>CM077648.1:16511118-16921118 GCA_039707465.1 Rhabdophis nuchalis
AGCCTAATCTTTATTGCCCTATTTACAGAAACTGTCTCTCTGGTTAACCCTTATTACGTTGTAATAGCTAAGGTGAAGCACCCATCAACCTGAGTGACGTTGAGTTGGCCATGCCCACACAGTCACATGACCACCGAGCCACGCCTACCCAGTTAGTCATTAGGGCAGAGAACTGGTTGTTAAATGATTTGAATCCCACCACCAGAAACGATCAATATAAACCGTAAGGATACAAGCAACAAAGTTACAGTCCTGCAGTCATAAGTGGGAGGAGATGGGTGATTGGAACGATGAGAAGACTAATCGTAGGTTTAGGTTTTAAGGAGGACTCAGGGTGGCGTACAACATAAAAACACCTATTACAGAAGTTTAAAAAAGATTAAACAGAAAATCCAATAACCCAATTGACAATTTACAATAAATTTAAAATTAAATTAAAATTAACAATTAAAATTAGTTAATTTATTTTATTCAGGCCAGGCCAGCTTGCTGAAAAAAGCCAACTAGTAATAGTAATGCAACCTTAGTGAATGGTTTGACAGTGATGAGGGAATTGTTTGTTTAGCAGAGTGATGGCGTTCGGGGGAAACCTGTCCTTGTGTCTAATTGTTCTGGTGTGCAGTGCCCTATAGCGTCGTTCTGAGGGTAGGAGTTGAAACAATTTCCGTCCAGGATTGGAGGGGTCCTATAATGGTACAATGAAGGAATCAATACTCAATTGTCTTCTTCATGACTGAGATCTAGGTTGCATTTTAGGATCATAAGGTTGTAGAATCACAACCTAAATGAATTAAAACATTTTTCAATATAATCATCTGGGATTTTTTTTTTAAATGCTATAAATATAAGAACACTGATGCTAGATAAACATTTTCAAGGAGAAAAATCCATTTTGAGGAGGTCATCAGAGAAAAGATTCTTCTTCTAGTAGCCACTTAATGCCCTTCCTTTGCATTGGGGCACCTTGGAATTGTATTTTTAAAGTCTTGGAAACATAACTTGAAAAGGCAAGTTCAAAAGCAGGGATCTTCAAAAGTTAATATGTGCCAGAAAGAGATTTGGCCAGGAAAAAAAAGGAGGAGGCCTATCCAATCCAGATCATTCTAGCATCCTTTATTTTTATTGTTCATCATTTGTAAAAAAAAAAATGCTGCTAAATCTCCATTTTTGCCTGAAATTATTGCCATTTCACTAGCAGCAGAGTTGGAATAAATGACACACCTTTGAACCCACAAAAGCAATTAGAAAACATCTTAATACATTGTAATCCCATTTCTGGCTTGCCTCTAGAATTGTTAAGCTCCAGATGTTGCACTTAAACCAGGGGTCCCCAACCTTTGCTGGCTGGAGAAGTCTGGGAGCTGAAGTCCTTCAGACTTAAAGTTGCAAAGGTTGGGGACCCCTGACTTAAACAATGTTGCTTTTGCCATGCTGATATTTACACCTTCTCTCTTTTTCATCCCTTCCTCTCTCTACCCTCGGTGTATTTTATTGTTATGTGGCGTTCTTGACCCTTAGGTATAGGTTCCATATCTCTTGGAATATTTCCCATTTCTTTTCTGCTTCCTTTTCATCCATTTCTCTAGTCCCTTCGGGTTAATATGTGCCCATTCGGTTATAAATGTGCCATGACGGAAGTCATGTGCAGTATTTCTCTGCATCCTTTCCACCCTTTTTTTCGTGCATATTAACCCATAATAAAATTGCAATCGTCACAAGGATCATGCAAAATTCAGCATGTTTGGTCCTAAGTGGAGACCTAGATACACAACGCATTGTGTATCACATTGATACACAATGCCTCAATTTCACAATCTAGGATCCTATCCAATAAATATTTTGTTTCCCGTGTTCTTTGTTTCCTAGTGAAATCCTTGTTATGACCAAGTTTATCTATTTTTCCCCTTCGAAATGTTATATCTAGAATGCATAGCATGGCAGTCTGCACTCTAATATACAATTACACATAACACACTCTCTCTATGAGAATTCCTTTGTTCTCCTGGTGTTTTCCTTTCTACAGAAAATGTCCACAACAGTAAAACAGAATATTCAGCATTCCAACATAATTACTGATTCTTACTGAAATGTATTAATGCTACATTTAGTACAGAAAGATATTGCTTCCATTTATCCATTTCCCCCCCCTTTATGGCAATCCACTTAAGCAAAGTTCAAATTTGCAGGTTCCCACCAAAGGTCACTGCACTAGTACATTGTTGTTGCAAACAAAACTGAGAGTCATTATCCCTGAATTGTCATAATTCTGACAACTGTTACAGGAAGAACTTTGCTATCAATTGTTGATCTCTGAATATGGAGGATATTGTGACAGAGATAATGTTAATCATGCTTCTTAATACTCATTTTTTTCCATTTCATTTTATATATTAATCAAATTTAAGTAGCCATTCATCTCACAGAAAGAGTCTCTTTGTAGTGTACAACAGTCTAGTTAAAACAATGATCAGTTTAAACCAGTGGTAGTCAACCTGGTCCCTACCGCCCACTAGAGGGCATTCCAACTTTCATGGTGGGCGGTAGGAGTTTTGTCCGATATATATACTGGTAAAACACCCGAGGATGGCATTACCAGCATATATAATATATATATATATGGGATTGGATTGCCTTTATACCAGTGTTGCTATATGAAATGTTGCAATCTTTCTATGATCCATTCCCCTTGTCTTTGAACTGCTTCCTTAATGGATTCTGAGAGCAGTTGTTCTCCAGAGTAAACAGTTAATATTTCTTCAGAATTGCTCTACAATGTAGCAGCATTTTTGTCCATCACCAAGAGTCTGATTTCCCAACCTGACCACCTCTTTCTACTGAACACTCAGAAGCTGGCTGGAGAATTTGGATGAGGGGATAAATGGGGAACTCATCAAATTCGCAGACGACACCAAGCTGGCAGGAATAGCCAACACTCCAGAAGATAGGCTTAAGATACAGAAGGATCTAGACAAACTTGAACATTGGGCACTGTCTAATAAAATGAAATTCAATTGTGAAAAAAGTAAGGTCCTACATATAGGCAAGAAAAACCAAATGCACAAGTACAGTATAGGTGGTACCTTGCTCAATAGTAGCAACTGTGAGAGGGATCTCGGAATCCTAGTGGACAACCATTTGAATATGAGCCAGCAGTGTGCAGCAGCTGCCAAAAAAGCCAACACAGTTCTAGGCTGCATCAACAGAGGGATAGAATCTAGATCGCGTGAAGTGTTAATGCCACTGTATAGTGCCTTGGTAAGGCCACACTTGGAATACTGCATACAGTTTTGGTCGCCACGATGTAGAAAAGACGTGGAGACTCTGGAAAGAGTGCAAAGAAGAGCAACCAAGATGATTAGAGGACTGGAGACTAAGACATATGAAGAACGGCTGCAGGAGCTGGGTATGTCTAGTTTGATGAAGAGAAGGACCAGGGGAGACATGATAGCAGTGTTCCGATATCTCAGAGGGTGCCACAAAGAAGAGGGAGTCAAACTTTTCTCCAAGGCACCTGGGGGCAGGACAAGGAGCAATGGGTGGAAACTAACCAAGGAGAGAAGCAACTTAGAACTAAGGAGAAATTTTTTTACTAACAGTTCTTACTGTTAGTTCTTACTAACAGTAAGAACAATCAACCTCTGGAACAGCTTGCCTCCAGCAGTTGTGAATGCCCCAACCCTGGAAGTCTTTAAAAAGATGTTAGACAGCCATTTGTCTGAAATGGTATAAGGTTCCTGCCCATGCAGGGGGTTGGACTAGAAGACCTACAAGGTCCCTTCCAACTCTGCTATTGTATTGTAAGACTGGGAGCTCAAATCCTTCAGACTTAAAGTTGCAAAGGTTGGAGACCCCTGCCCTAATGTAAAGCTATTTTTAGGATCCTTCTCCTTCCATCTTCTTCCTGTGACTCAGTGACGCTTTTGTAGTTTTCAAATAAGGCCTTAGACTGTTACTCTGGGGGTTGTGGCATAATCAATCTGAGGAACCATCAAGAGAAAGAGAGCCAGGAAATGCAAATCAATAGGTGAGAAAGTTTTCATTACCGTTATTGATTACCTGGATGCGGAGAATTTGAATGGAACGATGACCATAAAACTATGCTACACCTGAGTTCATAGGTTAGTTGCCAACCGTAAAGTGCCTTCCAATGCATTTAAGCGTATAATCAGAGAGAGTTGTCCCTTTCCAACTTCACCGATCTCAAAAAGGAAAGACCTACTATAAATACATTGTCAATCTTTCCCATCAAAACCAGTGAGACCTTTAATGTTGACCTGAGAGTTTCTATGGGATCTTTTCAGTTTTGCTCTTTAAAAAAAAAAATCCTACTCACATCTTCATTCTAAGGTACCTGTGATTGGGCATGTGCACAGGCACACAAACACACACACAGAGGCATCAAAACCACACAACCTTTGGAGCCCACTAATTTGTCGATTCCCGCGGCTTCACAAATTTTGATGTCTTACTTCGCTTGTGAGGGCAGTTTCTGCCTTTGTGCTTTTTTTTTTTTTTTTTTGCCTTTCTGTTTTCTGACCATATTAGATTTATGTCTTCCAGGCTCCCAGTGGATCTGTCATGCCTTCTCCATTTGTTTTGTGCAACCTTCCGTCCTATTTTCAAAGCTGACCTTTGCATAGCTTAACACGACCTCTGGATTGTCCTCATCCCTCTTCCCCCTCCCTGCTCTTTATCAAAAGTCAACTAGAGAATTAACTGGGAGCGAAGGAGAAATAGCTTCAGCAAACCCTGGCATGGGGCAGGGGACTGAAGTTTCGCTACAATACGCCTCCATTGAACTCAATGAAGAGACATAGGAAGGGAGAAAGGACAACGGGATTGGTTCTGCGGCCTTGGGGGTTTGGGGCGGCGGCACAGAGAACTACACAATTGTGGGACTGGCTCGTGCCTTGAAACCCCCCCCCCCTTGCCTTTAATCCAAAATTACAATACAATACAATACAATAGCAGAGTTGGAAGGGACCTTGTGGGTCTTCTAGTCCAACCCCCTGTGTGGGCAGGAACCTTATACCATTTCAGACAAATGGCTATCTAACATCTTTTTAAAGACTTCCAGGGTTGGGGCATTCAGAACTTCTGGAGGCAAGCTGTTCCAGAGGTTAATTGTTCTAACTGTCAGGAAATTTCTCCTTAGTTCTAAGTTGCTTCTCTCCTTGATTAGTTTCCACCCATTGCTTCTTGTCCTGCCCCCAGGTGCCCTGGAGAACAGGAATTAAATGGCCATTTTTGGATATATTTTTTAAAATATTCCCTTCTGATATTCCGTTGTCATCATTCTATAATTTTGAAAATTTCAATCCTAGTTTAATTTAAAATTTTAATGTTCATGTGTCTGCGTTGTTTTACTTATAGGTTCCATGACATTGTACAGCCCCCAGAGACCCTTTTTTAGGGAAGTGAGGTCTAGATGCTACAGGCTTTTTTTAGAAGCTACCCAGATAAGGAATCCTCAGGTTAGAAGCTACTTATTCCACTTACCGTATTTTTCGGACTATAAGACACACCAAGTTTAAGACGCACCAAGGTTTTGAAGAGGCAAATTAAAAAAAAAAAGTTTTCCCAAAACTGGTCCATCTTTTGCAAAAACGGGTCCGTTTTTTTTGTCAAAAAAAGGGCATGCATAGCCTTTAGGAGGCTTATAGAGTGCTCCTGGGGGCTGGGGTGGGCAAAAACAAGCAAAAAATGGCCTGTTTTTGGTTCATTTTTGCTCCCCCCCCAGCCCCCACTCTGGAAGTGTCCTAAAGGCAATGCATGCCCATTTTTGCAAAGGGGGTGGGGTTTTAGAAGTCCAAAAAGGCTGTATTCAGTGTATAAGATGCACCCAGATTTTCACACTCTTTTTTGATGAAAAAAGGTGCGTCTTATACTCTGAAAAATATGGTATTTTGAAATGCTGCAGTAGATTGAGCCCTTCGTACATCAACACCTGTGAGATGATTCTTTCTTTTTAGTTGAAAGTTGGCCTTCACTAAGCAATTAGTGGTTGTGTAGTTTCTTTAGCTAATTAGCACTTATTAAGATTTTAAAATTGATCCCCATAGGACTTGCCTTGGTTTTGATATCACATGGTCGCAGGTTCTTCCTTATATTCCAGTTAGTTAAATCTTTCCTTCTTCCTTTTTCTTGCTCCGTTAGATGAAAATTATGTTCTTGACACATCATTAACCATTTCTTCTGCTTACTGAGATTAGCTTCAGCTAAGGCTTTCAGCATCGAGTCATGCTGGCCACATGACCACAGAGACATCTTTGGACAATGCTGGCTCTTTGGCTTTGAAATGGAGATGAGCACCACCCCCTAAAATCAGGAATGACTAGCACATATGTGCGAGGGGAACCTTTACCTTTATTTTTCTTTTCCACTTGGTAGAACATTATTAAACCTATTTTTGTATATTCCCTCCTCAAAAGTTATTCATCAATATTAAATATGCTGAATCAATTGAAGTCAGGTGCCTTCTTTAATTAGATCTAATTCGTGGAAAGGGCGCGCAATTTGGGTGTCCTCCTGGATTCCTGGCTGTTCATGGAGGACCATGTGGCTGCCGTGGCCAGGGGGGCATTTCATCAGGTACGCCTGATGCACCAATTGCGCCCCTTACTGGACCGGGATGCCTTACGCACAGTCACTCAAGCACTCGTGACCTCTCGACTCGACTACTGTAATGCTCTCTACATGGGGCTTCCCTTGAGGTGCACTCGAAAGCTGCAGTTAGTCCAGAATGCAACCGCGTGGGTGATTATGGGAGCGCCTAGACACTCCCACATAACACCAATCCTGCGCGAGCTGCACTGGCTTCCTGTGGTCTTTCAGGTGCGCTTCAAGGTTTTGATGACCATCTTCAAAGCGCTCCATGGCTCGGGGCCTAGTTATATGCGAGACCGCCTCCTGCCCCATACATCCCTTAGACTGATACGCTCCCACAGAGAGGGCCTTCTCAGGGTGCCGTCGGCCGGATAATGCCGACTGGCGACACCCAGGGGAAGGGCCTTCTCTGTGGCGGGCCCTGCCCTTTGGAACGACCTTCCCCCTGAACTTCGCACCATCTCCGACCTCCACCTCTTCCGCAAGTGTCTGAAGACACATTTGTTCCATCTAGCCGGCCTAGCGTAACCTCCATTACTGACTCTTAGATAGTTTTAAATTTGGGGAGTTTTAATTTGGTTTTAACACAGGATTTATTTATTGAATAAGTTTTTTAAAGTTTTATATGGTTTTTGTATGTTTTAATATTCCTGTTTAATATTCCTGGGTCCGTTTGGAGAAGGGCGGGGTATAAATTGAATAAAATGAAAATGAAATCTAAATTACATCTCTTCAGGGTATATCTTAATTCCTCATAATGCTGGACTAACGAAAAAGATTTCTCATACAGGTTGGGTAAAAGTGCAAACAAATAAATAAACATATCTCTATTTTGTGTTTATTTGCCTACAAGCAAGGCAGTCATCACTCATATCAGAGGTTTCTCTGAATATGTTGTTTCTTTCAGCCAGGAGGGATTTTTACTTAGGACATTTCAGGCAATTATAGCAGGTTCTGTCTTATCTATAAGCCCACAACATTTCTTTACATTCAGTGAATTTTGTCAATTGAGGCAGGGATGACATATAGTACTGTGGTGTACAGGGTATAAAAAACAGGTGGCAAACTGCAGGACATATTTCCCTTCCCAAAAGGCATTGGACATTGCCCATGATTCCAGCCACCACCTCATTCACCTCCATTCCATTAATCCTATATCTCTAAGAGAAGAACAAGTAGGACCGGGGGCAGAATTAAGTGTGTCATCAGCTTAGAATCATTATGTTCTCACAAGCAGACCAAGTCCAATCCCTCCTGAATTCTCTTGACCCTTCTCTGGTTCAGGTTTAGTGCTGAGTTGACCAGATTCTTCTGTAGATGCTTAAAAAAAAATTATGCTGCAATCTAACGGATGTTTCTGATTGTTTGCACCTGACAATATCACCTTTAAGATGACCCTGAAGATCTAAATTATTCCACAAAGGTGGTCCCTGGTCCCCATGTTGTGGGAGAATTAGAATTGAATTGAATCGAATAAGAATCGAATTGGGGTTGGACTGGAGGACCTCCAAGGTCCCTTCCAACTCTGCTATTGTATTGTATTACCTTTAAGAGAGCAAAGGAAACTGCCCAAACTAAGGAAAGTGGCCTCATAGGTAAGAAAGATAACTAATGTAAGCACCCAACTGCTTCCAATGGAACAGAGAGGAACGGCTGACGAATCAAGAGCTAAATCCTATTAGCACAAAGACAGTTCAAATAGAGAAACCACTGGATGTGAAAATAACTGGAGATAGATTCCTAGAGGCTCTCAGGATTAGGCAGTTGCTGTTTTTTTTCTGATTATCATTTCGAAGTGCAACAAAGAACTTCATTCTAGGCTATATTATGAAGGGGTTTTTTTGGTGTGTGTGTGTGTCTGGGATACGTGTGTGTGGAAACCACTGCTTCCCGCTTCTAATCCTAAGGAAAGAATTTCAAGGTCAGTGTCCAAGCTTCGCCCCGCTGCATAGCCATAAATCTCCCTATAAATTCAGCTGGCACTCAGTGGAGCCAGCCGTAGAAGAGTCAAGGATGAGGCTCAGCCGGATAAATTATTGTTATTGCCCTTACAAGACGCGGTCATAACAAAGAATATCCATTACACCACTGTACAGCCATCCAGCCTCAGCCATTTAAATCTCCCATCCCTTGCGCTTGCTCTAATGTGGTCACAGATTTTGCTCCTTATTTGACAGCCTTAAAAGTGGAGGCCAGTTCATTTTGATAATGGTCCTGTCAGGTCTCTCCCTGTTTGTCTCCATCCTTGGCCACTTGAGCCCTCCCGTGTAGTCCTCATTTTTATTTAAAAGTCTCCTTTACGTTGCTTTGAAGGAGCCCAGCAGGCTCATTCCAAATAAATAAATCTTAGCCTGCAAATTTCTGTTTGCAGTTTTAACTGCAGTTTAGATAACAATACATTTAAAAAAAATCAGCACTATTAATGGAAGATCTCCCTACACTCCAAGCCCCAAAGTGGGTGATTGAATATTTGGACCGTTCCTTTAAACCTTTAGACTATTCTGCTGGAATCTGTGGTTACATTTTACCCTGTCACCATGGCTTATAATTGGAGGGAGCATATACTATGTCTTCTCCCACAGGACAGCAAAACTGATTAAAAGGATGAGAGTGACTAGCAAAAATGCTATTCAAACAGAACCCCTTTGAGACTCCGCGAAGACAATAATCCACCCAGGAACACGTTGTGCAAATGTTATTGCACAAAACATTGTTTCGTTCCCGCCACCTACAGAGGCAAAACAATGGGGTTTAGGTGGGGGGGGGGAAGAGAGAGAGAGAGAGAGAGAGAGAGAGAGAGAGAGAGAGAGAGAGAGAGAGAGAGAGAGAGAGAGAGAGAGAGAGAGAGACAGACAGACAGACAGACAGAGACAGAGACAGAGACAGAGAGACAGACAGACAGACAGACAGACAGACCCTGGGGTTTCCTTACAAATTGGATTTTTGTTTCCCCCCCCCTCGTATTAAGGAAATCATTTGTGTCTTTTGCTCCCCTGTAGGTTTCAAATCCAAAGGTGTGACTGAACTGATCAAAGAAATTGTAAAAGAGCAGTTTAAAGCCTTCCAAAGTGACATGCAAGAGACAGTGGCTCAGATTTTCAAGATCACCTCAGATCTCTCTGAAGATCTTGAGAGTACCAAAGGTTTGGTCAAAGGTTTGAATAAATCCTGCCAGAGATTTGCCCTTGACATTGAAAACAAACCTACAAGGGTTGAAATACTAGACATTCGAACCCAGATCTTGCATATTGAAGAAGATATAAGCTTTACATGCGAGAGGCCAATCCAAGAACTGCAAGCAAAGCAGAGGTCCTTGGAAGCTGACTTAGAACACCAACGCTCAAAGAGTGATCTTTACTATGGCTCTCTGAACAAAACTCTGACACAAATGAAAGAAGCAAACGAACAACTGTTATCAGCAGAAAAAAGCTCAGTCCAAGATGCACCCATAGCTGCTGAAACAGCGAATGATAATCTCACAAATTACATGACACATTTGCATGAGAAAATGAAAACACAGAACCTGATGGTCTTGCAGCTGTACGATGATCTCAGAATCCAGGATAACAAGATCAATAACCTAACCATCTCATTAGAAATCCAGAGAGACGACCTACAAGGTAGATGTGACAGCGTGTTGTCCAAATGCAAAAGTGACATCCAAACGCAAATAACGGGTGTGGAAGGGGATATCCGTTCCTTAAATAAAACTGTGGAGAGCCTTATATTTCCCTTGGATGACAAGATGGAGAAAATGAATGAGCAGATTAATGACCTCTGCTATGACATGGAGATTCTCCAGCCCTTGATTGAACAAGGAGTTCCTTTCAGCCTCTCCTCCGAGGATGAGTTGCGGCTCGAAACAGATACCATCAGCAGAAAACTGGAGAATTTAACCAGCCTTGTGACAACGCTGAACTTCACCATTGAGGAACTCCACAAAAATCAAAAGGAACTTATAAATGACGCTCAGGCTCATGATGAAATTTCTAGGAGGCAGATCGATGAATGCTTCATTTTAATGGAGGATGGGATAAACAAAACCATGATGGTTATCAACCGGGCTATTGATTCCATCCAAGATAACTATGTCCTCAAAGAAACCCTGATTATCTGGAAAAATGAGACCGAAGCTTGCTGTGATCGCGGGGAGAAGATGGAAAACGTGTTGACGTTAATACCACAGTTTCAAAAGATGAACGAATCCCTCCAGATGCTAGTCAGCCAAAACGAGAAACCAAAAAGAATTTGGCCCTATGTAGAATCTTCGTTTGGCAAACGGGACATCCCTCACCTCAGCAAAGATCACCCTAACCCAAACACCACATTATTAAATGTTCAAGAGCACCAAAGAGACACTGGTCACCCGGATGAGAAAATATCTCACTCCAGCAATGAATACAATGACCATGAAATGCGTCTGCAGGCCGTGGAGGGGAAAATCGTCAAATTCCTGGCGAACAATTGTGTCTCGGTGAGAAACGTGAAGGCGGTTGCCACAGAAAATGAGAAAACCGTCTTTCTTCAACTTCAGACCTTCAATTCCAGAATCAGGGCTCTCGAAGCCAAAAGCATCCGCTTATCGCTGAGCATCCCTCTATTAAACAAGACGGCCAACGAAGCGAGGAACTTGTGTCAAGATGTCTCTGGAACCATTCGAGTAATTAATGCCAGCCTTCCGAAACTGGTGCCAACCGTTCACTCGGATGGCATATTGTTTCAGAAGGGCTTCCAGGAGCTCACTGGTGCCATGGTAGAGGCCAAAACAGAAACCCTTCTAGCCAACCTAACCTTGTACGTAGACAAGTCCCTAGAAGAGGCAGTAGACACTATAACCAAACGGTTAAAGGCAGCTGCTACTCCTCCGAAGAAGCCGACACCAGCGAAAAAGACGCCCGTGAACTCTGTTACCAATCAGGCCGGGAGAAGTCAGAGAAACACCGATTCTGCTTCAGAAGCAGGTAATATTTTCTTTAATATTTAATATTTCATTTAATATTTAATATTTCATTTAATACTGCCACGCTTATGGGTGTCGCCCGAAAATGTTGTTCGATAGATAGATGTGTTTCCTAGATTCACAATGCGTAAATGCAATACAATTTAAGTGCTGTTTATTTATTTTTGTAAAACTCATAAATATGAGTCAGTGGACAAGTACCTGAATTTTAATCATGTGATCTTGGGGATGGCTGCAATGGTTGTAGCAGAGGTGAGTTGCTTCTGGTTCAGCCCGGATCAGGTGAACCGGTAGAAGAAGCGGCGGGAGGTTCCGCGCACCCACCCAGACGCTTCTGCGTATGCGCAGAAGTGTCATTCGGGCACACAAGCATGCATATGCGCACGAGTGAACCGGTAATAAAAAAAATGGAAACCCACCACTGGGTTGTACGTGGGAAAAATCATCATAAGCCACTTTTTCAGTGCTGTTTTAACTTCAGATGGTCACTACAGGAATTGTTGTAAGTCAAGGACCACTTGTGTAAGACAATGTGGATAAAAACAATCTAAAATCAACCAAAACAAAAGAGATGAGAATAGAATCAATGTACTATAAGGTGAAGCTAAATACTTCCATTAGAATGAGCTCCTGATGACCATATGTTGCCTTCTTAGCAATTGTATGGAAATGTTCTGTGATGATCAATCTAACAAAGGGCCACCATAATACAAGTCAATTTAGAACTTATGAGAAAAATATCAGTGACTTCCTGGAGTTAAGACTTATAGCACTTAGATTTATATACCACTTCACAGTGCTTTACAGCCATCTCTAAGCTGTTTACAGAGTCAGCATATTGTCCCCAACAATCTAGGTCCTCATTTTAGGATCGAACTGTTGAACTGCTGGCAGTCGGCAGTGAAGCAGAAAAAGCCTGCAGTACTGCATTCTAACCACTGTGTCACTACGGCTCTTCAAGCAGTAGTAGAGTGTATAGTAGACAATATACATAGCATAATGTCCCAAATTTTCTTTGCAAGGAAGTCAGCATTGTTCCAGAGGAGTCAACTGAATAATGACTATAGGACTGAGACTTCACACAGGTGTGGCAAACACTTTATAAAGTCCCCTGGCAAGAAAATAATAATATAAGACTGCTACAGAATTTCTTCAAAGACAAGACACATATTATTTTAAATTATCTTTTTTTTAAAATGGATTTGAAAAAAACAACAGAATTATTTCCATGCACAGTAGGGTGAACACCAAGGGCGCTTTCATTCTTTTTTGTGCATTGTTGTCTACCTTTAATAATTTAAATTTTAAATATTAAATTTTAATAAATGTATGGCATATTAAATAAACCAATCAATTTCCATTCCTTTCATCTCAGAGCGCTGTTCAGAGAATACCTAAGTGCTTGCAGTTTCTCTGACAATCGAGCACACAAAAACTTTAAGCTGGATTTGGGCTTCAACAATATTCAACTCGATTTCATATCTTAGTTGCTTAATAAACCTTAATTCCCTGGAAGCATCTTTTCTGTAGCAGTAAAAACAGTAGAAATCAGCAGTTGTATGAATGAAGGACAGCAGCTCATTTTGGCAAACTTTATCCTATTTTTTCTTGAAGGCAGTTCATGAAGAAACAGCATGTATATGACAAAGATTATTCCAAAGAGATTAGGAAAAGGGAATGGAGTCACATGAAGTTCTATAAAACCATTCATCAAGCTACTCTAATATTACTTGTGTAATTTTGGAAAACTTATACATCCCTTAAGATTGATTTTACCTAGTGCACTAATTCCACTTTGAACAAACTCTTGGGGGTCATTTTTGTTGTGGAATTAAAAAGCCTCACAATCTTGGATAATGAAACTCTACATTACATGGGCGAGTAGTCAAAAGTGATTATAGGCAAGGCTATGGTTTTCACCGTTGCAATATATGACTGCAAAAGTTGGACCATAAGAAAGGTTGAGCACCATGAATTGAGGCCATTGAACTGTGGTGCTGGAGAAGACTCCGGCAAGTGCCTTGGATTGCAAGGCGATTAAAATGGTCAGTCCTAGAGGAGATCAAACCTGACTGCTTTTAGAAGGCCAGATCCTGTAGATGAAACTCAAATACTTTGGCCACCTAATGAGAAGGAAGGTCTCGCTGGAGAAGAGCCTAATGCTGGGAAAGATTGAGGGCAAAAGAAGAAGGGGACGGCAGAGAATGGGCTGGCTGGCTGGAGTCACTGAAGCTGTAGGCATGAGCTTAAATGATCTTTAGAGGATGGTAGAGGACAGAAAGGCTTGGAGAAACATTGTCCATGGGGTCATGATGGGTCAGACATGACTTCGCAACTAACAACAACATATGGGCGAGTCTGGACCTTCTCCCTTTGATTATTTATGCTTATTGGGAAAGTCACTCTAGAGTTTTTTCAACCATCCATAAGATATGGAACTGAAAGCAAAGAAGCCAAAGAAGGGTGCCTTCAAATGACTTCTAGAAAGACACAACCATGTGATTTATAGAAAGGCTCACAAGATTATGTCTGTTATACAGGAAGGAAGATAGTTCTTATTATATGTTAGTTCTCAACAGAGATTTAGATTACTCTCTCACTCCCCACCACCAGCCCAAAAAACATGAAAAGATACAAGCTGGGCTATCTGACATAGCAATTGTACCAAGAGATATATGCATATTCAGTGCCTTGAACAGAACTATCTTGCAGCTCCATGAGCATTTCTTATCAGGGAAGAAAAAATATAATGATAAACAAGACCATATTCTGCTCTGACTGTTATAAACAGGCTGAGGGTGAAATTTGGAATAACGATAGTTGAGGATTCTTTTTTTTAAGGAAAAGAAAGAACTACTGTATTCATAAAATAAGCATGTTGGATTAGCATTGCATGGTTGCTGGCCATGGTGCTGAAAGTGATGCAGCATCTTTGGTCCCTTCAGTCCTCAGTTTTCATGATTACCGCATATTTGATTTGGGCTGTTGCCTCCTCAGGGCAGTGATGATCATGACAGATCAGAAGGTATCACTATCTTATTGTAAGATTACAAAAGCTGAGCTTTTGGGTAAGCAACAGTCTTAAAATGGAGAAGGTCCTCCACTCCTTCCGTCAAAAATTAAAAACACATGATAAAAATAATAAAGGCAGGATATGGAGGGAGGGGTTTGTGTTGGATTTGGCTTGAAAATTAATATCAGATCTCACCTTCCCCTGCCCTATCTTACTCACTCACTCCCCATCCTTTAGTTATTGTATTTTGATAGATTTGTAGTGTTTTATTTATATAGCTTTACTTTTTTAAATATTGTAAGCCTCCCAGAGTTACTCTGCAGTAGAGTGCACATATATATGTATATGTATATGTATATGTATATGTATATGTATATGTATATGTGTGTGTGTGTGTGTGTGTATGTGTATGTGTATGTGTATGTGTATGTGTATGTGTATGTGTATGTGTATGTGTATGTGTATGTGTATGTGTATGTGTATGTGTAAGTGTGTGTGTGAACCTAGGTCGACCCAGGTTCAAATCCCAGTAAGGGTATGGTTAGCTGATGAGAGCTAAATAGCTTGAAATAGATCTATACTACTACTACTACTACTACTACTACTACTACTACTACTACTACTACTACTACTACTACTAATAATAATAATAATAATAATAATAATAATAATAATAATAATAATAATATTTTATTTTTATATACCACGTCCTCTCCCCAAGGGGACTCGGAGCGGTGCACAGGGAAAAATTAAAACACATAAAATATATATACAAAAATAAATACAATAGAGTAAAAACAAATTAAACTTAATTATCCCTGCACTAAAATCCCCATATTAAAACTAGTGTTCCCTAAACCCTAAAGGTAGAGACTAACCTAGGCCGGCCAAGCAGAAAAAGTATGTTTTTAATTTCTGACGGAAGGAGCGGAGGTCCGTGGTTGTTCTAATGTCGGGGGGAAGGTCGTTCCAGAGGGCTGGGCCCGCCACAGAGAAGGCCCTTCCCCTAGTCTCCCTGATTTATGTGTTTATCAGGACAAACACAACACAGTTTCTAAACTGGCATAGTTTTAAATGTTATAGTTTTATATGTTTTTAGTAGGGATTTTAACTAGGTTTTAAGACAAGCTCCATTATTTAATGTATTTTTAAAGGGTTTCTATGTTTTTATTCGTGTTTTTACTGCTGCCTGTACACCGCCCTGAGTCCCGGAAGGGAGAAGGGCGGTATAGAAATTTAAATAATAATAATAAATACAAATGTAAACAAAAGGCAACGGAAAAATAGCTTTCTGTCTGCATGGTCTCTTGTGATGAGCCAAAAGACAGAAAAGCTTTGCTTCCTCCCTTATTTGGGGCTTACCAGGGTGTTGTGACACAGTACATACATACATACATACATACATACATACATACATACATACATACATACATACATATATACATACGCATATGTATAGGTATATCAGTGGTGGGATAAACCCGGTGCACCCTGGTACCAGTGTACCGGTGCCTGCTGGGAGCACCAGGTCCTGCTCCGTTACGGTGCTCCGGAGGGCCCACCCGCCTGCCCATCCTCCTTACCGGTATTTGAGCTGATTGGGGCTTCTATGCATGGAGCATATGGCGCCTGCGCAATGCTCTGCTGAGCAGCTGGAGCATTGCGGAGCTGTCGCAGAATGTTGCGGGCAGTAAGTACATATGCGCATGCTGTGTGCGAGCTACAAATGTGCATGTGGTGGACACCTGGTCCCGCTGCAACCTACTGGTTGCAACGGGATCCAGAATCCACCATTGATGTATATGTATATGTATATGTATATGTATATGTATATGATGTATATGTATATTTATTTTATTTATTTATTTGTTGAATTTATATAACCGCACCCTCTCCCCGAAGGGACCTGGGGCAGTGCACAGGAAATTAAAACACACAATATCACAACATAAATAATTAATACCAAATGAAATAAATTATCCCTGTGCTAAAATTTAAAATGTTAAAACATGATCCCATCTAAAACCCAATTAAAACAATTTATGGTACAGACTGTAGGCTAGGTAAATAACTTAGGCCAAGCCGGCCTGATGAAACAAGAGTGTCTTTAATTTCTGGCGGAAGGTGCGGAGGTCTGTGGTTGTTCTAAGGTCGGGGGGTAAGTCGTTCCAGAGGGTTGGGCCCACCACAGAGAAGGCCCTTCCCCTGGGCGTCGCCTGCTGGCATTGCCTGGTGGACGGCACCCGGAGAAGACCCTCTCTGTGGGAGCGGATCGGCCGCAGGGATGTATGGGGTAGGATGCGGTCTCGCAGGTATATGTATATGTATATGTATATGTATATGTATATGTATATGTATATGTATATGTATATGTATATGTATATGTATATGTATATGTATATCAGTGGTGGGTTTCTGCAGGCTCGCACCTACTCGCAAGAGCCGGATGGTGAAATTTAGAGAGCCGGTGAGAGGGGGTTCCACCGGCGGACCCAGAAGTAAGTCTGGCCTGCCGCTGCCAGTAACCCAATGGGAAGGAAAGGAAAGGAAGGCAGAAAGTAAGAAAGGAAAGGAAAGGAAAGGAAAGAGAAGGGAAGGGAAGGGAAGGAAGGAAGGAAGGAAGGAAGGAAGGAAGGAAGGAAGGAAGGAAGGAAGGAAGGAAGGAAGGAAAAAAGAAGAATTTATCATCACAATTGAGGCCAAAATTTTGGTTGCTAAGCAAGAGTGTTGTTAAATGAGTTTCACCACATTTTACAAGTTGGCCACTCCCACCCTGTCACATAACTGCCAAGCCACGCCCACAAAATAGGCCACACCTAGAGAGTAGGTTCTAAAAAAATTTGAAACCCACCACTGATGTATATGTATATGTATATGTATCTGAAACTAGAACTCTAATTGTATATTGCTTTTTCCTGGACATTATTGCTATGATCAATGGAATGCAATGTGTGAGGGAGCAGAAAAGAAAGAATGAGTAAATGATTAGTTAAGGCCCACAAGTGTGTTTCAGGCTGCAAACCTCATCTGTCTAACTTTTGAAGGGGAAGGTGGACACCCACAAAGCTTTGTATTAGCCCAGGAAGCTCAAATTCATCATTGTTGAAGTGCTAGGATTGGACTGCAAATAAAGATAGCTCAGAGTAGCAATGAAGTGCCCATGAAAAGATGCAATTCATACATCTGCCAGCAAGCAGCACTCATCCTGGAAACCCCTTTCATCTCCTAAACTCATCTACCTACCCCTTGAGCATACCTGGGCTATTCATTCAATACCCGGTGGCTGACCTGCCTGGAAATATTGCTGGAAGAACATGCAGACTCTGTTATTACTGTTTAGAAATCCTAAGTGAGAAATATATTGTATAGTCTCTCATAATTCAGTGCAATTCAATTATGTACCACGGTGTTATAGAACAATGATTTCTAAGTCTAGTTCAAGAGGGTTCTGGCTGTATCTGAGTATTCAATTTATACTGCATCGGTAATAGAATCAAGAAAGTATCCTATATCCAGATGTATCAGCAATGCAAACTGCATGGAAGAATAATTAGGATTTGTTTATAAAATGCCTACATTTTAGGAGTTGTAGGAAGGTTTAAAAAACGATCCAAGGTACACCTATTTATTTATTTTATTTATTTATTTAAATTTATATCCCGCCCTTCTCCACAGGGGACCCAGGGCGGTATGAGGAGAAAGCAGAAAGACAACATAGAGGAGAGAGGAAAACAAATCCCTCCTCAAGAAGCCATCCCTGGACCCGGCTTTATTAGAGAGCTATCGTCCCGTCTCCAACCTTCACTTTCTAGTGAAGGTTGTTGAGAGTGTGGTGGCTCAACAGTTTCCCCGACATCTGGAGGAAGTTGATTATCTAGACCTGCGCCAGTCCGGCTTCCGGCCCGGTCACAGCACCGAGACGGCATTGGTCGCGTTGGTTGATGATCTCTGGAGGGCACGGGATAGAGGTTGTTCCTCTATCCTTGTCCTATTAGACCTCTCAGCGGCTTTTGATACCATCGACCATGGTATCTTATTGCACCGATTGGGGGGGTTGGGGTTGGGAGGCACCGTTCTACGGTGGTTCTCATCCTACCTCTCTGGTCGGTCGCAATGGGTGTTGGCAGGAGGGCAGAGGTCGTCCCCGAGGCCCCTCATATGTGGGGTCCCTCAGGGGTCGGTCCTCTCTCCCCTTCTGTTCAACACCTATATGAAGCCGCTGGGCGAGGTCATCCGTGGTTTTGGGGTGGAATACCATCTGTACGCTGATGACACTCAGTTGTACATATCCACCCCAAACCACCCCAACGATGCCGTCGAAGTGCTGTCCCGGTGCCTAGAGGCCGTACGGATCTGGATGGGTAGTAACAAACTCAAACTCAACCCGTCCAAGACCGAGTGGCTGTGGTTTCCGGCACCCCGGTTCAGCCAGTTAAGTCCAACACTGGCCATTGGGGGCGAACAACTGGCCCCCGTGGAGAGGGTGCGCAACTTGGGTGTCCTCCTGGATTCCCGGCTGTCCATGGAGGACCATGTGGCGGCCGTGGCCAGGGGGGCGTTCTATCAGGTACGCCTGATACGCCAGTTGCGCCCCTTACTGGACCGGGGAGCCCTTCGCACAGTCACTCAAGCGCTTGTGACATCCCGGCTGGATTACTGCAACGCTCTCTACATGGGGCTCCCCTTGAGGTGCACTCGAAAGCTACAGTTAGTACAGAATGCGGCCGCGCGGGTGATTATGGGTGCCTCAAGGCAAACCCACGTAACACCTCTCCTGCGCGAGCTGCACTGGCTGCCTGTGGCCTTTCGAGTGCGCTTCAAGGTGTTGACAACCATCTTTAAATCGCTCCATGGCTCGGGGCCTAGCTATATACGAGACCGCCTCCTGCCCCATACATCCCTTCGTCCGATCCGCTCCCACAGAGAGGGCCTTCTCCGGGTGCCGTCGACGGGGCAATGCCGGTTGGCGACACCCAGGGGAAGGGCCTTCTCTGTGGCGGGCCCGGCCCTCTGGAACGACCTACCCCCCGACCTTCGCACTATCTCGGACCTCCGTCTCTTCCGCCAACGTCTTAAGACGTATTTATTTCAACAAGCCGGCCTAGGATAGCCCCCTGTTCCTGACTTTAAAAAAATAATAATTATAATTTGGGAAGGTTTTTAATCATGGGTTTTAGCACGGGTTAATCTAATTTAATATATTTTAAATTGATATTTATTGTATTTTTGTGGTTTTAATAATGCCTGTGCGCCGCCCTGGGTCCTAACAAGGAGAAGGGCGGGGTATAAATTTAATAAAATAAAATAAAATAAATAAATAAATAAATAAATGAATTCAGATTGCCTAAATTCCTAGTGATATAGGTGGGAAATCGATGCAAAAAAAAAAAGGCAGTTCTTAAAAAGGAGAACTAAAGAGTCTCTTGTTGAGGGTGAAGAAGGAAAGTGCAAAAGTTGGCTTGGAACTCAACATTAAGACAACTGAGATCATGGCACCTGGCCCTCTTAATTCCTGGCAAATAGATGGGGAGGAAATGGAGGTAGTGACAGATTTTATTTTCCTGGGCTCCAAGATCACCGCAAATGGGGACTGCAGCCAAGAAATTAAAAGACGCTTGCTCCTTGGGAGGAAAGCTATGGCAAATCTAGACAGCATACTAAAAAGCAGAGACATCGCCCTGCCAACAAAAGTGCATCTAGTCAAGGCTATGGTTTTCCCAATTGCAATTGTATGGCTATGAAAGTTGGACCATAAGAAAGGTTGAGCGCCAAAGAATGGAGGCCTTTGAACTCTGGTGCTGGAGAAGACTCCTGTGATCAAACCTGTCAGTCCTAGAGATCATCAACCCTGACTGATCTTTAGAAGGCCAGATCCTGAAGAGGAAACTCAAATACTTTGGCCACCTAATGAGAAGGAAGGAGTCACTGGAGAAGAGCCTCATGCTGGGAAAGATGGAGGGCAAAAGAAGAATGGGACAACAGAGAATGAGGTGGCTGGATGGAGTCACTGAAGCAGTAGGTGTGAGCTTAAATGGACTCCAGAGGATGTTGGGGGGCAGGAAAGCCCATGGGGTTGCTATGGGTCAGACACGACTTCACAACTAACAACAGCAAAAAGAAGAGTCAAACAGTTGTTGGTCTCAACCAAGCTTAGAGAGTGGACCAAGCACAGAAATCTTTCTCATTGTGTTGACCAGGTGGAATGGCTAATAACCAAAGGTTATGAAAAGCATCAAGATATCATAGGTTGTGAAATACAATACAATACAATACAATACAATACAATACAATACAATACAATACAATACAATACAATACAATACAATACAATAGCAGAGTTGGAAGGGACCTTGGAGGTCATCTAGTCCAACCCCCTGCCTAGACAGGAAACCCTATACCATTTCAGACAAATGGCTATCCAACATCTTCTTGAAGACTTGCAATGTTGGGGCATTCTGCAGACAAGCTGTTCCACTGATTAATTGTCCTAACTGTCAGGAAATTTCTCCTCAGTTCTAAGTTGCTTCTCTCCTTGATTAGTTTCCACCCATTGCTTCTTGTTCTGCCCTCAGGTGCTTTGGAGAATAGTTTGACTCCCTCTTCTTTGTGGCAACTCCTGATAGGGTGAACCCTTTTTGTAGAGACAGCTTTCAGTATGAGAGGTATTTTGATTTCACTGCCATCCTCTGCAATCTGAGAAGAGCTACATAGCCTGATTTTGTTGTACTTACAGGCTGGGTTTATTCTTTGGCCTATTCCTATATATGAAAAGCTTTGCGGCATCTCATAGAATATTCAAAATGCCTTCAGGTGCTTGTTGTATTTCACTAGTATTAACATTGTTAATGTATACCTGCCTACCTGGTATTTCAGACATGAAAAGAGAGACATGTTTATGTAATAAACTTATGTAAGCCTCTTACCAGATACTGCTTGTTAGATTGCTAAAGGCTATATTGGTCTGCTACATTGAATGTCTTTGCAATAACTTGTCCTGCTTTAAAAGCCAAGAAAGCATTAGGTACTGGTGTAGTTATTACAGCAATGTTTCTCAATCTCGGCATCTCCCAAAATCCTCCGACTGGTATTCTGGCAGAATTCGGAGAAATGAAGTCCATCTATCTTGAGATTTGCCAAGATTGAGAGATATTGGATAACAGTGTCAGGCTAGAGTTACGGAAGTCTGGATTCCAATCCATTATCAACCCTTCTGCTCAATCATAACTTAATTTACTTGCTTTCTCAGCAGGTTGTGGGGAAATGAGATGAGATGGGAAGCCATGTACTGTATACTGTCCAGTACCATATACTGTGGTGGCGCAGTGGTTAGAATGCAGCATTGCAGGCTAACTCACTGTTCGCTGCCAGGAGTTTGATTCTGACTGGCTCAAGGTTGTGTCAGCCTTCCATCCTGGGTAAAGATGGGTAAAATGAGCACCCAGATTGTTGGGGGCCATATGCTGACTCTGTAAACCACTTAGAGAGCGCTTTAAAGCACTGTGAAGCAGTATATAAATCTAAGTGCTGTTGCTATTGCCCTGAATATTTTTGGAAGACGATGATTCATAAATAAAATGATTAATATTCCCCGGTATGTAAGTGATGTGGTGGCCCAATAGTTAAGACGTTGAGATTGTCAGTCAGAAAGGTCGGCAGTTTGGCAGTTCGAATCCCTAGTGCTGTGTAATGGAGGGAGGTCCTGTTATTTGTCCCAGCTTTGCCCAACCTAGCAGTTCAAAAGCACATAAAAATGCAAGTAGAAAAATAGGAATCACTTTGGTGGGAAGGTAACAATGTTTTGTGTGCCTTCGGCATTTAGTCATGCCGGCCACATGATCACGGAGACGTCTTTGAACAGCGCTGGCTCTTCGGCTTTGAAATGGAGATGAGCAGCGCCCCCTAGAGTCAGGAACAACTAGCACAGATGTGCGAGGGGAACCTTTACCTTTATTCCCCAGTATGACAGTGTTCATATATTGCATGCCTTCTACTGTAGGATGATCTATCAACATTTTAAGAAGAAGATTTAAATATGAAATTAATTCCTAATAAGCCAAAATCTTGGCCAAGAGCAAACATTATTCCGTAGGAATTGTTTCCCAAACTTGGCTGCTTAAAGATACGCGATCTCCTACTCCCAGAATTCCTCAACCAGTCCACACATCTTCAAACGATCAAGGCTTAGAAACACTGTAATGTTCACCAAAAATTTCTATTTTGATGATAAAAGTACAGGCTTCCATTATGCTAATAACTATCAGTTAATCTTCAGAATATCCAATTTTGTTGCAGTCCAAAATCCTCAAGAAATCACAGCTCAGGTTCTCCACTCTAAAATGGTTACCAGGATGATAAAGCATTAAAAGGTCCTGTATTGATGAATGAAATTTTACTTGACAGTAGATCCAGCCGTGCAGAGTTGGGTTGAGTGCATCCCATTCACTTTAGATTGGCAAAAATGATGACTGATTAGTCAGTTGAATCCCAATGTCATCTACGCCAGTAAAAATGTCTGATGAAATTCCCCGATGGCAAATAACATTAGAGAGAACAAATACGCTGCTCCTGAAAACAGCATAATTTATATGCAAATAAACAATGGTGGCTGCCTTTCTTCAGCTATCATTCTTAACTAGGAATGGTGGGAAAGAATTCTGTTCATTTCTCTAGTTTAAATGAACCGGCCAAATTTTGCACTTACCGAACCAATATTTTATAGATTAGGGGTTTTTCCCCATCAGTCCCAACAATTTCGGTACTTCAGCTTGAAACAATGTCAGGGTCATTTTAGCGTTTCTAAGGATGTGACAGTTGGAAGATTGTTTTATTTTAATGTATCATGTTTGAGGTTGAAGAGGTTTGTCTCAAATTCAGAGTTTTTTTCCTGTCAAGTGACTATGGATGTATGACTGGGAATTGTTACCTTTTATAGTGGATTTGTAAATTTTGAGATGGATGTCTATCAGCAATGGGATTCACTTACCTTCCCTACCAGTTTACAAATGGGAGTGCATGCGCACCGCCTTCTGTGTATGCACAGTGCTCACACATTATGTTGGGATGGGAGGGCGGAGCCTCCCGCATATGTCACTACCGGTTCCCCCAAACCGGAGAGACCCGGCTGAATACCACCTCTGAGTTCTATGCTGTAACCAGTGGTGGGTTCCAGCCAGTACGCCCTGATACGCCCCGATATGGGCGTACCAGTGGCAGCTGGGAGCAGTGGCCACAGTACCGGAACGAAGAGCCCACTCGCCCGCTCTCATTTCTTACCTCTATTTGAGCTAACTGGGCCATTTGCGCATGTGCGTGCAATGTATGTCGCCTGCACAACCTCCGCTGAGCAGCTGGAGCATTGCAGGGCGGTGGGTGTGCATGCGTGCGCAGCACGGGTGCCCGTGGTGGACACCCGGCCCCGTCACAGCGTACTGGTTGTGATGGGATCTGGAACCCACCACTGGCTTAAAGAAATGTTCAATAAATTTAAAAAATAATAATGCATTATTATATTATAAAACTAGTGTTGTGGTCTGCCAGTGGCCAGCGGAGCTGGCAGCAGATTTGGACAGAGAGGAGGTTGGGGAGGAACATGGTTTCCGGCACCCCGGTTCAGCCAGATAAGTCCAACACTGGCCATTGGGGGCGAACAACTGGCCCCCGTGGAGAGGGCGCGCAACTTGGGCGTCCTCCTGGATTCGCGGCTGTCCACGGAGGACCATGTGACGGCCGTGGCTGGGGGGGCGTTCTATCAGGTACGCCTGATACGCCAGTTGTGCCCCTTACTGGACCGGGGAGCCCTTCGCACAGTCACTCAAGCGCTTGTGACATCCCGGCTGGATTACTGTAACGCTCTCTACATGGGGCTCCCCTTGAGGTGCACTCGAAAGCTACAGTTAGTACAGAATGCGGCCGTGCGGGTGATTATGGGTGCCTCAAGGCAAACCCACGTAACACCTCTCCTGCGTGAGCTGCACTGGCTGCCTGTGGTCTTTCGAGTGCGCTTCAAGGTGCTGATGGCCATCTTTAAGTTGCTCCATGGCTCGGGGCCTAGCTATATACGAGACCGTCTCCTGCCCCATACATCCCTTCGTCCGATCCGCTCCCACAGAGAGGGCCTTCTCCGGGTGCCGTCAGCGGGGCAATGCCAGCTGGTGACACCCAGGGGAAGGGCCTTCTCTGTGGCGGGCCCAGCCCTCTGGAACGACCTACCCCCCGACCTTCGCACTATCTCGGACCTCCGCCTCTTCCGCCAACGTCTTAAGACGTATCTATTCCAACAAGCCGACCTAGGATAGCCCCTACTTCTGACTTTTAAAATTAAAATTAATTTGGTATGGTTTTAAAATGGGTTTTTAGCACGGGTCTAATAATTTAATATATTTTAATCGATTTTGTATTTTGTGGTTTTAATAATGCCTGTGCGCCGCCCTGGGTCCTAACAAGGAGAAGGGCGGGGTATAAATTTAATAAAATAAATAAATAAAATAAATGGGCCAGTCAAGGATTCTGGGGAAGGCTCTGAAGAGGGCTCTGTGTCAGAGACAGAAGGGGACCAGAGCCATATGCCAGTTATCAGCTGCCTTCAGAGTCAGATATCAGTGAGACAGACGAACAGCTGGAGCCTGTTCCCAGTGTGCCCATGCACAGAGTTGCCAGACGAAGGGAACAGCTAAAGAACAAGGGTTGACTTGGGAGTAAGGCCACAGGTGGATGGTGAATGGCCCCTCCCATAGGGAATAAAAGAGGAGCGAAAGGGGAGTGGAGTTTGCAGGAGACCATTAGTTCATTCCTGCATTCTTGCCAAGTATTGAGGCATCTGAAAGATATCAGCCTGGCCACTCTCCAAGCCTGATAAAGGTCAGGTTATTGTGAGCTATCTTGAAAGACTGTGGGAGAGGAAAGACTTTGCTGGCGAGGAATTCACTGTAAATTAAATAAAAGGGGTTTATCAAGATGAGAACTCAGCTTTGTGCTGCAGGGGAAGCCTAAGTCAGAACAACTGCAGATAGCGGTCTATACTGGCAAAGCAAGACGTAAACTTTGGACCCAACGTATAGAAAACCAATATCGATTGCAAATTAAACGATGGTCATATTCATCTCTATCAAGTTGGTGGTGAGATGACCGAAACCAGGAACTACAGATTCATTAACTTTAATTTTGGGTGCTATTTTCTGCTATGGGGGCTAACTCTGGCTGTTCGTGCTTTCTGCCTTTCAATCCAGGGGATTATCTGAGCTGCAGCAGCTCCCCGTGTCAAAATGGAGGGACCTGCATCAATGAAAGGAGGGGCTTTGTCTGTGCTTGTCGCTTTCCTTTCGGAGGAGCCAACTGCAGCGCCAAGATGACGGATGAAAATGCTGCAGCCATCGGTGAGCATATGCAAAATATATACACTTGTTTCAGAATAGCAGAATGGTGAGAGTTGGAAGGGACCTTGGAGGTCTTCTAGTCCAACCCCCCTGCTCAAGCAGAGGACCCTATTTCAGACAAATGGCTGTCCAGCCTCTTTTTAAAAGCCTCCAGTGATGTCACGGGTGGGTTTCAAAAAATTTAGCAATAGATTCTCTGCCCAGTTGCTGGGTGGGCATGGTGGGCCAGGCCTAGTCAGCCTCCTGCACCCCGGTGGGGGCGGGAGGGGCGTTTTCGCCCTCAGTGGGATCTGGAGACTTTTCTCAAGCCTCCTGGAGGGAGAAAACGGTGCATACGCAGGGAGGGAACGCATTGCATGTTGGGGGTTCAGGCACATGCACGCACATTTGCGCTCAGCCCAGAAAAGGTGTCACTGATCTATGCCTTCAATATTTAACTTCCCATTTAGTTGGGCTTCCCAAGATTTGAAGTTGGGCTTCCCAAGATCTTCCTCCCCTCTTCTTCCTCTTCCTCTTCTTCCTCTCCTCTTCCTCCTCCTCTTTTTCCTCCTCTTCCTCCCCTCTTCCTCCTCCACCTCTTCCTCCTCCCCCCTCTTCCTCCTCTTCCTCTTCTTCCTCTCCGCTTCCTCCTCCTCCTCTTCCTCCTCCTTTTTCTCCTCCTCCTCTTCCTCCTCCCCCCTTTTCCTCCTCCTCCTCTTCCTACCCCTCTTTATCCTCTTCCTTTTCTTCTTCCTCTTCTCTTCCTCCTCCTCTTTTTCCTCCTCTTCCTCCCCTCTTCCTCCTCCACCTCTTCCTCCTCCCCCCTCTTCCTCCTCTTCCTCTTCTTCCTCTCCGCTTCCTCCTCCTCCTCTTCCTCCTCCTTTTTCTCCTCCTCCTCTTCCTCCTCCCCCCCTTTTCCTCCTCCTCCTCTTCCTACCCCTCTTTATCCTCTTCCTTTTCTTCTTCCTCTTCTCTTCCTCCTCCTCTTCCTCCTCTTCCTCCCCTATTCCTCTTCCTCCTCCTCTTCCTACCCCTCTTCCTCCTCTCCTTCTTCCTCTTCCTCCCCTCCTCCTCCTCCTCTTTCTACCCCTCTTCCTCCTCCTCCTCCTCCTCCATCATCATTATCTTAAACAGAGCTGGTTTTTTGGGGGGGGGGGACAGCAAATGCAAATTTGTTACTTTCAAAAAAATGTGCGATTAAACATCGGGGATTAAACATCGTGATTTAAAAAAAATCCCTCCCTTAACAAACTAGCACAGGATGGCAAAGTCTCACACACACTTTTCCTGGTGCATTTTGACAGTGATTGTGAAGAGAATGGCTTTCTGTACAATTTAAAAATTCATTCCTCCCCCCCCCCCCCCCATTTCTTCTTTATTTCTGGGGAATTTGACAGATGGCCTGGGGGAAAGTTTATAACTCTACCTGTGTCTGCTATATGAAGCTGATCCCACTTAAATCAGCAATTCCGCATGAGAAGACAACAAAAGGCAGGCTGGGATGTTATGGCAGGCTTAGAGGGCGAACGCTGGAAATAGCATCTCGGCGCACAGTTTCCCCTGCACTCCTTTCTCATTAAACTTATTCTGTGACATGGCAGCAATAGGCCGGTTTCTCCTCCCTCGTTCCTCCCCATTGGCTACTACTTCCTGGGGAGGTGTAGAAAATTTGCAGCAAAATGACAATATGGAGAAGGAAAGGAAAGGTGGTAAGAGAATATTACTGGGCAGAGTCTTTTTACCTTCATTTATTTTGAGGGGGAAATGGTTTTGTAATGCTTCCCCCCCCCCCAAAAAGCTGTCAATTTCAGAGAAGTTGTTAAAGAGTGCAGCGCCCTTATTTAATGATAGGGCAAAAGGTTTGCGTGTGTGCATGAACTCCCTGCCTTTTACTGTATGGCCACTTGTCTTCAAACAACTTGATTTCTCGTGCTTTCCCTTTTCCTTGCCCTATTGAAAAATTATCCCTCCAGTGCTTCTCCCCACATTTGGTAAGGAATTTTGGAATATAATTGTGTTAACCAAGAACTAGATTAGATGCCAATGCTAATCATGTGGCTATTATGGTAAAATAGTCACATTTAAGAGTGATCTTCAGAAAGTTCTAAAACTTTAACAAGTGTTCTCAGTGCAGCTTTGAGGTTTCACCTCTCTTTGATTCTGGACTTTTCAATTATAGGTTCAAGTGTGTCATCATCAGTGGTGGGATTCCTGTTAAGTTTGGAAGAATTCCAGTCCGAGTCAGGCTAGTCATTAAATAGGTTTATTGCAAGTAGCAAGAACTATATACAGAAATAACAAGAGATCATTGCAACTGAGACTTCCCAACTTCGATAGGTTTTTATAGGTTTTTCTAAAGCGGGAAAACCCAGGGCCAGACAGAAAGTCTGGCCCGGCCAGCCGCGTCTCGGCCAATCAGACCCGACTGGCTGTTACAGTGTCTCACAAACCTCCGGGTCAGCCTTGGTTCTCCAGACTGACTGTCTGTGCGTGGGCAGAGAACATAACAATTCCAAAAATTTTTACTACTGTGGGCATGGCTTGGTGGCATGGCTTGGTGAGTGTGGCAGGGGAAGGATGCTGTAAAATCTCCATTCCCTCCCCACTCCAGGGGAAGGTTCCTGCATTTCCTCTTGATCAGCTGGGCCTTGGGAGGGACAGAATAGATGACGGTGGGGTCAGTCAGAGGTGGTTAACAGATTAACAAGAGTTGGAAGGGACCTTGCAGGTCATCTATATAAATAAAAAGGTAACTATGAGTTTGTTCAAAACCGCTAATCTCAGAAACTACTGCACCAATCGCCACCAAACTTTTATACAACGTTCCTTACAAGTGCAGCACCAATCATGTACAGATTGTGTGGATGGCACACTGGTGCCAGGTACATGCCACACAAATGTAAAACTGCAGCTCTTCTGTGTGTTTTCCTCACTGCCCCCCCTCCCGCCTCCTTCCGGCCCTCCCATCTCGCCAATGGCAATGCCGCTGCCGCTGCCACCTCGCCCTCCGGCTCCTTCTGGCCCTCCCACCTCGCCACTTCCACTGCCTTCTGATCAACATTCCCCCCCTGCCATTGCAGCCGCTCTCTTCCACCCCCCCCCCAATCTACTGTTAAATTAAAGGTATTTATACTGATATAAGTATTTCATTAGATAGGTAGGTACTTAGGTACAGGGACACATACAAAGGGAGTAGTTATTTAGGTAGGTAGAGGGATATAGACAGATAGAAATATAGTAGGTAGGTAATTACAGGAATTCAAAGACATAGATAGAGGGAGGAACGCAGTAGGTAGGTAAGTAGGTAGGTAGGTAGAGGGAGAGAGAGAGAGGGAGGGAGAAATACAGTAGGTAGGTAAATAGGTATAGGGAGAGAGAGAGAGGGAGAAATACGGTAGGTAGGTAGATAGATAGAGGGAGGGAGAGAGAGAGGGAGAAATACGGTAGATAGGTAGGTAGGGGGATAGAGAGAGAGAGAAGGAGAAATACAGGTGGTAGGTAGAGTAAGAGAGGGAGGGGAGGGAGAGGGAGGGGAAACCGAGGCAGAGAAGGAAGGGTGTCGCTGAGAGGGTCTATGAGGGGAAACCTTTTCATTTACCCAAACCTGGCCACAGCAACGCGTGGCGGCTACAGCTAGTTCTACTATACAGTGCAATATTAATGCAGCATCAGAGATTTTCAGTTTAATTGTGTAGAATGGGAAGGATGTGTGTTTTTGTTTTATTTTTAATAGTTTTTTAAAAATGTATAATGTACACCGAAGATGGCATTTAATTTTGTTGTACGAAGTGCAATGACAATAAAGTATATTATTATTACTGTTCAAAAACTCTACCCAGCTTCCCCCCTCCCCCCACACACACACACATTCTGACCTTATTATTTTATTGCTTGCTTGTTTCCCAGATTTCTCCAAGGGTTCTTACCGATATGCACCGATGATAGCCTTTTTTGCTTCGCACACCTATGGGATGAACACACCTGGCCCGATTCGGTTTAACAATCTGGACGTCAACTATGGAACCTCTTATGTCCCTGCCAACGGAAGATTCCGCGTGCCCTACTTGGGAGTGTATGTCTTTGAGTATAACATTGAGTCAAGCAGCCCATCCTTCTCAGGCTACCTGGTGGTGGACGGAAACGACAAGCTAGCTTTCCGATCTGACAATGGAAGTGGAGACAAATACGTCACTAGAGTAGTTACAGGAGATGCTATATTGGAACTGAACTACGGACAGGAAGTCTGGCTCAGACTGGCAAAGGGTTCTATCCCAGCAAAATATCCGCCTGTCACTACATTCGGCGGCTACTTATTGTACCGTACATAAAAAGCTGTTGCCATCCAATATTTCTTCCCTGTTACTTCTCACTTCTTTCTATCCAAATAAAGGCAATCTCATTTAGAGTTCCCAGTTCTTCTTGGGTAGGTTTCCTGCACCTCTAATTTTTGCACGACAGACAGAAATGAGAAAGGAAATATTTTCCTCAGGCTTGGATGCTGGCCCCCAAAACCCCCCAGATAATTCAGCTAATGACAAATGGATCCCACTCAGTATTTCCCCAATCTTGGCAACTTTCCGACTTGTACATTTCAGCTCTCTGAATTCCCATCTATGGCCATGCTGGCTAAGGAATTCTGACCATTTGAAGTCCACAAATATGAAAACGGCAAGATTAGGGAAACAGGGTTGTGCATGATGTTATGATTATTCTAACCGTGTAAAAGACTTTTTGGAGAACATGTGAAGTTAATTGTATTTCGATAGCTCTTGATATTGACATGATATCGGCTAAGGGCAAATTGACTTCAGGCCTGCCCTATCTATTTTGTTTTCTTCTTGTTAGGAAAGCTGAAGTTATTTAGCTATAACTTCAGTTCTGCCTTCTGTTGAATTAAATATCCTAGAATTTTGGGGAAAGGTCTGAAGGTTGTACCTGAAGCTTTGGCAAAATTACTTGCCATCCTAGTAATATGCTAATAAATCCTGGTCTGCCTTCTGATCATTTTTGAATCTATTGTTTTGTTCGTCTCCAACTTGTATCTGAATGGTTCTGTTCCCATGTCAATGGGGTGAAAAGACCCATTGTAATACACAGTATGCTTCTTCTATATTTAGGCCTTTTATATATTCTCTGCAGTGGCTCAGTGGCTAAAACGTTGAGCTTGTTGATCAGAAGATCGGCAGTTTGGCGGTTCGAATCCCTAGTGCTGTGTAATGGAGTGAGCTCCCGTTACTTGTCCCAGCTTCTGCCAACCTAGCAGTTCGAAAGCATGTAAAAATGCAAGTAGAAAAAATAGGAACCACCTTTGGTGGGAAGATAACAGCGTTCCGTTCGCCTTCGCCATTTAGTCATGCTGGCCACATGACCACAGAGATGTCTTTGGGCAGCGTTGGCTCTTCAGCTTTGAAATGGAGATGAGCACTGCCCTCTAGAGTCAAGAACAACTAGCACATATGTACGATGGGAACCTTTAACTTTATATATTCTACCTGTAGCCATATGAAGTAGTACTATGGAAAAACTGTCAACATATTAGAGCCAGAGTGGCAAAAATATTTCACAGCCAAGAATTGTGGTGTTGTGTGTGTGTGTGTTGTTTTAAGTTAATTTAACTTGGCTTCAGAGAGAGCAGTAGTAATATATTCATATCACTGAAAGAAGCAGTTGCAGGAAATGTGGCTTGTTTTTTCTACATTTGGGGTCTAGAAGAGCAAAAATGGCAAAAGAGACATTAAGCATATAAATGATAAATGCTCCTCCTTTTGTTTTTATTTTTTGCCCTTATTTTTGAGAGCATCTCTGTGGTTTATGGATTTTTGCCCTTATTTTTGAAATGGGGAAGATCGTGCTACTGAAAAAAAATCAGTGATTTATTTCCACATTTTAACTGCATGACCTTGGGGAATTCTAGAAGCTGCAGAATGGGAATGGCACTTGCCTGCTCTTGAATTAGGACGAAGATTCAAAGTGAGGAAATACAGTTGATTTCATTAGCCCAAATTCAGTGCGTGGTTGAAACTCTATGCAGAATTTTACTTTATTCTTCAAGCATACTGTATATAATCCGAAGCTTAAGTCTCATAACAAAATTAAATTTTAATGTTCTTATTTACCCATGCTGTACATTGTAGTTATACAAAATTAAAGTATAAATATACTGTAAAAATTATCCATTTAAATACTGAATTTCCAAGATGTGTAATTGGCTTTTGAGTTTTTAATAAATTGTGTGTTCTGCATGTAAGAGATTAATAAATAAATTGAAGCACAGGAGAACTTTAAGCATCTTGAATGAAGGTATAATTTTACTTGCTTTAAACAATAAGAACATAAATTGCTGTAAAAATTATCACTAATGCAGTATTTCTCAACCTTAGCAATTGTAAGATGCATGGACTGCAACTCCCAGAATTCCCCAGCCAGGTGTGCTGCTTGGGGAATTCTGGGAGTTGACGTCCACGCATCTCACAGCTGTGCTGGCTGGGGAATTCTGGGAGTTGCAGTCCATGCATCTTACAATTGCTAAGGTTAAGAAACACTGCTGTAATGTGCCACTTATTTCAAAAGAAGTATAAAGTTGTCTTATCACCCACATGGCTCACCATCCATAAAGCAGTGCTTTGCTGAAAATCCAATTAAAAATCCATATATTTAAACTGTATTTACTCAATTAGTCAATTAACCGCATCAATTAAGGGATTTTCATCATTCCTGCCTCTACTGTTGACCGATAAGGAATCTGTGATGCCTTAAATGTCAAACAAAATTGTACTGTCAGCCATTACTGAGAACCATTTCAATCCACTCCATGTGAGTTTTTTTTTAAAAAAAAATTCTGCCTTCTGTTTATAAGATAAATCTTCAACACACCATAAATCCTGGATGTATATATTGCTGGCCTTTTCTCCAACAGTACCATATCGTTTTGTAAATACTTAAAATCCCCAATTTGTCACCAAACTATCCTAGCGTATCATTTGAATCTTATCATGCCTCTTGCCCACATGGCTGAATCCCACCTACCCCCTTCTATGGCTTTGTCAGTTTAATAATCTATTTAGCCCCCTTTACTTCTGCTATGGATAAGGCTAAATGGCGTGGAAATTACCCTGCAGATGAAATTCAAATGACCCACTGGAGACTGCATCTTACTCTTAAGCGTGACTTTCTTTGCCCTTGCTGCCCTCGTCACTAAATCCTTCAAGCCAGGTTTCTATCCACAGAGATGTTAATTGTTTTCTTTCAAATTGCGTTGTGGCCCCCGAGTGGACAGTGGGGAGGAACATGGGCCAGTCCTGGAGGTTGGGGAAGGCTTGGATTAGGCCTCTGCATCGGAGGCGGAGATGGTGCCAAGGCCATCTGGCAGTTCTCAACTGCCTTCGAAGCTAGACAGCAGTGAGTCAGAAGAACAGGTGGAGCCTGTTCCCAGTGTGCGCATGGACAGAGCTGCCAGAAGAAAAGAACAGCTAAACAATCAGGGTCGACTTGGGAGTAAAGCCACAAGTGGACGGTGAATGGCCCCTCCCATAGGAAATAAAAGAGGAGCAAAAAGGGAGTGAGCTTTTGCAGGAAACAATTTGTTTGTTTGTTTGTTCATTCATTTCAGGAGTGTGAAGATCTGTCCGTGAATCTCAGAGACTCTGTGCCCAGTCTTTCCTTGCACAGCACTGCGTTGGGAAAATATTTATATGGCAGCTTTCCAAGCTAGATAAGATCTGTGGTCATCACTTCACCTTTGAAAGACTGTTTACCAGGCCTTTGCTGAATGGGAATGAGTTGGAATTCACATCCGTTTCATAAAAAGAGTTTAGTCAGGACCAGGAATCTGCTTTGTGCTTTTTAGAGAAGCCTAGGTCAGAACAAACTGAGATTCCTGACAGGGTTTCTATAGGTGTTGAATACAGTATATAGAGATGAAATCTAGTTTATGGGTGCCTCCTGATGTTCAGTTCAATCTTGGATCTGTATAGACATCTCTCCTAAAGGTAACTTTAATTACCTTTAAAGAATAACTTTAATTGTGGATATTTATGGATCTGTTATTCTATGGGGTAGAATAAGGTAGTGAAGCAATAAAGAACAGAAGAGATAGTCCCAAAAGTGCTTTTTTAAAAAGAGTCAACTGGACTTTCTGGTTTTTCATTGAGGACATTTCGCTTCTCATCTATGAAGCTTCTTCAGCTTTGGAAACATCTTCAAAGAAAAACCAGAAAGTCCAGTTGCCTCTTGAAAAAAGCACCTTTGAGACAACCATGACCTGGTTGACTGAGAATCTCCATAGAAAACAGACGGGGTATTTGGTGATGGGTTCATCCATTCACTTCCATATGCCATTTGGGTCAGTTTGAACCAAAGAGATGACTTCTGACTCTCAATCATGGCATCAATCACTGATCTGGTTTCCTGCCCAAGAAAACTTCTGCCATCATATTTGTGCTTTGAAAGATGGGATGGGGGGAGTAGACAAAGTCCCATTTCAGACACAAAGCCAGTAGGATGACCTTTTGTAGACATATGCATGTCTATCTACTGGTCCTTCTCCCAGCTACCATCATGGAACAACTGTAGAGCTCTATCCAGACATGGAATGACTGTCTTACCCAATTCAGTTTGTACCTGAATGTAAAGAAGTATTTAGAGACTAGCCTAAGTACTTCCATCATCCAAGTCAACGGCAAAACTCTACTTGAAGACAAACTCCTTCCATTACTTAGGATCCCAGCTGCAAAGGGATGGTAGCAATAGTGGAGAAGAGTGTGGAGAATGTGATTTATGACACAGACTAAGGGGAGGGAAGGAATAGGGGTAAAGTTCAGCCATAATTCAAATGAGGGTAGATCTGACTGCAATGAGATCTTGCTAGAATGGTGTTCCTAATAAATGACTGGCTTTATTTTGAAACTTGGCTCGAAGCTCGTGAATTAATTAGGGAATCTTTCAGAAACCTGACATAATGTTTCCAACAAGCTGCATGAGTTCAAGATGGCCAAAAGCATGTTGAATGCTGATTTTCATTTGTACTTGGTGTCTGATGCATCTTGCTGCAATCTCCAACAATAGCCAGCCAGCACTGATGGATTACAGTTGCCCTGAACCATTTTCCCATTATTGCAATGTCCTGGTGAAAACTTTCACCATGTCCAGCACTGACCGGACCAAGATTTTTGAGAAAGAAGTCCAAGTGTGAATGCAGAAAACAAATCTTTTTGTTGTACTTCATAGTCTTGTGTGCTGTAAGAAGTTTGTCAACCAACTGCATGTGGTTTGGTGCTCTGGAGTTGCCAAGAAAATTTTCAATGACATCCTTGAATGCTTTCCAGGCAATTTCCTCTGGTCCCATTAACAGATCTTCGAACCGCTTGTCACTGATGACATATTTGATCTGCGGACCAACAAAAAATGCCTTCTTTAATCTTGGCATCCGTTATTCCTGGAAAAATCTGTCTCAAATAACAAAACCTTCAGCTATCTTGTTCATCACTTTTACAACATTTTTCATCAGTCCGGGTTTTATGTGAAGTGGACACAAAATTATCTTTGTCAGGTCAACAAGTGATGGATGTGCAATTTTTTTTCGCTCCTGGAACTTTCAGATTGACCTTTTTGTAAAAAAAAAATGTAGTGCAATTCTCTTGTACAGAGTTGTCCCATTTGATATCACCAAGCCAGTGGTGGGTTGCAGGTGGTACGCCCCGGTACGGGTGTACCAGAGCCTGCCCGGAGCACCGGATACCGTTCCAGTATGGTGCTCCGGAGGGCCCACCTGCCCGCCCGAGAGCCTTACCTGTGTTTTAAGGCTTCCGCACACATGCAGGGTGCGTACAGTGCCTGCACGATGCTCCGCTGAGCAGCTGGAGCATCGTGGAGGCTTGTGGAAGCATTGGTGGAAGCTAGAACGCATGCGCACACCATGCGTGCATGTGGGCAACGCTGTATCTGTCCCAACCGTACTGGTTGGAACGGGATCCAGAACCCACCACTGCCCCAAGCTGCATTCTAGGCATAATTTAGATTTCCACAGAAGTTCCACGTGTACTTAGTGCACTGAATGTGCTTCAGCAATGGTTTCCATGTTTTCATATGATAGATAGATTGATTTATTTTTCTATACCGCGTCCTCTCCCCAGGGGGACTCGGAGCGGTGCACAGGGAAAATTAAAACAGCATAAAATATATACATAAATAAATACAATAAAAACAAATTAAATCAACTGTCCCTGTACTAAAATCCCCATTTTAAAATTAACATTCCCTATGAGTACAGCATAGACAACAGGTAATGAAGGGTGTGCTGTGGCATTGTGCAAAGACAAAAGATTTTTAAAGAACAGTACATGATAGGTTAAATTATAGTTTATCTTTGTGATTAGCAGCCAAAGCAGAATAGCAGAGTTGGAAGGGATTTTGGAGGTCTTCTAGTCCAACCTCCTGCTCAAGAAGGAAACCGTATACCATGTCAGACTGATGCTTGTCCAATATCCCCTTAAAAACCTCCAGTGTTGGAGCACCCACAACTTCTGGAGGCATGTCGTTCCACTGATTAACTGTTCTAACTGTCATGAAATTTCTCCTCAGTTCTAAGTTGCTTCTCTCCTTGATTAGTTTCCACCCATTGCTTCTTGTCCTGCCCTCAGGTGCCTTGAAGAATAGTTTGACTCCCTCTTCTTTGTGGCAACCCTTGAGATATCGGAAGACTGCTATCACGTCTCCCCTAGTCCTTCTTTTCATTAAACTAGACATACCCAGCTCCTGCAACCGTTCCTCAACTTCTTGTTGAGGACCATGCTTGCTACCCCTCACAGGGATGTCTTCCCAATGTCACAAGTTGTGTCACTCCACTCTGTTCCCCAGCGGCACCCCAGTTAACACACTTCATTTGAATTTCGCTCAGTCGTGGAAGTGGGCTATCGGCTTCCTTAATCTAAGGAAGCATTTGTCTTTGAACGTAACTGCAAATCGATCAAATCAGCGCAGGCCGACCGTTATGCAGAAGAGAGTGGAATCAATCATTCTCCCTTCCCTTGGATCTCTCTCCTCCCCTCCCCTCCGACTTTAAGAATAGGTTCAAAGAGCATCTCAGGCTGCCCTTTCATGTTATGTTTTCCTTGCTAATCCAAGGATGAGCGTTTATCTCAAGCCAAGCTCAAAAAGGTATCCAAGCCCCGTGCCCTGCATATGGCAAGGCACGCAGCCACTGCCTCGGCATATTTGGATAGTCCAATTACCATGGCAACGTTTTTATCTGCTTTGGGTTTTGACAAGCCCATCCAATTTATTGTGGCACTCGGAGCTATTATTTCCTCACTTGTGCCCAGCAAGCCATCCTTGAACGCATTTGCCAGCACTTCAACTTTAGCATGCTAGGTTGCAAGCTGCCCCTTTTATAGCGAGCTTCTTTTGCAAGCTGAGCCACAAGAACTCCAGGCCACATTTATATATCACCACCATCCATCATCATCATCATCATCATCATCATCATCATCATCATCATCATCATCATCATCCCACATTTTTCAAGGGCTTGATTATTGCAGACCGAGAGATTATTTCTCTATAAAAGCCTTCGTGTTTTGCCTTTTTTAAAATGCAATGGAATAGAATAGAATTCTTTAATGGCCAAGAGTAATTGGACACACAAGGACATTGTCTTTGGTGCAGTGGTGAGTTGCGGGCAGTACACCCCAGTACGGGCATACCGGTGCCTGCCAGGAGCAGCAGGCCCCGTTCCATTCTGATGCTTCAGTGGGCCCACCCGCCCACCTGCGTTCCTGAGCTGTGTTTGAGGTTGAGGTTTATTGGATTTATATGCCGCCCTTCTCCCAAAGGACTCAGGGCGACGTACAACATAAAAAAGCACATATTACAAAAGCTAAAAGGGAGAGTAAATAGAATATCCAAAAAAAAAAAACAATTGACATTTACAATAAAATTTTAAAATTTAAATTAACAATTAACAATTCAATTAATCATGTACTTTATTCAGGCCAGGCTGGCTTGCTGGAAAAGCCAACTTTGTAGGGCGCGTCAGAAGGACCAGAGGTTGGGAATTATGCGGAGCTCCGGGGGCAGCTCATTCCAGAGGAAAGGCGCTTCCACAAACCAAACCAGGACTTTTGCGCATGTGCACACAGTGTACACCACCTGTGTGATGCTCCACCGAGCAGCTGGAGTATTGCAGGCAGTGGGTGTGCATGTGCGCGCAGGGTGGGGTTAATAATAATAACAATAATAATAATAATAATAATAATCATCATCATCATCATCATCATTCCATTTTAGTTTTAAAATGGGGATTTTAATTCGGTTTTAGCACAGGCCCTTAGTTGAATAAGTTTTTTTTTTAAAGAAAAAGTTTTTATATGTTTTGTATGTTTTTAATGTTCCTGTGCGCCGCCCTGGGTCCGTTTGGAGAAGGGCGGGGTATAAATTCAATAAATAAATAAATCTTTATTGTCATTGTACTAAAATTACAATGAAATTGGTTGAATTAGATCAAGCTGAATTAGACTTTTTGGCCTACCATTCTATCGAAGTCTATAGTAATAGGTGGCAGAGTTTAAGGTGGAACGATGGTAAAGATCATTAACTCCAGGCATCCATAATTAGCCAACTGCCATTAAGTGTTAATAGGACTCCGGGGAAGACCTTATACTTCAAAGATGTCCAAATAGGAAATGCCACCTTTTAAGAAATACACCTGATGTCCATCTTGCTGACATTTTAGCCCTGGTCCAAGTTAGAGCTATTTTGTTGAGCCTTTAAGAATTAATAGACCATTTTGCTGTTCATGCAGTGAAGAGATTTTTGCCCTGTTCCTAAAATTCTAGGCTTTTATTGATGTTTTACTGATGCATTATATTGCTTGATTGCTTAATAGTGCTATTATTTGTCCTTCTAAAATTAACGGTAGGAATCAAACTAATTCACATGTGCAAGAATCACTCACCTTTCTCACCTGGCAAATCAGGTACTTGATTTCTTTGTTTTAACCTTTTCATTGAAAAATTTATCTAAGAGCCATTATATTTGTGTACAAATCATTGCATCGCTTACTGTGATTATGGGAAGCAGAAAGCTTCATGTTTAAGATTGGAATCAGTACCGAAACTTGTGGGAAAACGTAGTATTACTATGGATGCCTATTTATTTACACAGGATTTTTGTTTTAAAGAAAGCACATTGCAGATTCCTGAAGAGTCAATACTAAATATTTCATTTTTTTTCTCCCTAACATTCACAACATTACTTGGGAGCTCCTTTTCAATTCTGTTGATTATAATAGCCAGTGGCTTGATAAACCTTCTTTCAGTAAGGATTCCAAAAATCATTTGGATCATCATATATTTGACAAAGCAGATTTTGTGACATGGCTAGAACTCCCCGGCTCAGCAAATCACAATTTTTGTTCATGCCTCTTCTGTCTATTAAATGCAATATGGAGTTTTTGTCACCCCCCCCTCCCTCCTAAAAAAGGCAATTACTGACATTCATGCAATGTGAATAGACTAGACCATGGATTGGAAATGTTTGGAGTTCAGAGATTATATGCAGATCAACCCTCGGTCATTACGTGGGATAATCCTATATGTATAGAAGAAAGGTTTCACTGGCCTGTTTAAGCAGCTCTGCAAAGCTAAAAATGCAGTCATGAAATAAGGCAGGAAATGAAGAAGTGAGAATTTGAAGAAGCAAAACTTGACCTAAACCCTTTGAACAGATTAACAGAGTTTGGAAGTGATCTTGCAGGTCATCTAGTCCAACCCCCTGCCCAAGCAGGAGACCCTACATCTGCCTCTACCTAGGATTGAACTCACAACCTCCTGATTGGGAGGCCAGAGCTCCACCTCATGCTCCAGTTCAGGGGTGTCAACCTCGATTTCATTGAGGGCCGCATCAGAGTTGTGTTTGACCTCCGGAGCAGGGGTGAAATCCACTTACCTTTGCTGCCGGTTCAGTAGCAATGTGAGCGCCCACACAGAGGGACCTTCTGCACATGCACAGAATGTCAAAATGATGTCCGGGTGGATGAGCAGAGCCCGCTACCGAGTACGCCTGCAAAGGTAAGTGACAGCAAGGGGGGGGGGATACACTCTTTCACGCAGTTTAGATTAGCAGGAAATCCTGCTTTCTAGCTAATATAAATCGTGTGGCACAGCTGATCGTCGGAAAAGCATTTCTTTTTACTACCGGTTCATGCGAACAGCTGGCATCTTTACTACTGGTTCAGGCAAACCAGTCCGAACCGGTAGCATTTCACCCCTGCTCTGTAAACTGGGGTGGGTGTGGCCAGGGTGGGCATGGCCAGCTCAACATCACTTGGGTTGGGGGTAGCCTGTGGTGGTCTGAGTGCTTTGCCAAAAAACCTCCCAAGCGCCATTTTCGGTTGCAATGGCCTCCTGCAACCCTCTGCCAGTGAAAACGAAGTTCAGGAACGCCGCATGCAGCCATTCCGAACTCCGTTTTTGTTGGCAGAAGCACAGATCCACAGCAGCCCGCTGGGCCAGATCTAATACCCTTCAGGCCAGATCCGGCCCCCAGGCTTTAGGTTTGACATCCCTGCTCTAGTTTAACATAGGTAAGGTGTTTGGGAGTCATACCAGGAGGATTCAAAATTTTGTGAGACGTGTTTACAGTATGTTGCTCAGGGCAATATTTACTTTGGCAAGCAACTGCAGATCTTTCTAGCTTCCAGCAGCAGAGTTGCAGGGACTGGTCAATTCCATGATTGATTTGAGTGAGATTTGTCCTTGCTTGGATGCTTTCCCCATCTCTCAGCATCTTAGTATATGCAACTGTCAATAGTTCACTTGTTCAACCACAATCACTCCATGCACATGGTAGTTTTTTCTTTTTTCTTTTCTCTCTTTTTTTGTTTCTGTTATAATTTTGCACCAGTGAAGTTAAAACCAATTTTATTGTAATTTTAGTACAATGACAATAAAGATGATGATGATGATGATGATGATGATGATGATGATGATGATGATTCTGTGGTTAATCTTTGGTGAGATTCACAGCCTTTGGGGCTGGTTGGTAGCTCAACAGCTCAAGTCCTAACCAAGGACCTAGGAACTGTCAAGGTAACGTCAGAGGATACTATTATTATTATTATTATTATTATTATTATTATTATTATTATTATTATTATTATTATTATTATTATTATTATTAATCCATAAAGAGCAGTTATCAAATGCTTACATTCAAAACAGCAAGTGATTGATTCATAGCAGATGGACAATTTATTTATTTCCAAAGAATTTTTTAATTGTTCTTTAATATTAAACTGTTAGGAGTATACTCCTAGTGTTGGGTAGGCGATATATATATACCATGATGACAAATGGTCTTTGTTGCTTTAAATGTTTAATGTAATCAGCAGCTGTAATTATCTCCACAATAACAAGAAGTCAGGAGAGCTCATTCTCTCTCTCTGCTTGATCGCTCACTGCTTGCTTGCTGACTGACATTGACTGACTGATTGTTTGAAGAAGGAAGAATCATGAATTGCGACTGTAAGCAATTGTTTGTTTGTTAAGGACTTTGTTTGATTCTATATCTACTATCACTGCTTGTGAAGCAGTAGTTTAGTTTTACACACCAGTAAAGCTACTTGGTTTTTACTAACAGTGTCTGAGACTCTATTCGTGTGTATACTAGCAACAGGTTTTTTCTAGCTGCACATTCCTCTGCACAACTTTCTGTCTCCCAAAGGAGATATCCCCAACATAAACAATTCAGGACAAATTGCAGTATGAAAGTACAATTAGTAATTTTTAATACTATTAGTGGACAATAACAGAATAGAATACAGAATATAAAAGTTGGAGGGGGCCTTGGAAATTTTCTAGTCCAGGGGTGTCAAACACAAGGTCCAGGAGCCACACTTGGCTCATGGGGTGCTAGATCTGCCCCATGGGGCCACCCTGGAAACAGCAAAATACCGGCCTGCAGTGCCTCTACCAGTGAAAATGGAGCTCAGGAGGGCCACGAGTTTTCACTGGCAGAAGGTTGCAGGAAGTCATTGCAGCCAAAAATGGAGTTTGGGATCCCGTTTTCACTGGCAGAGCTCTTGGGCTGCCACAAGCGACTCCAACGCAAGTGACTTCGAGCTGGCCATGCCCACCCAGGCCATACCCACCCGATCCCCCAAGGTCAAACACAACCCTGATGTGGCCCTCAATGAAATTGAGTTTGACAGTCCTGTTCTAGTCCAATCCCCTGTATATCATTTCAGAGAAGTGGCTGACCAGTCTCTTCTTAAAAGTCTCCAGTGAGTCCTTCCTTCCTATTAGGCAGCCAAAGTATTTGAGTTTCCTCTTCAGGATCTGGCCTTCTAAAGAGCGGTCAGAGTTGATCTCCTCTAGGACCCACCGGTTTGATCGCCTTGCAGTCCAAGGGACTCGCAGGAGTTTTCTCCAGCACCAAAGATCAAAGGCCTCAATTCTTTGATGCTCAGCCTTCCTTATAGTCCAACTTTCACAGCCGTATATCGCAACTGGGAAAACCATAGTCTTGACTATACGCACTTTTGTTGGCAGGGTGTAATTAAAAACCTATAAATTTAACTAGTATATAAATTCCAGCAATTTCCAATTGAGGAGCACTTTTTAATTCATATCCTGCTGGCTCACCGATTCCTAACCTACACATAATGTCCAGGACAGTGCCCTATACATAGATTTCTTTGATACCTATATGCCCATTAGACACCTGGCTTTAAAAATGTTCAAAAAGGAAATACAATCTGAACAGAAGGCTAAATCTGGGGAAACAATTTCCTTAATGCTTTGCATTTCCTTATTCACAAACCTTGCTTCGACAGGGAAATAAAAAGTGGCAACTATTATATTAGCATTGTTAATTACGTGGTGATAGGTTGCTTTGCATTTTACAAGACAAAGATAAAAATGCAGTTCCTAGCCTGATGAGCTTGTAATGTAAAAATCAAACTCCCCTCGACTGATCATACTATGAATGTATCACCCAGTTACCTAGCAACTTCTGAGATCTGATTAACCCTTTTTTAAAGGGTGTACAACACTTGGGAGACTGAATTCCCAAATGATTTCCCATAAATTTTATACATGTCAGCTTCCTACTTTTCATATCGTTACCCAAATGTTAACAAAAATATTCCTAATGGTTAATGGATGTATGAAATTAACTGTTCTTCTATTGATAAAATTGGACTAATAAAAAAGACTTTTTATTAGGCTTTTTGTGGGTTTTATTAATGGGTGGGGAGTTGCTTTCTGACTTCTAATCTTTAGAAACAATATATAAAAACTGAGTTGAAAGTTAATTTGGGACAAATGGTTTCAGTGTTGCCTGAGATAAAAAATAATAGGTAAACTTTCCAGGACATATTTTTCAGATAAAATAGTTTCCCTTAAAAACAGAACAAAACAATTTTGGTCTCTCCAAGCTGTCAAATAGATTGTTCTTACAGAATTGGAAAAAGAAAAATAACTTAGAAAAAGGGGAGGGAGGGAGGGAGGGAAGAAAGAAAGGAGGGAGGGAGGGATGGGGGAGGGAAAGAAAGACAGACAGAAGGACAAAGGAAAATGAAGGAAGGAAGGAAGGAAAGAAGGAGAGAGAAAGGGAGGGAAAGAGGGAAAGAAAGAAAGAAATGTAGATGATAGATAGATGGATAGATAGAAAGATAGATAGAAAGATAGATAGAAAGATAGATGGATAGATAGAAAGATAGAAAGATAGAAAGATAGATAGATAGATAGATAGATAGATAGATAGATAGATAGATAGATAGATAGATAGATAGATAGATAGATAATAATTGCTAATAGTAGGTTTGACTTTGGGAAATTGTTGGCAGACTTTTTCCTATGTAGCAGAAATATGATGAAAATATTTCTTCAATTTTCTGCTCACAAATAGGTTAGAAATTGTTGAAAAACTGTCAGTGCACACTCTTTCCCAAGAATTTCCAAATCAAAATCATTTTTTTTCAATTCTATAACCAGATATGAAAATCAAACACTGCTCCTATTCAAAAATTGATTTCTTTGAATTTTGTGATGTGGCTCATGAATTAAAACCATATTAGAGGAAAGTTTGTTGGAAAATTCATGCATTCATAAATCTGAAGTGCAAAATCGAATCTTCTAGCTTCATTAGGCCAAATGATGCCAATTTTGAGATACGCATGTGCAAATATATAAGCTTTACACATGAACCGTAATGGGAAAAGGATGAACTGAACCTACTAATGGAGATATGAGAAACTGAAAACAAATCTAATAAGCAGGAATATTGATAGACTCACTCATCCCTAATAAGAAGTCCAGCAATAAGCAGGAATATTGTTGAAAGCTCAGCAGAAAGTTTTTGACTTGGCCCCAATAGCAATAGACTTATATACTGCTTCACGGAGCTTTTACAGCCCTCTCTATCAGTTTACAGAGTCAGCATGTTGCCCCCAACAATCTGTGTCCTCATTTTACCCACCTCGTAAGGATGGAAGGCTGAGTCAACCTTCAGCCTGGTGAGATTTGAACTGCTAAATTGCAGGCAGCCGGCAGTCAGCAGACGTAGCCTGCAGTACTGCATTCCCACCACTGCGCCACCGTGGCTCTTATGGGCCAATAGTGGCCCATAGCAAAGGGTGTAAAACGGATGGCTGCATTCTTCCTGTTTGTCCTTAGGACAATGATTGATCAGCATTCTTCTAATTTTACAGCTGAGTAACTGAAACAGAGATTTATTTTTCCTGACAAAATTGGTGATTAATATGAGGTACTGTGCCTCAGGATCAGCTCTTCTTTCAGATGCCAGCCACTCTTATGAAAACTCACATAATAGCTTGGAGCAGGGGTCCCCAACCTTTGCAACTTTAAGTCTGAAGGACTTCAGCTCCCAGACTTTGCTGGCTGGAGAATTCTGGGAGCTGAAGTCCTTCAGACTTAAAGTTGCAAAGGTGGGGAACCCCTGGCTTGGAGAACTAAAATGTTAAAACATTCAACAATATTAAAACTGGACGATCTCGGTTGATTTTTGACCATCCCAACATCGTGATGTTAAACAGTTTTGGCAAGGAAACCAATCTGGTGAACGTGTGTTAAAAATCTAAAAAGATTTCATGCGAGACTATTGAAGCTTCCTGAGATTTCGGCCATTTTTTCATTTGTAAAATGTTGGAGTGCTGTGGAATCGCATTTGTTCTGGGATTTAAAGTTGTCCTTCAGTCTATCCCTAGACCAGGGCTGTCAAACTTTATTTCATTGAGGGCTGCCTCAGGGTTGTGTTTCACCTCAGGAGGGGGTGCAGTGGGCGTGGCCAGGGTGGGCATGGCCTGCCTGTGGTGGCCCAAGTGCTCGGCCAGCAAAAATCTCCATTTTCACCTAGGACATCTTCCTGCTAATTGCTGCCCCCCGCCCCCCGAGATCCGTTTTCACTGGCAGAGGGTTGCAGGAGGCTGTCCTAGCCAAAAACGGAAATTGGGAACCCATTTTCATTGGCAGAGGCACCACAGGCCGATCCTTCACTCTTTTCAGGGATGAGCTGGATCTAAGCACCCCACAGGCTGGATCTGCCCTCCGGACTTTGAGTTTGATACCTGATATCTGCCCTAGACCAGGGATGGTGAACCTATGGCATGCGTGCCGCAGGTGGTATGCGGAGCCATTTCTCAGGGCACATTTCCGAAGCCTCCGGAGGGCGAAAAACCATCTAATGCACAAACCGGAAGTTCAGCAATGGACTTCTGATTTGTGCGTTGGGCTGTTTTTTGCCCTCCAGAGGCTCCTAGAAAGCCTCTGGAGCCTGGGGAGGGCAAAAAAACTTGACCTACTGGGTCCACAGGAAGTTGGGAAATGGGCCATTTCCGGCCTCTTGGAGGGCCTCCAGGGAGGGTGCGAGGGGTGTTTTGCCTTCCCCAGGCTCCAAGAAAGCCATGCATGCATGCGCAGGGGGCATGGCATGGGGGATTAAATTATGGGGTTGGGCACTCAAGCGCGTGCAATAGCGCACCCATGCGTGTTTTCGGCGGCCGAGGCGAAAAAGGTTCACTATCACTGCCCTAGACTATCTGATAAAAATTGTATAGATGAAGTTTAAAAAAAAAAACAATAGAACCTAATCTTCAAAAGATTGAGGGCTCCAATGTCATTGTTTTCTTCTTCCTCCTCCTCCCCAAACTCCTCCTCCAAACAGAAAGGTGGCTGTGTTAAATTCTGAACATCCATATTCCCTAAGAAAGAACCTAAAACATCAAAGAACGGCAGCAATGTGAGACATCTCACATGTGAAGGCAGAAGGGCAGCTCTGGCGTACAGAGGATATTTGTTTTCAAAAAGGTTAGTGGCAACAAAGGCTCAATTTGTCCCTGGAAGAAATCTCAAACCAAACTAAAAAAGAAATCTTCATTGGCTCAAGCCTTGCTGCCTCCCAGCTTGTTATCTGGAGGCCAGGCCAGGAGAGAGAGAACAATTAAAACCTCCCAGGACAAAATTGACAGATGGCAAGAGAAACAGGAGGAGAGAGAATCGCTTTCTGCTTTAGCTAAACCATCTGACCTCTGCAAATTGCCTTCAAGGAAAGATTGGTGGTCAGGTGGGGGAGAAGTTTTGTGGGCCATTACTGAGGTTCTCGGCTGTCTCCTTTTTTTTTTTATTGTGGAGAGAGAATTTATTATGATTGGAACGATAAGAATTATCAATAATAAAAATAATTATTAATACATTATATTAGTATGCCTTGTTGCACAGTCTGCAAAATATTGAGACTAGGTTTTGCATTTTTGTCTACCTATCGTGTCCTTTCCAAGGACTTGAATAGGCATAGTTGGATGTTTGATGGTGAGTGCCAAAACAGGGGGTGCGTACGGGCGTGCCAGAGACCAAAGAGTAGCTGCCTAGTGCGCATGTACCCGCCGGGAAAATGATCTTCTGGTTTCCGTCGCATGCATGGACAATGGCCCCCTGGTCTCCTGGTTTCTGTCACTCATGCACACACAAAAACCAGCTGGCCAGTGCACATGGTGTGGCTTCTCTTCCAGTTTCTGGTGCTCCCGTGTGTGTGAAGACCAGGGTTGGGTTGTGCCAGTTCTAGCCTCTTCTATAGAAGAGGATCCACAAATTTACAGTGCCGTTTAGAACCGGTTCCAGCTCCCTCTCCCGGCCCATCCGCCCATCATCAAGAGGAAGAGCAAGAGGAGGAATTCTGGGAGTTGAAGTCCACAAGTCTTAAAGCTGTCAAGTTTGAATACCCCTGGGGTTTTTTTTCTAAAGGGTTAGGGGTGCAAGGGTCTTGTAACTTGACAGCTTTAAGACTTGCGTGCTTCAAATGCCAGAGTTTCTGAACCAACATTTTGGTTGCTAAGTAAGAGCGTTGTTAAGTGACTTTCACCTCATTTTACAAGTTGGCCATGCCCACCCAGTCACATGAGTGGCAAGCCACTCCCACAAAGCAGGCCACACCTACAGAAGAGGTTCTAAAACATGTTGAAACCCACCACTGGCAAAGACCAACTAGCCAGCGTGCCAGAAACCAGAAAAGCAATGGGCGATGGCTCATGTGCCCAGAGAGTTGGCTCTGTGTGCCATTTACGGCATGCATGCCATCGGTTCGCCACCACGGTGTTAGAGATACCATCGCAGAATACATATCATGATTATTATTATAAGGTTTAGTCTTCACTTCTATTTGCAGTCTGGGACTGGTAAAAACTTAACAGTTGAAGTCCTAACCAAGGACCTAAAGACCTAATAAAGTAACATCTGGGTATATAGGCAGTTCCAAATAGGGTGGTTTTTTTTGCAAAGTTAGGATATTCAGGTCTAATAAGTTCAAAATTTCCATGTATCTAGGCAGCCCTTTGGGTATTGCTCCAAGGGCGCCAATTATTATTGGTAAAACCATTGATTTCCAATGATGATGATTACATTTGGAACTTGAATGAGAAGTCCAAGTTGATTTGTTTGATGATTCATTAGTTACACTCAAGAGTGTTCTCCAACACCAAGGTTTAAAGGCATCAATACTCTCACTATCCTCCTTCTTTAAAGTCCATCTTTCATTTCCATTTAATAACATAAGGTGTTAGAAAATCTGTTTATATATAGCACCACAGAGCAAACAAAATGTACAGTCACCATGTGCTTTACTGCTCAAGTGTTTTACAGTAAGACGAAACAGGAATCTCTACTTACTGTAGAACAATAGAGCATAGAGTATATACCATAGATCCAAACTTGTAAACAGTGCCATGTACTGGCTGAATTCTACTGTAGTGTTGCATAAAAATACATTCCAACAATGAAATCTAACATAAGAAATACCAGGGCTTGCAGACTACAAACCTTCATTGGTGTAGACACATCACAAAACCTGGGCATTCTCAGCATCTCTTCCCTTTTTCTTCGCTCAAGATCTTCAAGGCATGTGATCCTGTTCATCAATAAACCTTCTTTCCAAGCAACTTCCATGAATCCAGTGTCTTTTTCCCCACCTGGAGCTGATCCCAGATTTCTTCCAACAGGTTGAGCCTAAAAGCCAGAAACTAAATGTATCTTCAATATCTTAACTTAAGGCTCGCTGTTCTACCTGTTGTCATTAGTTTTGTCTTATTTATATTATGAAACAGTAGAATGTAATATTCCAAGTAAGTGGAATATTCCACATATATAATTTTTCCTGTACTAAAAAAAAATCTAAGTAGAAAATTACTACATTCCTTTTACTCTCTATTCTAATTTTCTGTCAGTAGATTTTTTTTTTAATGTAGAGTTAAAGCACTTTAAAACATTTCATGTCTGCTGTCTGCATTTTATTCCATCACATGCATAAACGAGAATTAATCAAGGCAGAGAAAAAATGCAAATGCAGGACACAATTATGGGTAGGTATCTCAATGAAAATTAAAGGAACTTTGCTTCATGTTTTTATCTCTAATTGGTGTATTCAGTTGCTAAAACTGAAAGTAAAGATTATTTATAAAATAACCACTGAATATGGGCCTTGGACATTTCAGGGGAATTGCCATCATGTTTGAAATTGTGGCAACTTCCTTTAAAACATCACCAATGTTTGAGCATTGTTCAAACATTACTATTAGAGTGGCCTTCTCTTCTTTTATTGAAAAAAAAGAAAACATTTTTCTCTCCATCTGTATTCAATATTAATTTTTAATTACCAACATGAATGTTTCAAATTGCCCATTTGCAATAAAATTCTTACATATTCTGGCATATCCAGCCAGTAATGAAATAAGCAAATGTCAACAATTACATTCATCTTCACTTTATTCATTTCAATTGCACAAATCCCATACTTTGGGGAAGCAACTTTACTCAGAGGTGGTATCCAGCCAGTTCTGACAGGTTCTGGAGAACCGGTAGCGGAAATTTTGAGTATATTATAACAAGCATATTTAAAATATGCTTGTTATAATAAAGCAAGCATGTTTTTAAATAAAACAAGCATATTTTGCTGTGCTCTAGATTTTGCCTTTAATACAGCTGTTAGCAATTGCATTAGAATTGGAATAAGTAACCTATGAGCAGCTTCATCAATTTCATGTATTTCATCAGTGGTAGTCAACCTAGTCCCTACCACCCACTAGTGAGCGTTCTAACTTTCATGGTGGGTGGTGGGGGTTTTGTCCGATACTGAAGCACTTTCCTTTTTTAAATTTTATTGACTTCCCTACTTTATAAATCACCATTACTGTGGAACCGGTGGGCGGTTAGAACATTTTACTACTAACAGAGATTGAAAAATGGGTGGTAGGTATAAAAAGGTTGACTACTCCTGTATTACGTTCTTCACCAAACATATAATTGGGCTCATGCAACCTAACAGGTTACAGTGTGATGAGCCACTTGATGGTTCATTGTATTGTACTGAATCTCCTCAACTTGAAGCTACATTTAACATTTCTTTTAATAGTAATTTCATTAAAGATTATAATTTAAAACAATAAAAATAAATGTGGACTAAAGAATCATATAAAGTGTAGTAAAAAGTGGAAAATAGATAAGAAGTAGAAAAAAGACAAATGTAGTAAAGAAAAATGTATAAAAATGTCACAACAAATATAAAACTTTTTGGTAATTCATCACCTTCTCTTAAAATTTAATGTCTTCTTCCCATATTCCATCTCTTATCTATAAAAACACATAATATTTCCAGTAATCAAAAGTTCATTAAGCTTACCAGGGATAATAACTTATCTATTTTAATCTTGATCAAATAAACTAACTTTATATTCCTTCCTGTTACTTCTAACAATCCTGACCTTTAATCTCTTCAAATAATTTCTTATAACTTGATTTCTTTTCATATTTATCAAGTTCTGGGTCCATTGTTCAAAAATATCCTTCAATATGTCCAATGTTAGCTTTATTTCATTCTGTATAGTAAGTTAAATTTAAGTGTTCTACTTTCACTGCAATCTTTATAATTCTAATGTTCCTTCTAAAGCCCAGCTTTCAAAATTTTAGCGTGTGTGTGTGTGTGTGTGTAACAGAATTAAAAAGAAAAACATTTTCCCATGGAAAGGATTCCTATAATTAATTCCAATTAATTAATTATCTATTTGTAACTTTCCTAAACCAATATTTTCATTTCCTTTTTTGCTATTTATTCCAAAAGGAAGGGAAAAGTCCTTCAATTGTTTTACTTACAACTTCTTTCACTAAAGATTGAAAGAAGCTTTCCTGGTTTTCTAAAACCCGATAATCCAAAAGTTCCTAATATAGGAAAAATTATTAACAAGCCATTTCCAAAAGTGATTTAAAAGGATGTGTGCGACTTCAGTATCCACAAAGGCACCAAACATAGTTTCAGCAAGATTTTATGTTTATTCATCAAAATTTTACATCCCCCATCTCACTCATCGGGTAACACTATGCAGTGTACAATTAAGACATAAAAAACATATTAAAAGTTTTATATAGAAAGATGGCAATTCCTTCATCTCCCAGAGCTCTAAACTAATCAGAAACTGCTGTCTTGTGGTCTCCTCAAAAGGGGCAACTGTGTGGAGCACTTATGAGTGATGTCATGTTTGGAGAATCAATCAATCAATCAATCAATCAATCAATCAATCAATCAATCAATCAGAATAGAGCTAGAAGGGACCTTGGAGGTCTTCTAGTCCAACCCCCTGCTCAAGCATTTCAGTTTTTTCTTTAAAACTTCCAATGATGAAGCACCTACAATGTCTGAAGGCAAACTATTCCACTAGTTAATTGTCTTCACTGTTAGGAAGTTTCTCCTTAATTCCAGGTTGCTTCCCTCCTTGATTCGTTTCCATCCATTGTTTCTTGTCCTGACTTCAGGTGCTTTGGAAAACAATTTGACCCTCTTCTTCTTTGTGGCAGCCCCTCAAATAAAGCTATCATCTCACTGCTAATCCTGTTCTCTAGACAGGCCAGATCCAATTCCTGCAACTGTTCTTCATATGTTTTTGTCTCCAGGCCCTTAATCATCTTAATGGGTCTTCTTTGCTTCCCCCCCCCCCCAAAGTCTCAACATCCTTTTTTGTAGTGTGGGGACCAAAACAGTGTGCAGTATTCCAGGTCTGGCCTTACTAAGGCTTTACAAAGCAGTACTAATACTTTGCGTGATTTTAATTCTATGCCTCTATTTATACAGAGTCGATTTACTCATTGGCTTCTTACTTTTCCACAGTCATTGGCCCAAAAGTGGACTTCAAAAATGTTAGCAACGGGTTCTCTGCCCGGTTGTTAGGTGGGTGTGGCCACGGTGGGCATGGGCTAGTCAGCCTCCTGCACCATGGTGGTGGAAGGGGGTGGTGTTTTCATCTTCCCCAGGCTTTCCTCGAGCCTCTGGAAGGGCCAAAACTGCTTTCCCCAGGCTCCGGAGGCCCTCTGGAGGCCTGGAAGTTCCAGAAGGCCAGAAACAGGCCTGTTGTTTCTGGCCTTCTGGAACTTCTGGGAGGCTCGCATTTCCCCTTCTCTTAGCTTCTGTGTGGGCCCTGCACTTACTTCACATCCAAAACAGGCCACGTGGAGACTCCTGGGAGGAGCGAGGCGGAGTAGGCAGGGCCAGCCAGGGGTGGGATTTGGAGGTTCTCCGAACTGGCCATAATGTTAGCTACGGGTTCTCCCAAAACCAGCTGAACTCCATGCATTGGCCTCACTTTTACCTCAGCTGTCTTCTGATCACCGTTTCTTCCCCAGAAGCCTGAAGCCCCGTACGGCATTTCCTGGCGTGTGACAAGAGCTTATATTCGTAGTCAGACCGCGGATGCTATTTCGGTTGGCTCAGCGGAAGAGGCGATCTGAAAAGGAAAGCATCTTGCGCACACCCGCAAGCCGAAGCAACACGATCTGTAGATAATAAAGATATGCAAATGACACTGTATCAGTGTTAAATAACATTCCCATTTATGCAAATTGATTTCTTTCATAATGCAGATGTTGCCTGACCCATTTAGAAATGCAGTGAAACCGCATTGCCTTATTAGCTAAGCTGAAAAGCGGTAAGACGGAAGGCACCGAGGAAATACAAAAGCTACCAGGATAAGAGATTGATGACTTGGAGAATTTATTTCCCGCATAAGAAGAGAGGGGGAAAAAGAAAGGCACCTAATTTGCTGCTGTTGTAGTTAAGATCATGGCAAAGGGTGGGGCGGGAGAGGAAGTGCTGACAATGACAGGACAGCTATAAAGCGGCTTTCTCAACTCACAACCTTAATGAGAAATTTTCTGGCTTGGGTTTTGTTTTGTTTTTATCTCTCCCCCCCCCCCCGCCAGCAGGACGGCTGCCCTTTTGCAGACTTGCATTCCGATCATGTGCTCATGTGTGCTGATAACAGCATGCATCCAACCTCCGCATTGTTAGGAGGCCCTAACAATCCACCATGGATAGTGGCAGTATCGATCGTGAGAACAGAGGCATTCCTATTCTTGCAAAACCTCCGGAGGAAAAAAAAACCCAGAAGGAGACTCTCTCTCTCTCTCTCTCTCTCTTTCTGTGCTTCTGGCCACGGAGAAGATGTGGTCGTCTTTTAAGAAGGCTTCTGCTGCTGCATTTTTTTAACGCCTGGGAAGTTTGTACCGAGCAATTAGCTCCATGGACAATAGCCTCCCTGTGCCAAAATATGCAGCTATCGGTAGCAGGTGGTTGCCCCAATCAGTCCCTCTCTGTGCATGGTTTGGAAAGGTTTCTTGGTGCAACGGAGCAGAAGAGGCTCGCAAAGCCCGTCTGCACGGGCAGCTCCCACAGCTTACCAACGGTATGTCATTCTGAGGCTCCCGTCCAGCAATAACTAATGGATGGTTGGAGAGCTGTTCAACCAGAAGGTGGATAGTGATCTTGATGTTGCCACCAGGAAGGGACAAGGAAAGCACATGGGACTCTTTCTGCCTGTTGCACTGGAGCTTCTTAGCTTGATTCTGAACCTCTTTGGTTCAGAAAATATTCTTTCTCTCTCTCCCTCTCCCTCTCTCTCCCCCCTCTCTCTCCCCTCCCTCCTTCCCCCTCTCCCACTTCCTCTCCCCCTCCTTCTCTGTTATCAAAGCAGGATGTTGAGCCAGGAGTGGGCTTCAAAAATTTTAGCAAGGGTTCTCTGCCCGGGTTGCTGTCTGGGTGTGGTCATGGTAGGCGTGGCCTAGTCAGCTTCCTGCACCATGGCCTTCCCCAGGCTTCAGAGGCTTTCCTTGAGCCTCCGGGAGGGTGAAAACAGCCTCCTCAGGCTCCGGAGGCCCGCTAGAGGCCGGAAACGGCCCATTTCTGGCCTTCCCAAACTTCTGGTAAGCCCGTTTTTCACCCTTCCTGAGTCTCCACACATACCCTGCACTTACCTGCATCCAAAACAGGCAGTGTGGGGAATCCTGGGAGGGCCAGGTTGGGTGGGGCCAGCCAAGAGTGGGATTTGGGAGTTCCCTGAACGGCACAGAATCTTAGCTAGAGGTTCTCCCGAATCCCTGTGAACCCCCAGCAGCCTACCCCTAAGTTGGCTTAATTCCGAATAAGCATATTGCATGTACTCAGCCCACGTGGCTTATAAACCATTGATTTCAAGGCTTGGTGCAGGGATGTCAAACTCAAGGTCTGTTTAGATCTGACCCTGGAAATGATCGAAAGACTGGCTCATGGTGCCTCTGCCAGCAAAACGGACCTCAGGAGGGCCACCCTTAGACCCTCTGCTGCCTAAGGCTCTGGACAGCTTGTGTCACCATCCGGGGGTCCTCCACATGGCCTGAGAGGGGTGGCTCCAGAGGACCAAGGTTTGGTGCTCTCTCTGGTCTCCGCTTCCTCTGCTGGAGACAATGGGTCCCCCAGCTGTGCTCTTAGGCCACCACAGGCACCCCAACACAAGTGATGTCGAGCTGGCCATGCCAATCCCAGCCACGCCCTCTCTCCCCTCCCAAGGTCAAACACAGCCCTCCATGAAATTAAGTTTGACACCCTTGGCTTAGTGTAAAGTTGGCCATGGCTTGCTTTTGACTGATGACTTAGCATGTAAGGTGAACAAAGTCATAATATTTTCCAATCGTGGTCCTGCCAGCCAACCAGGGATGAGGCTGAATTGCACTTCTCTTTTTTTTTGCAGTATACTTCTGAAATCAGGCAGAGAATTGGATGGGTCTCTTGCAGGCACCATTGGCTGTCTATGTTCTAAGCACTGTCTATGACACCTTTCACTTAGGTATATTTTTATAAGGTCACAGTAGAAGTCAAATCTGAATTCAAGCTCCTAGCTATTACAGTTTGTACTACACTACGCCAGCTCTCTTCTTCAGTTTACAGCACAGTTGTGTACTGCCTGCCAACAAATATAAATGAACACCAAGTAGATAAATTTGACAGATACTTCCCTGGGGATTCATGAACCGTGTTTTATAAGAGGAGAACGTGTACCACCATCAAAGCCAAATGATATAAACCTTTTTTAAAAAGCAGCAGGAGGGACGTAATAAGTGTCTGTTCAGATGAGGGAGATGCTACAACAAGGTTTAGACTTTTAAGAAGATAATCCTGTTGGGTAAAATAACTTGGGCAAGGGGTTGGACTAGATGACCTGCAAGGTCCCTTCCAACTCTGCTAATCTGTTAAAAGTTGTGAGTTCAATCCTAGGTAGAGGCAGATGTAGGTCTCCTGCTTGGGCAAGGGGGTTGGACTAGATGACCTGCAAGGTTCCTTCCAACTCTGTTAATTTGTTAAAGGTTGTGAGTTCAATCCTAAGTAGAGGCACATGTAGGGTCTCCTGCTTCGACAGGGGGTTGGACTAGATGACCTGCAGGGTCCCTTCCAACTTTTTCAAGTTTTGGGAAGGAAGGTAGACCTTCGTCATTCCATTGTCTGCTTTATACTTGCTTTGACCTTGGATTGTTCAGCTACCTTCTATTGCTTCTGATAATGCAATCTGGCAAGAACACTTCAAGCATCATTGACATGCATGGGAGGTATGTTCCCATTGTAGTTCAGGTACAGCACTAACAAATGAAAAATAATTATACATATTTAGAGTCTTCCATGGATAAAGCAATATATAAGCTTCATGAGTCAGCAAGCAAGCAAGCAAATGAATACATTGCATTGTTTTCATTAGATGTATTATATTATGAGCCACGGTGGTGCAGTGGTTAGAGTGCAGTACTGCAGGCTACTTCTGTGGACTGCCGGCTGCTTGCAATATGGCAGTTCGAATCTCACCAGGCTCAAGACTGACTCAACCTTCCCTCCTTCCGAGGTGGGTAAAATGAGGACTCAGATTGTTGGGGGCAAGATGCTGACTCTGTAGACTGCTTAGGGAGGGCTGTAAAGCACTGTAAAGTGGTATATAAGTCTAAGTACTATTGCTAATTGCTATTACCGATGATCAAAGTCTCTAGGCAGTTGACCATGCATTGAAATGTCCCAGGAAAAGATAATATATCCAAGGCAAGGTTCTTAGGCTTCTGATACATCACTCTTCTAAAAACGATAAAAGAATTTGTGTGATCCTCTCGATGAATAGCCTCAATGATTTTATTGGGATTAGGATTGGGCAAGAAAGGATTATTAATACTTACTAAAGGATACATGGGATGTAGTGGCTCAGTGGCTAAGACCCTTGTCAATCAGAAAGGTCAGCAGTTCAACAGTTCGAATCCCTAGCAGCGCGTAATGGAGTAAGCTCCCATTATTTGTCCCAGCTTCTGCCAACCTAGCAGTTCAAAAGCGCATAAAAATGCTAGTAGAAAAATAGGAACCACCTTTGGTAGGAAGGTAACAGTGTTCGGTGCACCTTCGGCATTTAGTCATGCTGGCCACATGACCGTGGAGACATCTTCGGACAGCGCTGGCTCTTCAGCTTTGAAATGGAGATGAGCACTGCCCCCTAGAGTCGGCAATGACTAGCACAGATGTGCGAGGGGAACCTTTACCTTTACCTAAAGAATACATAACTTATGCTTTCTTGATTGACCTTTTTTCCCCATCCAACAATACCTTTCTCACTTTAAAAGGGTTGAAGTATTAAATAATGGTTAAAAATGCTGACATTCATTGACAACAATCACTATGGATAAGACTACTATATACCACAGCAGAAATAATCTGAAGGTGGCAGACAACCATCCCCCAAGCCTATTCCTAATAGGTTGCTGTCTAAACATCTCTGAAACTGCTCAGAAAACGGATTTTAATAACTAGGTAACCCCCCAGAAGCATCAACTTTGATTAAGATCAATTAATATTTATGCCCAGAAAGGACTCTAAAGTCATCAATTGATTTCATTAAATCTGGCATAGAAAATTCAAGTTTATTAGTTTGTATGAACATGTTGATGACTTTTTTTTACAGAGAAAACAGGAACTCACCATCCTACCCATCAAGCCAGCTGATTACTGCCAATCATAATAAACCATAGACATTTGCAGAATGCAATATTTACTCTGGCTAGTTTCAATGCACTCTGTTCAGAGGTCATTGATGGTAAATACCCCCTAAAATTCCTTTCTGGGGATGACTTTGTCCTTTGACTCTCATGCCCTAGAGATGAGGTAGGGGAACGATGGCTCCTTTATGACTTGTAGACTTCAACTCCCAGAATTCCTGAGCCAACTTGGCTGGCTCAGGAATTCTAGGAGTTGAAGTCCACAAGCCATTGTTCTCCACCCCTGCCGTAGAGGATGTGCTAGAATATCCAGTTGCACTGTGATTTCTAGCAGAGCCTGTGTGAGGCAGTAACTCTGTCCCTTATAAAAGAATTCTCAGGAAGAGATTATCACTGACACATCTATCTTTTAGCACAGGAGTCTCCAACCTTGGGCACTTTAAGACTTGTGAACTTCAACTCCCAGAACTCTGGGAGCTGAAGTCCACAAGTCTTAAAGTGCCCAAGGTTGGAGACCTCTGTTCTAGCAGATCCTAAGACCATTATTGCCTACAATGTGGCCAATTTTTACTCACTGCATCATTAGAGTGATGCACCAAACATTGTCCCATAAAATTAAGTTTCTTTGATATCTTTAACATTTCTTGCCTCCCTTTCTTTCTCCTTTCCTTAACCCCCCCTTTAATTGTTTATATTTATTTGCTTTTATTATTTTTGTGATGTATATAGAATTTGATGTAAGACTGCAATAAAGTTTATCTACCCACTTGTCTGCTCTGCCTATCACGTATGCTAAACGTTCGAAGTATAAATCAAATCATAAAACAGAAATGCCTCAGCCCAAGTAATCATGGAGTTTATTACCCCCTTGGAGAAATTTAATGCAGTGGTTCTTCTCATTTGTTTGCCCACAAAAAAAAAAATGCATGTAATTCGTTTTGAGAAATGATAGCTATTCAAAATCATAAAGAAGATGTCCAATCAGTTAGTTTTTGAAGCCTCTGGAACAGGCTGCTAGATATTTAACAATAATGTAAAGTTCTTTTGTGATGTTGAAATACCCAATAATCTTTTTAACCTTCTAAAGCAGGGGTCTCCAACCTTTGCAACTTTAAGTCTGAAGGACTTCTGGGAGCTGAAGTCCTTCAGACTTAAAGTTGCAAAGGTTGGAGACCCCTGTTCTAAAGCAGTTTTTCTCAACCATGGCCACTTGAAGATGTCCGGACTTCAGCTCCCAGAATTCTGGGAGTTGAAGTCCAGACATCTTCAAGTGCCCAAGGTTGAGAAACACTGTTCTAAAGCTTTACTTAAAGAAGCTAGCAAGTGTCAACTCATGGGATACTGTGTCTTTAAAAAAAAAAAAGATTCTGAATCTTTAAGCACTTTCTTAATGGCAGGAAAGACAGGAAATTGTGAGGAGTGAAATGTGACGTCTCAGGAGAGGGTCCAGTTGAAGAAGGATACGATACACAACCAATTCGGCGCTGAACAAGAAAGATCGGAAAACAGATGTGAGAGGAGTCGGCCAACACTCGTTAAGGGGGAAGCAAGGTTACAATGCTGAATAGTGCAAAGTCAACACAATCACACATGCAAAACAGGAAGTGAGGGAAGCACAAGGCTATTTGGCAGCTCTTCTTAGTCTGGATGAGGAATGGAAGAAGACGATGGAACAGAGCAGACAAAATAAGAAAAACAGGAAACCTAAACTGGCTACTTAACTGCCAAGGACTTGCCCCCAACTAAAAAGGTGTTTTAGTTCTTCTATTCTGCTGAGAAACGAACTACCCATTTCAATCTCAATTGTCCTCTACTAGAAACAACGTTAATACACATTCATATGGTTTCCAGCAAGGGCGAAATCAATTTACCTTCACTACCAGTTTGCAAATGTCAGCGCACGAGCCACTTCCGTGCATGCGCCGGACCTTCCGTGCCTGCGCAGAGCATCAAAAATGGGACATGATGATGTCTGGGTGGGTGGGCGGAGCCTCCTGCCAACACCGCTACTGGTTCGCCTGAACAGGATGAATTGCACCACTGGTTTCCAGCTAAGGTGGAACCTACTGAATTTCACCCCTGTCCAGGAAGCTGCAGGGAGACTTGTCTAGTTTAATGAAAAGAAGGACATGGGGAGACATGACAGCAGTCTTCCAATATCTCAGGGACTGCCACAAAGAAGAGGGTGTCAAACTATTCACCAAGGCACCTGAGGGTAGAACAAGAAGCAATGGGTGGAAACTAATCAAGGAGAGAAGCAACATAGAACTGAGGAGAAATTTCCTGACAGTCAGAACAATGAATCAGTGGAACAGCTTGCCTCCAGAAGTTGTGAATGCCCCAACACTGCAAGTCTTTAAGAGGATGTTGGATAGCCATTTGTCTGAAACGGTATAGGGCTTCCTGCCTAGGCGGGGGGTTGGACTAGAAGACCTCCAAGGTCCCTTCCAACTCTGCTATTGTATTGTATTGTATTGAATTTCATTTTTAAATATCTGCCAGTGTGCACACAGGGGTAAGAGGGAGGGAAGTGACAATAAAGGTTAACTTTTGGAGATTCTAATGCACATATATAGCATGGATACATGTAAACAATTTTATGGCTGAAAAGATACACATATTTACCTGGTAATAAATCTAAAAAATCTTTTAAAAAAAGAGTTGATTTGTGTGGAAAAGTCCTCATGAAATTAAATTTGTACTAATGTCAATACTTTTGGCCCATGCAGTAAAATACTGCCATTTTAAATAATATTTCCTCAGAAATGGAGCAGTTTAATTCAAATGAATAATGCTATGGTGTAGTGAAAGTATTGATTGGGACATTCATCAGAGAAAAATATTAAAGCTTTCCTGTCCAAGCTGAAATTTCAACAGACCAGAAAGAAAAGTGGTATTTTTGTTAACCTGCAACCCCATTTCAGTACGTTTGCATGATGTGAGACCAATGCAGTACATTTGCAAATGAAGAAAACAAGATTTAAGAGTTTCTTGAAAAACCATTCTCCAAAACGTAAATATTTCCGAGAAGTTCATATTGCCTCGGACAGCCTTTGCCTTAAAAAGTGACGTGTAATCACTTACCTATCTTTTTTACTTAAAGTTTTAAATCTTGCAGAAACTGGAAAAAGTTTATCAGTGCATCAAAATGGGCCAATGAGTGCAATGCTTGGACTACATCCACATTTGCTTAGGCTTAAGCTGAAATAAAATGCGATCCATAAGTTATATTTTCTTCTTCAAACTATACCAAAGGTTTCCATTTCTACATTTCTTTTTCATCTTCTACACCTCTCTCTCTGACTCCCTCCCTCTCTCCTTTCCTCCCTCTCTCTCTGTCTCTCATAATTTTTATTATAAGAAGATTTTACACAAGTTTAAAAGACTTCAGAAACATAAATGTAAACTAGAAAAAGAAAGTAAATTTAGAAGAGTAAAATAAAACATGAAGAATAAAAAAGCAAAAAAAAAGTTGCCTAAAGAATCTATCTTTAATCCTTCTTTGCGGCAGTTACAAACATAGCAATGACCATCTCCATCTTCTTATTTGGCATATCGTAGTTCCCTTCTTCCCATAAACAATCCACTTTGACTGATAAATCCTGAAATCACCAGTTCGTTTTGATCAGTTTTCAACAAAAAGTCCATAAAGGGTTTCCAGATTTTTTTAAAGTTATCACAAGTCTCTCCTTAAACAAGCAAAGTCAATCTTGTCATTTCTGCAAACTCAGCCATTTCCCGCAATCCATTCCTTCATGATGGGTATTTCTGTATTCTTCCATCTGTCAATGAGACAATGATGAAAGCTGACCCTAACTAACCAGGAATCACCTCGGGCAGCTGAAAATTATTCAAGGAAGTTGTGTGCTGCACAATCTTTCTACATCTCCCTAGTTAGCTTTCTATTGACTGATGCAATGTAGGTTACTGGATTCTTCAACCAGGACTGAAGAAAGATTTAACTGGAAACCTGTAAGAAAGGTTGAGCACCCAAAAATTGAGGCCTTTGAACTATGGTGCTGGAGAAGACTCCTGCGAGTCCCTTGGACTGCAAAGTGATCAAACTGGTCAGTCCTAGAAGAGATCAACCCTGACTGCTCTTTAGAAGGCCAGATTCTGAAGTTGAAACTCAAATATTTTGGCCATCTAATAACAATAGCACTTATATACCACTTCATAGTGCTTTACAGCCCTCTCTAAGCAGTTTATGGAGTCAGCATATTGCCCTCAACAATCTGGGACCTCATTTTACCCACCTTGGAAGGATGGAGGCAGTCACTGAAGCAGTAGGCATGAGCTTAAATGGACTCCAGAGAATGGTAGAGGACAGGAAAGCCTTGAGAAACGTTGTCCATGGAGTCACGATGGGTTGGACACAACTTTGCAACTAACAATAACTAATTCATGAAATCAAGCAGTGTGCTATACTTCTTTTTTCCCCCCCCACAAACTCTTTTTTTTTTTTAACTTTGACAACCCTTTGACTATTATTGATTGGAGTTGAAGAATTGCTGAAGGACATGCAGAAAAGTCATTCTTTAAAAGCATTTCACGATGAAGGAAGTCACTTTTTCAGACCAAAACATCTGTCGCCTATGAAACACGTTTGAAATGCAATAGAGAAGAACAGTTTAATTTCAGAAATATATTTCCCTCATTACTACTCAACTCTACTATGACTTAGAAAAGATACTACTGTATGTATGTTTCAGAATAAGCAGGCGACAAACTGTTCAGAATTATTCAGGATATTAATATTAGTACCTTGAACTGTCTCTGGAAGAGATTAAAATGCCACTAAGGTGAGGTGAGCTTCCAGAACTGTCAAGTTTTCTCATGGAAAATAGAAATCTGAGTCACGGAGTAGACATGGTTAAAATTTACAGAAAAAATGTTTGGGGGGGCATGGGGGTTGGCGGGTATGTGAGTGGTGCTTCTTTTGATATACTTCATAGATACTCATGGACATCCCTTTATCTTCAAGTGGTTTGAGCAAAGAATAATTGAGGCTCAAGTACTCTGAATGAACATTTGGCCAAGCCTTTCGAATTAACAAAATCAATCAAAGTACTGGCAACATTGATCTTTGATTCCATCAAGACATGTAATCCCTCATCCTCCTTAAACGAACAATTGGCACATACAATCTCACCAAGCAAGTTCTGGTTTTCTAAATTTTAACCACTGCTGCAACTGTCTTTGTTTTACATAGAATAGAGTAGAGTAGAGTAGAGCAGAGCAGAGCAGAGCAGAACAGAACAGAACAGAATAGAATATTGTCCAAGTGTGATTGGACATGCATGGAATTTGTCTTTGGTGCATATACTCTCAATGTACACAAAGAAAAATAAAATAGAATACATTTATCAAGAATCATAAGATACAACACTTGGTGATAGTCATAGGTTACTAATAATAATAATAATAATAATAATAATAATAATAATAATAATAATAATAATAATAATAATAATAATAATAATAATAATAATAATTTTATTTCTAACCCGCTCTGTCTCCCCGAAGGGACTCGAGGCGGGGCACAGGGAAATTAAAACAATAAAAACAACAAAATACAAAAATAAGAACAATAAATATAAGATAAAAACAAATTAAACAGTTAATCCTGCGCTAAAATCTCCCAATTAATTACTAAAAATTCACCCTAACCATAAAAGAGACTACCCTAGGCCGGCTAAGCGAAAAAGATGTGTTTTTAATTTTAGGCGGAAGGAGCGGAGGTCCGTGGTTGTTCTAATGTCGGGGGGAAGGTCGTTCCAGAGGGCTGGGCCCGCCACAGAGAAGGCCCTTCCCCTGGGCGTCGCCCGCTGACAGAGTCTAGTGGACGGCACCCGGAGAAGTCCCTCTCTATGGGAGCGGATCGGCCGTGAGGATGTATGGGGCAGGATCCGATCCTGCAAATAGCTAGGTCCCGAGCCATGGAGCGCTTTAAAGATGACAACTAACACCTTGAAGCGCACCCGAAAGACGACAGGCAGCCAGTGCAGCTCGCGCAAGAGCGGTGTTACATGGGTAAACCTTGAGGTTCCCATTATTGCTTGCGCGGCTGCATTCTGGACCAGCTGAAGTCTCTGGGTGCACCTCAAGTGGAGCCCCATGTAGAGAGAGTTGCAATAGTCCAGTCGGGATGTCACGAGAGCATGAGTGACTGTGCGAAGGGCATCCCGATCCAATAGGGGGCGCAACTGGCGTACCAGGCGAACCTGGTAAAACGCCCTCCTGGCCACGGCAATGAAATCATACTACGAAAAAAATAAAACAACATGAATTGAAAGATGCAAGCAACATGGTTATAGTCATAAGTGGAAAGAGATAGGTAGTAGAAGGAAGAGAAGAAGAATAGTAATACAGGCTTTGTAGATAATTTGACAGTGTTGTGGGGCTTAGTTGTTTAGCAGAGTGATGGCATTCAGGAAAAAAACTGTCCTTGGATCTAGTTGTTCTGGTGTGCAGTGCTATATAGTGTCGTTTTGAGGGTAGGAGTTGAAACAATTTATGTCCAGGATGTGAGGGGTCTGTAGATATTTTCACAGCCCTCTTTTGGACTCATGCAGTCTACAGGTCTTCGTTGGAAGGCAGGTTGGTAGCAATTGTAAACTTCTGCTAATCGATACTCATTTAAGGTACGAGTTTCCCCCAATTCTCTCTCCCCCCCCCTCCATCTTTTGTTTTTCAATTTAGGCTGACATCTGCTGGCCTGAGCTTATGGTTAGGCCAATAATACAGAATATAACGCAATTTCAGGCGGGGTTTACTCTTCCCTTTTGTATTTGAACAGGGCTTTGAAACCAGAATCAGTCTACTTTAATTACATAGAAAATTCACATGGAATAATAATCCTGGGAGAGAAAGGAGGGAAGGCGAAGGATAAACAATAGCCAGCAGATGAAAATGACTTTGCCACAAGTACTGCAAACACAGGGCATTGCATTCATAATACAAAGAGCCAATTGGAGACATCATATATCGGGCCAATTAATCTTATATAGAATAGGGGCCATTTAATGGGGGCCACCCTTTGGGTCATAATGAAAAGTCAGGATACACGCCCTCTCTTTTAACCTCGCAGTACCACCAAGAGGGTGAGGAATGGCCTTTGTAGCTAGCAAGGATCTCCCAGGGGGGTTTGATATGTCAGAAGGTAATTTAGGGGAAAACGCTCGTCTTTGAGCCAAATGCATGGGATACTTCCAGTAATTTGTGGCTGTCCAAATAAAGAAGAGCAACAGAATCGCTAAAGGTAGATTGACAGGCTGTAACAAAAGGATACTAAGATATTCTAGTTGGGGGGGGGGACATCCTACACACCATACATAAAACATCAAGGATGACGCCTGTGCATTTTCATGACAAGTTTGTTCAGAACAGCCTGCGCAGTTTGAAAACACCCCTCGAAGACACTCGGGCTCAAAAAAGAGGTAGCAAGTTGCATCAGAAACAATCACTGATATTGCTTCTCTGCATGAGTTCAAAATAAGCATGTCGTATTAGAAGACTGTCAGGCAGCCAAGGAGGCGCTGTCAGTCTCTCCGTAGAGACCATGCTGCGATAGGGGAATTACTGATTGAAATGTATCTAATAGAAAAGGTAAGGAGGAGCCGCGTAGGGATTGCGGATGAAGCGGGATGAAGTTGGTGTCAAGCCTGCAGCCATCTTTTCTTTTGGATCTTTGGCCAGCCACGCTTCTATCTACTATGCTGTTTCTATAGTGGGGACATGGGAGGGCGATAGTAAGGAGTAGAATGCGATGTAACCGAAAGAAAATTCCTTTTAGATTGCCAAGGTCATCCTTTGTCTTTGCACCTCTGCACCTGACCGGAACTGGATGGGTGGAAGTGCCAGCATGGCAGTGGAAGATTGGACCATGTGATGGACTTGTGGGTGTGGGGACAAGATCTTGAACTTTCAACTGGGTGAGGAAAACTGGGAAGCTTTCAGATTCGGGACTTCCCAGATGTGCCTCTTAATATATTGGAAGTTTGAGCAATACTTTGTCTTGGACTCTGATTTAATTTTGGATGCTATTCGGAACCCTGACAGTTGGTATTTCTTCCATACATTCTGACAATCAACAGAAGGTATAAAGAGCCCTACTGAAAGAGACCAAAAGGCCTTTTATCTAGGTCAGCCTTCAACATTTTGTTGCTCCCCGTTTTGCTGGATTATAACTCTTAGAGTCCCCCAGGTAGAATGGCTATTAGTTGGAGAATGATGGGGATGGCAGTCCAGCACAATGAGAAGATAACGTATTTGGGAAAGCTGACAAATTTTCCAGGTGTTCAGCTTAAGATCTCTGGGGCACCCAGGTTAAAGATAGAGAAGCAAATACAGAGGATAATGAGAGTTGTCCTACATCTCCCTTCTTGACCACATCGCTAATGATGTGGCCCTTTGACAGCATTTTGGTGTGGCACCAATTATAAAGAAGATGAGAGAAGGTCGACTCTGCTGGTATGGACATGTCCTGAGAACAGCACCTTCCACCATTGCCCAGACTGGCTGTCAACTAGAAGTCAATGACCGGCGACCTCGTGGGCATCCAAAACAGAGATGGCAAGACACCATCAAGAAAGATATGCAAGCCATAGGCTGGAGATGCTGTTAGTGGAGTTCAATCAGAGGTTGGACTGGTTCGGCTGAACCAGTAGTAACTTGGTGGCCTGGGTCACTGGAATCGGCAGCAACCCAAGCCTGCCACGCCCCTGAACTCGTTCTCCCAGCAGTGCCATAGATGCCGCCATCTCATTTGTTTAGTACTGCACATGCACGAACGTGCACTGTACAACCACGAGCTGCAGGACCTGCACTGATGGAGCAAGCAGTAGCGCTGCCGGTACCCACCCCTGCGTTCAATGATCCGAAAAGCAGACCCTGCACTTGCGGGAATACACTAGGAAGAAGAAGAAGAATGAGAGTTGTCCTACAGTTCTACAGAAGCACAGGCATCATGGAATGCATGGTTGACCTTAAGGAGAGACGAGAAGAGGGGATGCCTACTAGGAGACAATAAGAATCAATCAGATAAGAGGGGCAGGAGCCCTCAACAGTCAGAGAAAGAAGCTATGGACGGACCTGCACTAATGGAGCAAGCAGTTAAAAATGGAGGGTTGGAAGTTTGCACTTTCACACTTTCAAGATTATGTTAATGTAGCCTTATAATAAAATAGATTTTGCTCATCTAGTTTAGTTTCCCGTCTGGTTTATTTAGGAAGGCTGACAACACGAGACCATACATTTTTATTGACAATCAAGCATTATTTGTGCAGTGATGGTGAACTACAATCATTATACCTTATTGTGTATTTCAGTTAAATAAAATATAAGAAGAGAGAGATTTATTTTATGTGAACAAGTTTCATTGTTCATATAACAAGGGGGGGGTTGTTTTGATCACTTTATCCTTTATTTATTATTTATCAACATACGTTAACCAGTGAGATTCAAAATTATTTTGGACACACTTTGCAATATTCTCTTTTCTCATTCCTACATGGCAAAACAGACATCTTGAATTTAAATATTTAAATGTTGAAACCAACATTGAAATTATCTATGGCTTTATGTGCATAAGTGAAAACACACCATTCTTTAATGACCTGAACATATTTTATGCAGAAGAATCAAGATTGGAATGATTTTTTTCTCTTCAAGGCATGCACTCTTCCACTGAACAGCTGGCAAGAACAAAAGGAAAGCAATTAACATCTTTTGACTTATTATTTTTACTTAGTTTTCTAAGGATGAATCACAAAGCAAACAAACCGGAGTCCCTCAGCTACAGCAGCATAAAAAAAAATCATGATTTATTTCAATTACATTATTTTCTCTTGAAATGACAACTTAAGATTGGAAGACCCTTGCTTCCAATTCATGTGAAGAATGTCTCCCCAAAAGTTGCAAGTTGGTAATATAATAAGAAAAAAACAAACCACACTGCACACATACACAAGAGAAAACACACAAGAGGAAAGGAGTGAGAGGAGCAAACTGGAAGGCCAATTTGACAAGGCTGGAATGCTAGGCGATTCCCAGATGGCCACTTGAATTCAGGGTGCTCTTCTGTTGATTTTTTAGACAGTTCTAATATGTCCTTGGCTAGCCTTTCAGCACCTTGGATAGCTCTCAAAGTGTTATTTGTTCCCTAACAGTCTTGGCTGTATTCTTTATTCTTTCCTATTGGGGACTCTATTCTGGAGGCAAAGAGCAATCTTTATATCTCTTGCAGCAAAGAACTTCCAGTAGGCCCATTGGGCCCATTTTTCGCCCTCCCCAGGCTCCAGAGGCTTTCCTGAAGCCCAGGGAGGGCAAAAACACCCGTCCTGAAGGCTGAAAATCAGCTGGCACAATGCTGGAATTGACAGCTTGCATGCAGGCAAATATAGCTTCACATGCCCCCTGTGGCACGGGTGCCATAGGTTTGACATCACGGTTATATAGGATTGTGGCTGCCATGTGTGGCAAAAAGGAATTTCTTCCCAGGGAGACTCGTTTTAGATCTCAATTTGAGACATCAGTGATATACAGTATTTACAAAGGGCAAATCAGATTATTATAATGTTTGTTCTGGGTATATACATTGGTTTTGTGATGTGCCATGGTAAAATAATTTGTGTTCTGTGATCTATGAGATACAATGTCTTTTGATGCATTGTGAAATGATCTTGACTGATAAAGTATTTTATTATTTATTGACTGAATATGTCATACATGACAGGCAGTCTATCAATATCTGAAATAAATAAAATGCAAATGTTGGCTATTCCTGTCTAATTTGTTAATGTCTCAATAATCATACAGAATTACTTCTGTCATTAGGAATCAGGAAATTCAGTTACTCTTGACATGAAGGGAAATCACTTAATTGCTCATCACATTTTGAAAAAGCCATAGGAGAGGTGTGTTTGTGTGTGTATGTATGTATGTATGTATGTATGTATGTATGTATGTATGTATGCATGCATGCATGCATGCATGTATCTCCTCCATAGGAGGTATAACCATAAACGGTCTATGAGGTATGTGAAAAGAAATAATTACTATTGCATTTGAATGCAAATTTGGATTTTGAAAGCAAAAAGTATGTGAGAAATTGGAAGGAAAAGGAACAAAAAGAGATAATTATCCAAGTCAGAGCTAATAAAAGATTTAGCTAGCGAGGTCATCCCAAAACAGTGGACTTCTGCTAGAATATTTAGCAGTAGTAGAAATGAGATATACAGATGTAGGTTATAAAGTATTATAAAATACAAAAGCAAATAATAGGACAATGAAGGGGAAGGCAAAAGGTAAAGAAAAGTGAGGGATAGGAAAAGAAAAAGAAACATTGATTACCCTATCTGTTTCAATATAATAAGGCATTAACAACAAATCACAACTTTTTGTTTTATGATAAGAGTATGAATGACTCATTTCATATCAGTGAAATCCATACTTTATAACCTAATAAAAATGTATTAAAAATATACAGATGTAATGCTTGCATCCAGAAAAAATTGGAGACACTTTGAGGGCCATTAAAGGGATGTTAATAAAGCAATATTTTCCAGAATGAATACAAACATAAAATATACCCTTAATTGCAACACCAGTCATTATCTATCCAGAGTAGTCTGCAATCAGCAGTGAATACATGATTCATGGCTATATTTCTACAGGTAAAATACTGCTCTATTATTCATGAATTAAAAACCCATCAATCTCTAGAGCCACTTCATGCAAATAGTTCTCTTTGCTACTCCATTCTAATCTTTACCCGGTGCTATTTTTCTACTTCTACTTTCTACTTCTAGATATAATCACTGAAGCCTCCTGGGACCAAAAACAAGGCATGGGGTGGTGCCCCCTGTGCTCCCCCGCCCCCTTGTGCATGCTGTTGCAGATGTTATGTCAGCCTTGTATGCAGCTTTATCCCTCTCTGGCATTCATCTCCATTATTCAGTGACGCATTTCCTGCCTCTCTAGGATTTACCTATATCTGCTCCTGAGAGGCACTTCTTGTTTCTGTTGGATGTATATAGTTACATTCTTCTTTTGAAAAAGTTTTATTGGTTTTAACAATTTATATTAGGAAAGGGGTAAATAAGGTAGTAGATAATATTTGGAGCTTCCACATCGGGTTTGATGACCGCCTCCGAGTCTTCATACATATTCAATTAAAAAGAAATTATTAAAGGGAAGGCGTACATACATTTTAAAATCATAAATTTTCATATTATTTTATACATTCAATTAGTTCGTACTATTGACATCCGTACAGGAATTACCATCATAAAGAAATATAACAAATTATTTTTGCGATCTGAGCCTCTTTGCTATAGTCTCTTCCTCCTCCGCCCCACCAGCAGGCGGACCCGTGGCCCCTCCCGTTCCCATCTCATCGTCATCCAGGAATGAGGAATGCTTTTTAAGAAAATTATGCGCCTCTTCAACTGTTTTAATTTTAACTCTTCCTCCCTCCCAGAATACCAGCATCCCTTCAGGCATCAACCACTTGAACCACACCCCCTTTTTGAATAATTTTTTAGTTAAGAAGGAATAATTCCTTCTTATATCTCTTATATAGTTACATTCTTGATGGCTTGTATAGTGTTTTAACTGTATTTTGATTAAACAATGCATGCTACAGAGATTCGAAAATCAGCTGGCCGGTGGGAGGGGTGCATACCTGCGCGGTGAAGCTCAGCTGGGGCGATTGAATGGAGCTGAAGTGTTTACTGGCCAGATGCCCTTCCTGTCACTAATGCGGATATATTCACAGCAGATACATCCTCATTGTGCCCAGAGAGAGAAATATCTCCCTCTACCTAGGGTCAAACTCATTGCCGGCTGGCAACTCCCAGGGGAAGAGCCTTTTCTGTGGTGGGTCCGGCACTCTGGAACGACCTACCCCCCGATATCCGTACCATCACGGACCTACGGCTCTTCCGTCGGATGTTAAAAGCACATTTCTTTCATCTAGCCGGCCTGACATAGACTAAGGGTATATTTTAAATTTCGATATTTATTGGTTTTAATTTTTATATTATCCAAATTTTAGCACAGATTTAATAATTTAATTGTTTTTTATATTTTGTATGTATTGTTGGGTTTTTATCTTTCTGTGCACCACCCTGAGTCCCTCCAGGGAAAATAGGGCGGTATATAAATCGAAATAACAAATAAATAAATAATAAACAGCCTCTTGATTGTGAGGCGAAACTCCACCTCTTGGGCACTGCATCGCTCCCAATGGTCACTGAATGAATAGCTGTAAACCAAGGACTATCTATATTTTGGACATCGGTCGCTGATAGGAAGAAGGCTCTCCATATCTAGAATATATATTTGTAGAATTTGGCAGGATTGATTCCTCTGTTAGATATAGGATGGATGAGGCTGGAGCGCTCAGCATCCAAATGTTTTAGATTAGAGCCATGAATCACAATAATAAGCTGATAATCAAGCTGATTGAACATGATAAAGGGCAAGTTGTTCCTGGTGTTTTAATGCTTATGGTTGAAGTGATGCCCAATTATGAGGATGTGAGTTATTCCCTACAGGCGATATGTTGAAAAATGTCTGAAACCTCTGTGCCACGTGCCCAGTTTTCAGGGGCAGACAGACAGTGCGCAAGTGTCAAGAAGCCCAGCAATGCACATCAAAACAATGGAGGACACTGGAAGGTCATTGTTTGGACGGAGTGTAAGGCTTGTAATAAAGCAAGAAAAAGAATATTACTAATTGATTTATATGTACAACGGAACTCCAGAAATACATTAACATTTCCGAAGTTATCATGGGAATAACATTAAGAATTAAAGGCTGGGCCCTATGGAGGCATAGCCATAACTTTATTCAGACTTCTTTCCCATGAGCAAGAAAATAAATAAATAAATTTTGCTGGGTCATCTATCAGGCTATGCTACCATTACTCAGTATGAGAAAAATGTGGATAACATAGCCCTAAAACCAGCGATCGAAGGAGGAAACGACGCACATCCAGTGTACTTCTGTAGCTGTGTATACTATGATAATACTACTGGTTAAATTTACATATCGCACAAAGACTAAGTGTGGTGTTTTGTTTTGTTTGCTTTGGACTTAATGGATTGTGTGAATAAAGCAAAGCCACTACAATTTGCAAACTATGTTTTATGACTTAGCATCAGGGGTGAAATTAACTTACCTTTGTTCCCAGTTTGCAAATGTGAACACGCACTCACTTTGCTCCACTGGTGGGTTACGACCAGTACGCCCAAGTATGGGCATACCGGAGCCTGCCAGGAGCACCAGGTACCGTTCCGGTACGGTGCTCCGGAGGGCCCACCTGCCCGCCTGTGCTCCTTACCAGTATTTGAGCTGTTCGGGGCTTCTGCGCATGCGCATGGAGCATACGGCACCTGCGCAACACCCCGCTGAGCACCTGGAGCATCATGGAGGCATAGCAGAGCATCACGGGCAGTAAGTACGCATGCGTATGTTGTGCGCGTTCATGAGGTGGACACCTGGCCTCATTGCACCATAGCGGTTGCAACGGGATCCCGAACCCACCACTGCTTTGCTCAGACCCGCCATCACTGCACATGCGCAGGACTTCACAGAGCATCAAAAATGGAATGTGATGACGTCTGGGTGGGTGGGTGGGCAGAGCGTCCTGCTGCCACCACTACCGGTTCGCCCAAACCTGATAGAACTGGCTGAATTGCACCACTGCTTAGCATGTTATCTGTGTCTAGCTTGTTCTGATTTCATTAATAAATCATAATTAAGCAAATCATGGCTTAGCTTTATAAGCAAACTCTGATATTGATTTGAGGACCAGAATCTTCTGATGGTTTGTTGTACTTCCCATAAACATTGTGCATCAGATTTGAGATTTCTCTGTGCCAAAGCACTTTCAAAGGATCTGTGAACGCTTTCGATGCATATGAACTGATTTTGACAAAATTAGACCCGCTACCAGTTCCAAGGCTGGTTTTTGTTTTTGTTTTACTTTGTTATTACAGTATATGCTGGTGCAGCTGGTGCCAAACACTTGAAATTTCAATATTTGATATTTGACATTTGGCTTCCAATATTTGACATTGTCCATTTACAACATTTGACAGCTTGCATTTGCTACTCTGTAGATGACATTTAATATCCAATGTTGACATTCACCATATGATAATCTTATGAAAGAATATTAGAGGCTGGATCAATTTTGTGGGAGTTGAGAGTAGTATGTGGAACAAATCCAGAATGCTGAAGGAGTCACTGGGGGGGAAGGTGGGGGAAGGAGGGAGGGATTTTAGACTCAAATGTGCATGTAGAAGCTTTTAACCCTGTACGTTCCCATGTGGATTTTACTTCATGTGCAGTAGTGCAGGGGTCTCCAACCTTTGCAACTTTAAGTCTGAAGGAGTTCAGCTCCCAGACTTCTCCAGCCAGCTGGCTGGAGAAGTCTGGGAGCTGAACTCCTTCAGACTTAAAGTTGCAAAGGTTGGAGACCCCTGCAGTAGTGGAGTTATGTTCAATGCAAACCACGAAAGTATAGAATTGTTACGTATTTCCAATAGAAGTGGCTGAAGTCTCAATAATTGTGGCGTTGGTTGGTTGGTTGGTTTTTCGCTTAGCATTCTTTGTGAATTAAACCATTATGGTTTCCAAACCAAGATTTGCCAACCAACTAAGGTGAGCAAAGGCCTGGAGACTAAACCATATGAAGAACGGCTGCGGGTTTTGGGTTTGGCTAGTCTAAAGAAAAGAAGAATTAGGGGTGACATGATAGCAGTATTCCAGTATTTGAAGGGCTGCCACAAAGAAGAGGGGGTCACATTATTCTCCAAAGCACCAGAGGGCAGGACAAGAAACAATGATTGGAAAGTAATTCAAGAGAGAAACAATCTGGAATTAAGAAGTAGCTCTATTCCAGTGATGGTGTTAGTGACCACCTTCAAAGCGCTCCATGGCATGGGACCTGGTTATCTGCGGGACCGCATTCTACCACATACCTCCCTTAGACCTGTCCGCTCTCACAGGGTGGGCCTCATCAGGGTGCCTTCTGCCGGACAATGCCGGCTGGCAGCCCCTAGAGCGAGGGCCTTCTCTGTGGCAGCTCCTGCCCTCTGGAATGGCCTCCCACCCAACCTCCGTATGATCACGGACCTGCGCCTCTTCCGCCAGACTCTAAAAACATATCTCTTTCACGATGCCGGCCTGGCATAGCTCTAAATTTTAATCTTATTTTAGAAATGGGTTTTAATTGGCAATTTTAGCACGGGTGCAATTTAATTTAATTTATTTTTAATATCCTGTATTTATTGTTTTTTACATTTTATTCCTTTCCTGTGCACCGCCCTGAGTCCAATCCGGAGATATGTGCGGGATATAAATTTATAAATAAATAAATAAAAATAAAGATGGCGAACCTATGGCACGCAAAGCACTGCCCTGTCAGCTGGCCAGCACACATGCTCATGCTGGCCAGCTGATTCAGCCATTTTTAAAGCCATTTTTAGTCCTCCGGAGCCTTCAGGGACCTTCAGGAGGCTTCCCTGAAGCCTCCAAAGGATTAAAAACGGCCCTATCAGAAAACTGGAAGTCACTTCTGGTTTGCTTGTAGTGTCGTTTTTAGTCCTCCGGAGGCTTCAGGGAAGCTCCTGAAGTCTCCAGAGGGCCTGCGGAAGGGCTGTTTTCACCCTCCCCAGGCTCCTATAAAGCCTCTGGAGCCTGGGGAGGGCGAAAAAAGCATGTAAAAAATGGGAGGAGTGGCTGTCATGCGTGCATGCGCACGGGGGGGCGCATTGCATTATGAGTGCGGCATGCCGGCGCATGACCCCCCTGCGCTCCCTCCCCTTATGGCACACAATCCTAAAAAGGTTCACCATCGCTGCTTTGCTCTGCTCTGCTCTGCTCTATTCTATTCTATTCTATTCTATTCATGGTAATGGGAAGCAGACATTTGACACTTATTGAGATATTCACAACTAAGCAAATATTCTACAATGTGTCCACTCAGCTACTAAAAACTCAGTATGTGTGTGAATAATTCTCTGAAGAGTTCAGTTTTTATTTTGTTTATCTGGAATTTTTTTTTTTGAATGCTATTGCATTGTCGGATTGCATTTTCCCGTGATCAGGCTGATGTTTTTCTCTACTTGCAGCTGGACCATTTTCATGACTCTGACCCCTCCTCCACAGTGGTTTCCTTCATCCATCATTCATACATAAATCAGGAATCTGATAACACTTTTTCAGACTAACACTTTTAATTAGAAACCATAAGCGTTCACGAGCCACAGATCTTCCATCAGATGCATGAAGTGGCTAAACTGATGTAGGGTTTAAATTGGGATGAGGCAGAGCCGTGCAGATGTAGGTTATATGGGAGACAGCTTACAAATAATTTATCAGTTAACAACGGCAGTATGTGAAAAAAAACCTATTGTGTTTGTTGAGATCTAAGATAGCTTGAATTTTTTGATGTACTGATGTGTCTTTAGCAATCTTTCCTTTTATCGATGAACTTTTTAAAATTTTCCTTTGGAGTAAAATAGAGATGGCAAAAATGTTCACCTGACATATTTTCTTGTGATAAGTCAACTTTTTTTCTCAATTACTCCAATGCCCTGAGTTTTATTTTTCCTACTTATTTTTATTTTATTTATTTATTTATTTATTTAGGTTTGTCAAGCATGTATGAGAAGACAAGTATAAATATGAAACTATATAAATAAAACTTTAAAATAGTTTGTGCAAAATCGCTAATCTCAGAAAGTACTGCACCAATCGCCACCAAATTTTCACACAATGTTGCTAAGAAAGGGAATAACAATCATACGTACATTTTGTGTGGCTGGCACACGTGTGTCATGTGCAAGCAGCACAAACGTAAAAGGTATGCACTTCTCAGGTTTTCACCTCCCTGTAGCTCCTCCCACCCGGCTGCTTCTTATGATGCATCACGCACACGCCCCTCACATTTCCAACGGTCATTTCCTCAGCAACCGAATAAGCATCCAACGTTCCTTCACACATGGCACAGTCCCATGTGGCCCAGGCAGATCTACTAGGCCCAAAACAAGATGCAGGGGTAAGAGAGGGGGAGAAATACAGTAGGTAGGTAGGTAGAGGGATAGATAGAGAGGGAGAAATACAGTAGATAGGTAGGTAGGTAGGTAGAGGGAGAGAGGAAGAAATACAGTAGGTAGGTAGGTTGGGGGTTATACGGTGGTTGTGTGTACGTGTTTGTATGTGCAGGTGTAGATCTACACACAGATTGGTTGGCCATTTAACCAGACTGGGCCACAGCAACGCATGGCCGGGAACGGCTAGTATAACATATAAACATATAAGCAGGTATAGATATATACATAAGAAATGAGTACAAATAAATGGGAACAGTAGGACAGGGACAGTAAGCACGCCGGTGTGCTTATGCACGCCCCCTAACAGACCTCTTAGCAATGGGGTGAGGTCCACAGTAGACAGTTTAAGGTTAAAGCTTTGAGGGTTTGAGGATGTAACATCAGAGTCGGGTAGTGCATTCCAGACATTGATCACTCTGTTGCTGAAGTCATATTTTCTGCAATCGAGTTTGGAGTGGTTTACTTTGAGTTTGTGTCTATTGTTTGCCCGTGTATTATTGTGGTTGAAGCTGAAGTAGCTGTTGACAGGCAGGATGTTGTAGCAGGCAATTTTGTGTACTAAGCTTAGGTCAGACCATAAGCAGCATAGTTCTATATTGTCCAAAATTTCAAGCCTGGTGGCATAAGGTATTCTATTCCAAGCAGAGGAGTGGAGAACTCTTCTCGTGAAATACCTCTGGACTTGCTCAATTGTATTAAGGTCCGTTATACAGTGTGGATTCCAGGCAGATGAGCTGTATTCAAGAATTGATCTGGGAAAGGTTTTGTATGCCCTGCTTAGCAGTGCAATGTTACCGGAGAAGAAGCTTCGCAAAATTAGGTTAATTTGCAAGAAAGTAAAATGTGCTTGGTTTATTTATGATTCACTGTCTTGTATGAACATTGCCATCATATTAACTCAGCTTCCAGTTAGTTAAAACCTCAGCCCAGGTTTTAACTGGTTAAAAAAAAAAAACCAACTTAATTTGAGGGAAAAGATGGATTGGACACATTTCCTGTGATCCAATTGCCTTGCCAAACCTTCTCAGATATGTGCATTAAGGTTTTGGTTACCAAGCCACGGAGGAGCTCTGCGTATGTGGGCAGTCTGGTAGCAGCTAATCTTCAACAGGAAAATACACCGAGATAAGGAACAAAGGAGTGAAATTTCCCATTAAAAGCTTCTGCCTGCAACCACCACCTTCTCTGATGCCTCTGAGCTTTACTTGTGGAGAGGGAGGGAGGGAGGGAAGGAGGGGGCGCAGTTTGCAGGGGAAGAGAGAAGAAAGAACTAGTAAGCTTCCCTTTTACTCAGGGATTACTCAGCTCTCTTGACATCAACGCATTTATGAGCCTCTCTGTCTTTTATAAATTACACCTCCAACAATTCTAAAGCTTTAAGCTCAGGTAGATGGCTCCTTCTTTAAACATCAATGCAATTCTTTTTTTTCCCCTCAGGAATGAGACAGCATTTAATTTTCCTTTGCTTCTCAGAGTTCCTGAGTTCAGTCTAATTGTTAGTCAAAAGAGCATCACACCAGCATATTTTTTTAAGGCTTTGTGGCTCTCAGGATTTAAGGCATCCGTCTTATCTCTTGGCCAGCCCCCCCCCAAGCCCCCTCTTCACACAAACATTTAATTTACAAAACCGACATATTAGTTCGAATGGCCTGCAAGAATAAATGAATAACACCGTGTGTTCGTTTGCTGTACAACGGCAACATTTTCTCAAAGATTGTTTTTAATTGAAACCATTCATCATGTTGAATGGAGAATGTATTCATTAGAAAGTGATGTCTTTGAAAAGGATGGTGGGCTTAGAAGATCAGCAGTAATAGAAAATGAAAGGCCGCCTCACATCGTTACTTCCTCCAGCATGGAGATTAATACACATGATGGTAATGTGTGTAAAACACAAACCGGTTATGGCTGCTTGGGTGCCTCTATTTGATTTGGAAGGCATGGTTGGGAGCCAGCCACACTGGTCAACAGCATGTTGGATTGTGGTGCTAACAGACAATATGGGGTCTATGGCACTTCAACCACGCTGAGTAAAGTTGCTTGCATTTTAGGCAAACAATTCCATTGGTTGATTGCTCTCACCATTAGGGAATTTTTCCTTAATTCTAGAATTAAGTGTTTAGTTTCCAACCATTGTTTCTTGTCTTGCCTTTTTGGTGCTTTGGAAAATAGTTTGACCCCGTCATCTTTGTAGATTGTCGTTAGTTGCGAAATTGTGTCCAACCCATTGCGACCCCATGGACAACGTTCCTCCAGGCCTTCCTGTCCTCTACCATTCTCTTGTGTCCATTTAAGCTCACACCTACTGCTTCGGTGACTCCATCCAGCCACCTCATTCTCTCTCGTCCCTTTCTTCTTTTGCCTTCTATCTTTCCCAGCATTGGGCTCTTCTCCAGGGAGACCTTCTTTCTCATTAGGTGGCCAAAGTATTTGAATCTGGCCTTCTAAAGAGCAGTCAGGCTTGATCTCCTCTAGGATTGACCAGTTTGATTGCCTTGCAGTCCAAGGGACTCCCAGGAGTCTTCTCAAACACCATAGTTCAAAGGCCTCAATTCTTTGGTGCTGAGTCTTTCTTATGATCCAACCTTCACAGTCATACATTGAAACTGGGAAACCTAGAGCTTTGACTATACGCACTTTTGTTGGCAGGGTGATTTATATATATATATATATGTATGTTAGAATTTTTTAAGGGCTGAAAATAAAGAGACCAGGATGGATCCATTTCAGGCTTATTAGCCTTCTTCAGCTGGCCATACTCCTTCTACTGGGATTTGAACCAGGGCTTTCCAGCATTTGAGGCAAGCTCTCTATGCCTTGAGCTATCTGGTATCCCTGATATATCAGCCAATTTACAGGACTCTTAAATGAAGACTAATTATCACAGCTCCTGTGAAGAGGTCCCTTTAAGGGGAGGAGACACAATATATATATTGTGGTGACCAGGACTGAATGCCCTATTCCAGGTGTGGTCTTACTAAGGCTTTGTAAAGCAGTTCTAGAACTTCACATGAAGTTTTAAATAGTTTCATTATATCTTGTAAGGGAAACTTTATGGGAAAACGCAAGGTCAGCAGTGAATATACGGCAAATAACACTGTTTTTTTTTTAAGTTCTTAAATTTCCATGGTGGGAAAACAACCATGTAACAACACCTGACAACTGACACTATTGGCCTTAGTCACTGTTGACTACCAATTCCTCCATTTACCATTCACTCTCAAATGGAGATACGCTGCATATAAATTTAATAAGTAAATAATGGCTAAATATTGACCAAAGTAATTTAAAGACCAATCTAGAATTCTTTGGGATTGTCTTCATTATTTCCTGATGTATTGAAATTGTAACATGCAGTTCTGTGTACATATTTGTCGGTTTACGACTCATGGTATTCTGTCAATGTGTTCACTCATTCTTCTTCTAAGTTTGTCAATAGCATCAGCATGTATCAATCAACCAATCAATCATCCATCAATCAATCCTTTCCTCTCTGCAAGATCCAATCAGAGTCAGTCACCAGGACCAAAGATTTATTTTTCCTTTGCTTTCTCTGCTAGCATTGAGCTGTCTTTTCAAGTCGATTCTTGATTCCAAGACTAAAAAGAAAATTCTTCACCTTTTTTTGCAAAGAGAAAGACATGAACTTACTAGTGATTCCCAGCGGATAATTCTCCATTTGTTCCCCATTTGTATTTAAGAACATTTGTCTGACAGCTCGCAAAAAATCAGTTCCAAGAGACTGGAATGCATTGTTTAGATGTGATCTTCTTTTCCTTCCCTGTCTCACAGATTAGAAAAGCAATCCAATGCAAATGCATATTTGCCATCATGCTTCAGTTCTTGGGTTGAGTTTCAAAGGTAATGCAGGAGAATTTCTGGTAATTTGCAAAAATATTTTTTAAAAAACCCAACCATTCAATTCAGGAGTGGTATTCAGCAGGTTCTGATCAGTTCTGGAGAACCGGGAGCAGAAATTTTGAGTAGTTTGGAGAACCGGTCAATACCATCTCTGACTGGCCCCGCCCCCATCTATTCTCTGCCTCTTGAGTCCCAGCTGATCGGGAGGGAATGGGGATTTTGCAGTATCCTTCCTCTGGAGTGGGGAGGGAGTGGAGACTTCATAGTATCGTTCCCCTGCCACACCCACCAAGCCATGCCCACCAAGCCATGCCCACCAAGCCATGCCCACCAAGCCATGCCACAGAACCAGTAGTAAAATTTTTTGAATCACACCACTGACTCAGTTCTTTCCAAGGGACTGTTATATATTATTTATAATGAACCTTGCATTCTCCCCCATTTAGAAGATACTCAATACAATACAATACAATAGCAGAGTTGGAAGGGACCTTGTAGGTCTTCTAGTCCAACCCCTGCGTGGGCAGGAACCTTATACCATTTCAGACAAATGGCTATCTAACATCTTTTTAAAGACTTCCAGGGTTGGGGCATTCACAACTTCTGGAGGCAAGCTGTTCCAGAGGTTAATTGTTCTAACTGTCAGGAAATTTCTCCTTAGTTCTAAGTTGCTTCTCTAGTATGTGGCTTTGCACATGAACAACAAATTCCACCAGCAGGAGAAAAAGACATAATACAATAATACAATAGCAGAGTTGGAAGGGACCTTGTAGGTCTTCTAGTCCAACCCCCTGCATGGGCAGGAATCTTATACCATTTCAGACAAATGGCTGTCTAACATCTTTTTAAAGACTTCCAGGGTTGGGGCATTCACAACTGCTGGAGGCAAGCTAAACTAATCAAGCTCTCCTTGATTAGTTTCCACCCATTGCTTCTTGTCCTGCCCCCAGGTGCCTTGGAGAATAGTTTGACTCCCTCTTCTTTGTGGCACCCTCTGAGATATCGGAACATTGCTATCATGTCTCCCCTGGTCCTTCTCTTCATCAAACTAGACATACCCAGCTCCTGCAGCCGTTTTTCATATGTTTTAGTCTCCAGTTCCCTAATCATCTTGGTTGCTCTTCTCTGCACTCTTTCCAGAGTCTCCACATCTTTTCTACATCGTGGCGACCAAAACTGTATGCAGTATTCCAAGTGTGGCCTTACCAAGGCACTATACAGTGGCATTATCACTTCACATGATCTAGATTCTATCCCTCTGTTTATGCAGCCTAGAACTGTGTTGGCTTTTTTGGCAGATGCTGCACACTGCTGGCTCATATTTAAATGGTTGTCCACTAGGATTCCTAGATCGCTCTCACAGTTGCTACTATTGAGCAAGGTACCACCTATACTGTACTTGTGCATCTGGTTTTTCTTGCCTATATGTAGGACCTTACTTTTTTCACAATTGAATTTCATTTTATTAGATAGTGCCCAATGTTCAAGTTTGTCTAGATCCTTCTGTATCTTAAGCCTATCTTCTGGAGTGTTGGCTACTCAACTGAAAATGAGTCATTTTGGAATCTATGTAGCTCCTTAAACTGGAGCCCAGAAGTAAGGCTATATAACCAGGATGGCGAATTCATGGTATGCGTGTCAGATCTCCATGGCGTTTCTTTCGTGAGCTTCTGTTTCCCTGCAAACGATGAAACAGAAGCTCATGAAAGAAAAAGATCTTACCTCTTGCTGCGCTATAGGCATCCTCCTGCCAGCCAGCGGGTCTTTGGGTCTCGGCTGCGCATGCACGTATATCCAAGCATGTTCACATGCACATGAACCTTTCAGTTTGGGCATGCATGCGCATGCAGTTTGGGCACTCAGTGTCACTTGGTTCACCAACAACTAGAACAACTAGACACAAAGATAGTTTTTTCCCAAAAGCCATCACTCTGCTAAACAACTAATCCCCACAACACTGTCAAATTATCTACGAAGCCTGTATTATTATTATTATTCTCTTCCTTTCTAGTACCTATCTCTTCCCACTTACGATTATAATCATGTAGCTTGCATCTTTAAAATTTATATTGTTTTTTTTTGTTTCCTAGTATGATTTGGTTGCTTATTAGTAACCTATGACTATCACTGCGTTGTATTTTATGATTCTTGATGAATGTATTCTATTTTATTTTTCTTTATGTACACTGAGAGCATCTGCACCAAAGACAAATTCCTTGTGTGTCTCATCACACTTGGCCAATAAAGAATTCTATTCTATTCTATTCTATTCTATTCTATTCTATTCTATTCTATTCTATTCAGAAATTGCCTCCATTGATAAAATAGACCAGCCATATGGACTGCAGAACCAGAGCTGATCTCCACTCTGCAGTTTTAAGTGCGATGTAGTGAATTTTAAACCTAGCTTTTGAGTTTTGTTCTGGATGGAAACAAAAGAGGGGGGAAATTTAGAAGTCAGCATATTGCCCGCAACAATCTGGGTCCCCATTTTACTGATCTTGGAAGGCTGGAAGGCTGAGTCAACCTTGAGCTGGTGAGAATCGCACTGCTGGCAGTCAGCAGACTTAGCCTGCAATACTGCATTCTAACCACCATACCACCTCAGCTCTATTTATTTTAAACAAGTGTTTGTTTGTTTATTTAAAATTACCACCCACCTCAATTTCATGACTCTCAGTTGGTAATGCCCATTGAAAATTATACAAATAAACCACAATTAAAAGCCGGCACAAATCTAATCAGCTGCTAATCAGAAATGATGAGTACTGCCCCCTAGAGTTCGGGAACGACTAGCACATATGTGCAAGGGGAACATTTCCTTTACCTTTAATGTTAATAATATATTTATTTTAATATTTTATGGTCTTATCCTGCGGCTTTTACTTGATTGTAAGCTGCCTTGTTGTAAGGAGCCATGATGGTGCAGTGGTTAGAATCCAGTATTGCAGGCTGGCTTTGCCTACTGTCAGGAGTTCGATCCTGATGGGCTCAAGGTTGACTCAACCTTCTATCCTTCTGAGGTCAATAAAATGAGGACCCAAGTTATTACAGAGTTGCCAACTCCCTAAACTGCTAAGAAAGTGTGGCAAAGCATTATGAAGCTGTATATACATCTAAGTGCTATTATCGTGTTTTCCCGAAAATACAACCTACTCAGAAAGTAAGTTCTAGCTTGATTTTTACATGTGCACCCAATATAAGCTCTACACCCCCCCAAATAAGCTCGAATTAAGACCCCACCCACTCCAGGATGCACAGGTAAAAATTAGTCAGTGGACGACATTCCCCCCTCCACCAAAAATAAGACCTAGGGCCTTTTTTGGTGGCAAAAAAATAAGACAGGGTCTTATTTTCAGGGAAGCATGGTGGTAACATAAATCTATTGATATTTCCTAGAGTCATCTTCCTTCCAAAGGAGTATTTTTATAGTAAAGTTGAGTTTGAGAATCCCAAGTAAACAAATTCTAGAAAAAAAGGCTGAGAATCGAAATATTAACAAATGTTCCAGGTTGAGGAACAATGTTCTTTGGGGGAAAAAATGGATTTTTGGTTTTTACAATGGTGGGACTCGGATTCTTTGGAAGAAGAATGGGTGAGAATTAAGAAACATTGAGATCCCCTGCATCAGAAATTGAACCAAGTAATACATGCACAAACACTACATTAGTTTTACAGCATTAGTTTCACAGCTTCCCCCATAGATGAATATCATACTTAAAAGGGTATGATAAATTTTCAGAAAATGGCACATAGACTAGGTTTTGCACATCAGCACTTTTCTTCAGCTGGATTGTTCTCTCAAATTTCATGCATGCTGGTACTGGCTGTTTAAAGGAAATTCTTTTGACACCTAATTCAGATACCTGGCTCCGTTTAGAACTATGTTGTTGGGTTGTTGTTTTTTTAAAAAAGCCCTTTGACTTCATTTATTATACTAAAACTATTTTCACATCATATTTAATAAAGGTATGATACAGCGGTGGGATTCAATTTTTTTTACTATCAGTTCTGTGAGCGTGGCTTTGTGGGCATGGTGTGGCTTGGTGGGCATGGCTTTGTGGGCATGGCAGGTGGGCATGGCACGGGACCAAGTTATCTGCGGGATCGCATCCTGCCCCATACATCCCTACGGCCGATTCGCTCCCACAGAGAGGCACTTCTCCGGGTGCCGTCCACTAGGCTGTGCCAGCCTTCTCTGTGGCGGGCCCGACCCTCTGGAACGACCTTCCCCCCCGATATTAGAACAACTACGGACCTCCGCTCCTTCCGTCAAAAATTAAAAACACATTTCTTTTGCTTGGCTGGCTTGGGATAACTTAACTGTTTTTAGGGGGTTTTTAGGGGCTTGTTTTAGTTTTAACATGGGATTTTAGCGCAGGGTTTAGTTTAATTCCTTTTAATACTGTATTGTTTGTGGTTTTATATGTATTTTTTAATTTCCCTGTGCCCCGCCTCGAGTCCCTTCGGGGAGAGAGAGAGCGGGTTATAAATCAAATTATTTATTTATTTATTTTAGGTGAAGGATACTACAAAATCCCGATTCCCTCCCTACTCCTGGGGGAAGGTTACTGCAAAATCCCCATTCCCTCCCCACCTCACTATCCTGCTTTCCAGCTCCATTCTCCTGTTCAGGGTAACAAAAGAAGATTAGCTGGGAGGTACTGGGAGGCAGTGGGGGGTGGGGCCAGCCAATTTGCCGGTTTTCTGAACTACTCAAAATTTCCGCTACCGGTTCTCCAGAACCTGTCAGAACTGGCTGAATACCACCTCTGGTATGATCCTTCAGTTACTGCACCTAAAATAAAATAAATGTAATTGTTTTCTGCTTCATGTTCACAAACCTAACGTCTGAATTCTTCTCAATGAATTCTTGAGACGTTTTACTTGTTCAGGTTTTCTAGATGTGCACCAGAGGTGAAAGCTAGACAGCAACTAACATTTTGCTAATAATAATTCACCATAAATATGAAAAACATAAAACAAATTAGACCCATCCAAAAGGGCGAAACATGAATGCCGGTTGAAAGAATGACAAATATGAAAGGCGGCCCTGCTGCAGAAACCTAGTTTACATGCCCTTAAATGATGAATGTGGAACATGACTTCAAGGTTACTAAATAAGTACACTGCGTGGAATGTCTATAGGCAATTCATCATTCCAATGAACAGCAAAGAGCCACTTACAATTCTAGCACATCACACCATATATTAAACCCAAGACACTGATGAACCATTCTGATGTCTCCTGGACATGTAGAACATCCCTCACTGGGAATAAGGATTGCCAAAGTTTGATTTCCAGAGAGCAAAACAGGGCTTTAAAAATATTTAATTCATATATTTACCTTATTAGCTCTGTATTAAATCAAATTTATTTAATTGTGATCTATGTAAAACCCAAGGCAAGCCCGGTGCTTTCTGAAATATCCAAGTTAATTTCATGTTCTGGGAAGAACAAGGAAATTCATCATTCTGGAGCAGTCTCTGACAAAGCATCTACAAAATTTATTTTGGCAGAATTATAAAAACCCATCTGTCATATTCTCTGGAAAGATGTATGCAAAAGTCACTTATTTTTAATTTACGGGTAGTTTGCATTGCTGAAGGAAAGGGTTGGAGATCAGGGATCAAGTGTCAGCATCTTGGGGAAGACTAAAAAAAAACCCACCTCTGTCCACAACACTGGATAGTCATTGGAAGTCAATGCTGAAGGAGCGGTCAATGGCCTGATGTCATCTAAGATAGCTTTCTGAGGTTCCACTATATATATGTGCCAAAAAAGGTTATCCTTTCATCAAAGGAAATTCTCTTGTGCTCATAGCCATCCTGATAGGTTTCTAGAAAATAAGGTCACCTATTTTAATTGGTTGCTATGGTTTTTCCAGTTGCAATGTATGGCTGTGAAAGTTGGACCATAAGGAAGGCTGAGTGCCAAAGAATTGAGGCCTTTGAACTATGGTGCTGGAGAAGACTCCTGCGAGTCCCTTGGACTGCAAGACGATCAAACTGGTCAGTCCCAGAGGAGATAAACCTTGACTGCTCTTTAGAAGGCCAGATCCTGAAGAGGAAACACAAATACTTTGCCCACCTAATGAGAAGGAAGGACTCACTGGAGAAGAGCCTCATGCTGGGAAAGATTGAGGGGGGAAAAAAGAAAGGGATGACAGAGAATGAGGTGACTAGATGGAGTCACCAAGGCAGTAGGCATGAATCAGAGGTGGGTTCCGGCAGCTATTACTGCCAGTTCACTCATGGATACATGGCATGCAATTGATGCATGCCGTGCGTGCATGCGCAGTACAATAAAAATTGTACGCAGAAGCGAAAAACAAGATGGTGGCACCTACAGTGCTGCCCGGAGAACCCAGAGAACCAGTTCAGGTGCTTGGCAGGCCTGGGTCACTGCCAGTTCCAGCAACCCAGGCTACCAAACCACTACTGATTTAACCGAACTCATCCGAACGAATAGAAACCCATCACTGGCGTGAGCTTAAATAGACTCCATAAGGTGGTAGAGAACAGGAAGGCCTGGAGGAACATTGTCCATGGGGTCACGATGGCTCGGACATGGCTTTGCAACTAACAGCAACAACAAATTTTAATTGAGAAGAATATAGTCAATGGTAAAACACTGCAACATGGATGAAGAGAGTTGTGAAATGAACAAATGGTGCTCATACTCCTCCACAGATTCAAGCTCAGATAGGGGCATGCCAAGGCCACAGACCAGTGCCAGTGTATGGACTGGAAATTGGGGACCCCTGCAGTAACCAATGCTTTATTCAGACTTAGTACAGTGGCCATGAAACCATTCCATTTGTCCTATGCTAAGGGAGATCCTACATTACCCGCCAGGTTTCAGTTTCACCTTTACAAATCTTTTCATCTGGATCATTCTACCTGCATTTTAAATGCAACCATTTCACATTATTCCAGCTTCACCACATTCTGTTTGTGTAGTAACGCAATCCATACACAATGGCTCGTCGATATCGCTGACTGCTGATTAGGCTGGAAAGTGGCTTCAGTATCATGCATTTAGTAAATTAGATGGCAATTGCATGGATGATTGAATGCAAATGACAGATAAATCTATAGGACCGTGAAGACTTTCCCCATGACTAGCTTTGGGGAAGACAATTTATTTTATTTTATTTTTGCAACCGAGATACAGTGGTATGTCAAACACTCAGCAGTGTACAGACTCTTAATTTTCTGAGGCCTAGAAGAGGAAGTTACATGCTTCTGTGAAATTGGAGATCTGGCTTATTTGGTCTTTTTTCTTCCACACTACAATTACTGTATTGAAATATAACTCTGCTTTGGCTTTGCCCATTGGTGAAGGAGCAGGATTCTAACCTCTTCTATAGAAGAGGATCCACAAATCTACAGTGCCATTTAGAACCGGTTCCCAGCTCCCTCCCTTCGCCCATCCGCCCATCATCTAGATGAAGAGCAAGAGGAGGAATTCTGGGAGCTGAAGTCCACAAGTCTTAAAGCTGTCAAGTTTGAACACCCCTGGGGGTTTATTTTGCTAAAGGGTTAGGGGTGCAAGGGTCTTATAACTTGACAGCTTTAAGACTTGCGTGCTTCAAATGCCAGAGTGTCTGAGCCAACATTTTGGTTGCTAAGCAAGAGCGTTGTTAAGTGAGTTTCCCCACATTTTATAAGTTGACCACGCCCACCCAGTCACATGAGTGGCAAACCACTCCCACCCGGTCACATGGCTGGCAAGCTACTCTCACCCGGTCACATGGCCGGTAAACCACTCCCACAAAGCATGCCACACCTACAGAGCAGGTTCTAAAAGTTTTTGAAACCCACCACTGTGAAGGAGATAGGATGGGTTGGACGCAACCAATTCTGATCAGAATTCAAGGTTGGAGAAAAGGGGAAGTCCTGAGAGCCTTATAATTTCTTTCTTTCTTGACATTACAGCTCTCTTACTTCATCTCCTTTCGAAGGGCGCAATATGAATGATCAAGTGATAATTATTTCTAAGAAAAAAGGATAACGAAGACAGCTATTTTTTAAAGAAAAAAGGACAGGAGGGAAAATTGATAACAGCACGTTGCCCCCTTCCAATACTTGTTAGGATCTTTTATTCTCTATGAAAACGACAGGAGAAACGTCTTTTAGCAGAATAACAGAATTGGAAGGGACCTTGGAGGTTTTCTAGTCCAGCCCCCTGCTCAAGCAATAAAGCCTGTATCATTTCAGACAAATGGTTGTCCAATCTCTTCTTAAAACCTCCAGCATTGGAGCACCCATATCTTTGGAGCCAAGTCGTTCCACTGGTGAACTGTTGTCACCGACAGGAAATTTAATGTTAGTTCTAGGTTGGTTCTCTCCTTGATTAATTTCCATGCATTGCTTCTTATCCTGCCTTCAGGTGCTTTGGAGAATAGATTGAATCTCTCTTCTTTGTGGCAGATATTAGAACACTGATATCATGTCTCCCCTACTCATTCTTTTCATTAAACTAGATGCACCCAATTCCTGCAACTGTTCTTCATATGTTTTAGTCTCCAGTATCTTAATCATCTCTGTTGCTCCTCTCTGTACTCTTTCTAGAGCCTCAACTTTTTTTTAAATGTCATGGTGTCCAAGGCATTATGAAGTACTAACACTTCACAAGATCATGATTCTATTTCTCTGTTAATGCAGCCTAAGATTGCATCAGTTTTGTTTGGCATTTAGCATATATATTGAAGGAATGGTGTGTGTGTGTGTAACATTTTTGCTGATAAAGAAACGAAGGGAGACTAGTATAGATCTGTTTCAAGCTATTTGGTTCTCATCAGCTAGCCATACCCTTGCTGGGATTCGAACTTGGGCTGCTTACCCCGTTTCCCTGAAAATAAGACCTCCCCGGATAATAAGCCCAATCAGGCTTTTAAGCGCATGCACTAAAATAAGCCCTCCCCCTCAAAATAAGCCCTTCCCTAAAATATTGCAACACAGCAGCAGCCATGAGGTGACCAAGCTTGTCGCCTCCTGCAGCTCAAAAATAATAAGACCTCCCCGAAAATAAGGCCAAGTGCTTATTTTGGGGGGGTCAAAAGAAAATAAGACCCTGTCTTATTTTCGGGGAAACATGGTACATATTAGGCAGTTGTATTAACCTCTAGGCCACAAGTTCTCCACACTTTACCAGCTGAGCCAGGGGAGTGATTAAGTGTTTTTCTTTTCTTTTCTGTCAAAGCACCTGGTCTGCCCAAATATGGGAGGGAGCTCCATCCTGGACTCTTTGCTGGGGAAAATGGCAGGTCTTCACTGCATTCCTGAGAATTAACATAGTTGTGGCCATCCATATTTCTGGGAGGCAGGAAGGCTGTTCCGGAAGGTATGCATCATGACAGAGAAGTCCTATTTTCTCTGTCATGTAATTCACACTTTTCCAGGCATTCTCACACTCACTCCAGAAGATATGATTTAAACAAGGAGAGCCTGACCATCCTTTCCTGAGTCTCTGTCATTTTTCTACATTTTCAGTCAGGACTCCCTCCTGTGCTGGTTCTGAATGCCTTCATTTTTAAAACTCTATTTCTGAAAAATATTTTTTCACAATTCATTTTTCTGAAGGCGTTTTGCAGTAGAATATGGATGCTAAAGCACATAGAACCTCTACTTGCCAAATTGTTTCTTTCTTTCTTTTTGGAAAGTATTTTTGTATTTTTACACATACAAAAACAAACAAAACATATAGACTTATAACATCCTCATCAGTCATGTCTAGCATGTTGGTCGGTTACAAGATTTTTGTGGTTCAATATTTCAATGACATATAATATCTCGATATCGATCCAAAATAAATAAATACATCCCTATCCTTATGCATCCTATATTCAGTTACAGTTAATATTCCTTCATTTTAAACAGGGGTTATTCCCTTACATCCTTAATTGTCCATTTGATACCAATACAACTGTACGTAATCACCTATCTCATTCTATTAATTTTACAATACAAATACGCAGGAGGTTTCCATCAGTTTATAATAATAATAATAATAATAATAAATTTTTATTTGTAGCCCGCTCTCTCTCCCCAGAGGGACTCGAGGCGGGGCACAGGAAAATTAAAAAACAATAAACACAAACAGAATACATAATTTAAAATCACAATTAAACAAATCCTGCGCTAAAAACATCTATAAAAACTAAAAACTGTCCCTAAAACCCCTTAACACTACAAATAATTAAAATTACCCTAAAACCCCAGGACAGGGAGGCTATCCCAAGCCGGCCAGACGGAAAAAGTAGGTTTTCAATTTGAGACGGAAATTAAATTATAATTATACATCATTACTTTCTATTATACATACTATCACAAATCATCCATCAGATACACATGTTTTCATCATTATATATTCAACCACCAACATCAATCCTTCATTTTTGAACAAAGAATTCAAAATATTCAATTTGTGTATAGACCAGGGGTCTGTAAAGTCGGCTCTTTTAAGACTGGTGAACTTCAACTCCCAGAATTCCCCAGCCAGCCATGCTGGCTGGGGAATTCTGGGAGTTGAAGTCCACCAGTCTTAAAAGAGCTGACTTTGCAGACCCCTGGTATAGACCAATCTTTCCTCACATCCTTGTTAATCTATTTAACATCAAAATGTCTTTATAGCATCACCTTTCTCCTACAGTTGCTATTACAGTGCTAAGAAATTTTCTCCACCACTTTTCATTTCCATGTCTTCTTATCGAGCCAGTGGTAAAACAAGTCCGATACTTTGTAAAATTGCTCATCTTCTTGTTCTCTAATTTCAAAAGTCAATTTATTCATTTCAGCACCTTCCATTATTTTACGAATAACTTCCTCCTGTGTTGGTATTTTCTCTTTTTTCCAGGTTTTTTGCGAATACAATTCTAGCTGCTGTTAAAATGTTTACAACCAGATATTTCAAGTCTTTATTGTATGTATCTGGTATGATTCCCAACAAAAAAAAGCTCTGGTTTAAAGTCTATGTGTTGTTTTCTTTACGATATAGAAAGAAAATCCTACATTTCATCGCTATTCTGCTACTACCGTGTACATAAAAACTGGAATAACCAAACCCTTTGAGGCTATCCATGTTAATTACTCACAATATTGTTTACGGGAAGATATATAGATAATACAATATAAACCCTTGTTATTGTTGACATCCTTCTTTCTCTCCGTTATTTTGTCTGCCTTTTGCACTCATTTTGCCAGTTAACTGCGTGGGGTTTTTATGTTTGCTAATGCTTAATAAATAAACATCCAGCTCTGTTTGGGTGTCTATGTGTTTGCTAGCTAAATGATGAATGTGCTCACTCTGATGGGGGGAAAAAATTGAACTGGGAATTACTCAGAGTAATTTTCCAACACAATTTCTATTCCGGAGAAATACTACCCCCATTTTTATGAGGTAGTGTGGTAATCAGGCTTCAGACAAACCACAAGAACAACTGCAACAGGTTCCCTTAGGGCGAACGTTACCACAAGGGAAAGGGGCATTCATAGTTTCCCAATTGTAAAGTGTAGTTGTGTAGAAAAAAAGCATAAACCTTCAAACGGCTCCTGTAATTACACAAGCATTTTCTGCCAAAGAACTCATCGTGCAGCTGAAGAGGAAATGAGAATATTGATGCCAGCTAAGAAAGTGATCTTGTACACCGTCTGTCAGGCCTCTGTGCGTGCGGGTGTGCATGTGCCTCTCGGTGTGAGTGTGTAACATAAAGATGTAAACGGCAAAGGCCAGTGTTTCTACATACTTTGATAATAAATGCAGCCTCAACAAGCACCCATAAATTACTCTCATCCTGCTGGGACTACTTTGATGCTGAAGCATTTTGCTGGCACTTGGCAATCTGCACAACAACTGGCCTGCTGCTGTGGCAGGAGAGGAGTTGTTGACCTCGACAACCTTGGCTAATTGGCCATCCACAACAGCATTTCAGATTGGGATAAAAAGTCAGCCGAGACATCCTCATTAAACAGAAAGGCATTCATGCACTAGGCAATCTAAGTATCTGAACGCAACTCTGACACGCGGTGACTGATGATGAAAAGGCAGAAAAATCGGAGGCAACGAAAGACTGCAACTCACATCTGGCTTTGGAAAGCCTTTATAAGTGTATGTTGTGAGTAACACAAGGGTAAATCTCCTTCAGGCTAACCTTACTGCCCTGACCAAAATATTTAGGGCAGTGTTTCTCAATCTTGGCTTCCCTGCTTTGTGATGTGTGGACTTGTTGGCTGGGAGTTGAAGTCTTGCTGCACATATCAAATAGCTATTTCACTTAGCACTTAGACTTATATGCCGCTTCACAGTGCTTTACAGCCCTCTCTAAGCGGTTTACAGAGTCAGCCTCTTGGCCCCAACAATCTGGGTCTCCTCATTTTATCAACTACGGAAGGATGGAAGCTGTGCCAGCTGTGAGGTGAGCTAGAAAGCAGGATAGGGCAGGGCCAGCTGATCATTGTAGCTACCAGTTCAACTGAACTACTCCAAACCAGCTGAATACCACCTCTGAGTACATTTGGAAAAACAAAACAGTACAATTTGGGCTAAGTGAGACAGTTGTTAAGTGAGGTTTGCTCAATTTCATGACTTTTCTTGCCATGGCTGTTACGCGAATCATTGCAGTTGTTAAATTAGTAACATGCTGGTTAAGTCAATCTGGCTTCCCTATTGACTTTGTTTTGTCAGAAGCTCACAAAAAATGGTGACACAAAGCCACAACACTGCAACCGGCATAAATATGTGTCACTTGCCGAGCTTCTGAATTTTGATCATGTGGCCATGGGGATGTGGCAATGGTAGTAAATGTGAAAAACGGTCATAAGTCACATTTTCCATGCCGTTGTAACTTTGAACCGTCACTAAACAAACTGTTGTAAGTTGAAGACTAATGGTTCTAAGTTATGGGTTAACCATAAATAAAACATTTCTAGAAAAGGTAACCAAGATCTTGCCCCCACACCCACAAGTCCATCACATGGTCCAATCTTCCACTGCCATGCTGGCAGTTCCACCCATCCAGTCCTGGTCAGGTGCAGAGGTGCAGAGACAAAGGATGACCTTGGCTTTCTAGAAAGAATTTTGTTATGGCTACATAATATGCAACTCCTTACAATCCCCCCTCCCATTTTCCCACAATAGAAAATGCATAGCAGAATAATAGAAAGTGTGCCAAGCTAAAGACCCAAAAGAAAAGATGGCTGCAGGCCTGACAGATATCCCACAATGTATTCTGCATAAATAAATATATATTTCTCAAGGATAGCACACAGACTATTATATTACTGGACTGGGAAATGTGTGTCCAGTGGAAAATTCATACATTAAAAATGTGTCGGTTTGAATCAGACTTCAAATATAATATAAACCTCAGAAAAAGTAACCTTCAGCCAACCAAACCTGATTCACCAAGATGGGAAACTGAAAAAAGACCTTGCTTGAAGGGATCTTCCATAGTAAGGGCTGTCTTTCTGACATCTGATTTTAAATTAATGAAGCATTAAAGAAAGCAAGGACCTTGAAGTTGTCCGTCAGTATTTAGCACCTGGGAAATAGGCAAAGCAATCAGGCTGCTGGTCAGCTGATCCTAGGTTTCCCAGGGAACAGTGATTAATTACCGTCTGTTTCTCACAGCATTATGGCCATGAATTTTCATCTATAGATAACTTAGTTTTGAATGCAAGCTTGTTGTGTGCAAGCTAGATTGTTTCTTGCTTATCTTGCTGACTTTGGCTCACTATAATAGGACTTTCAAACTATACTTTATCTCTTTCATAAACTCAGGCAACGTTAATTTATTCAGCAAATCATGATTACGTTATTCATAGCTTGATGTATGATGTGTAAAAGTAAAGGCTCCCCTCGCACATCTGTGCTAGTCGTTCCTGACTCTAGGCAGCGATGCACATCTCCGTTTCAAAGCCGAAGAGCCAGTGCTGTCCGAAGATGTCTCTGTGATCATGTGGCCAGCATGACTCAACTCCAAAGGTGCATGAAATGCTGTTACCTTCCCACGAAAGGTGGTCCCTATTTTTCTACTTGCATTTTTTACATGCTTACGAACTGCTAGGTTGGCAGAAGCTGGGACAAGTAACGGCAGCTCACTTGGTTACATGGCGCTAGGGATTCGAACCACTGAACTGTTGACCTTTCTGTTCTCAACACCTTAGCCCAGGGATGTCCAAACTTGGGAACTTTAAGACTTGTGGACTTCAACTCCCTGAATTCCCCAGCCAGCATAGCTGATCCACCAGTGTGATGTATGCTGTTTACAAGACATTTATCCCCACCCTTCTCTCTCTTTCAATTCCCCAACCACATTAAGTGAAAATGTGATTTCTAGTTCATACCTCCAGTCAGGTTTACCTGAGATTCTGAAAACCCAGTTTTTGTGCTATACAAGTAACCATCCTCTTTAGCTTGCAGCTACCGTAGCCTTCCCACCTCAAGGCCCTGCTATGTTGCTTAATACCATCTCTTGGTGGGGATGGGGGGGTGGGGGTGGGAAGACAGCCTATCACACGCTAAGAATTTGAAACTCCTTTCTGTGAAAAACTAGTTATTTTCTTCCATTCCATTACCCTTATCAAATCCTCTTTCTTAACATATTTTCCTTTTTTTTCCTTTTTCTTTTTTGTAGATCAGCCACAATGCTGTCCCTTAAGAAGCTTTTTTCTATTTCTGTTTCTCTGCCGATTTTTCAAAGCAGGGAGGTGGAGGGACATCTTCCCCAGCTGCCATCCAACACCTTCTCCTCCTGGCACATAATGCATTTATTGATCTCTGCAGAAATCCTGATGGGGAGCAAATGAAAAATGCAAATGGACCCACCCAAAGCAAAACAGGGTGTTCTCAGGGGAAGGCAGGCCAATGTGTCATCGGTGTTCAGCCTTACCTTTTCGCTTCCCTGTTGCTATACCACAGGGTGCTTCTGGCTGCAATTTCCTCTTTTTAAAAGCACCTTTTTTTAGAAATTGCTTATTTTTGCTCATGCTTGAAACATCCTTCTGCCTGGTATTAAGACTCAAAAGCTATAGGCTATACTTCTGATATCCCAGTTTTAGATCATAAACTACAATCTTCAGCCGTGATGATTATATTCACACAGGTTTCTAAATCAAGCTAAACACATCACACCATATATTATATGTTGGGTGAACTAGAGCATGTGGCTTATTATACATTCTACACAGTAGTGAAATTCAATTTTTTTTACTACCGGTTTGGTGGGCGTGGCTCAGTGGGTGTGCCAGGGGAAAGATACTGCAAAATCTCCATTCCCATTCCACTCTGGGGCCAGCCAGAGGTGGCAGTTACCGGTTCTCCGAACTTCTCAAAATGTCCTTTACCAGTTCTCCAGAACCTGTCAGAACCTGCTGGATTTCACCTCTGATACAGGTAGCCCTCAACTTACAATCACAATTGAGCCCAAAATTTCCATTTTAGCAAGGCAATATTTAGAAGATAATAATAATAATAATAATAATAATAATAATAATAATAATAATAATAATAATAATAATAATAATAATAATAATAATAATAATCCTATCTGCAGGATCGGATCCTGCCCCATACATCCTCACGGCCGATTCGCTCCCACAGAGCGGGGCTTCTCCGGGTGCCGTCCACTAGACTGTGTCAGCGGGCGACACCCAGGGGAAGGGCTCTCTCTGTGGCGGGCCCGGCCCTCTGGAACGACCTTCCCCCCGATATTAGGACGACCACGGACCTCCGCTCCTTCCGTCTCAAATTGAAAACCTACTTTTTCCGTCTGGCCGGCTTGGGATAGCCTCCCTGTCCTGGGGTTTTAGGGTAATTTTAATTATTTGTAGTGTTAAGGGGTTTTAGGGACAGTTTTTAGTTTTTATAGATGTTTTTAGCGCAGGATTTGTTTAATTGTGATTTTAAATTATGTATTCTGTTTGTGTTTATTGTTTTTTAATTTTCCTGTGCCCCGCCTCGAGTCCCTCTGGGGAGAGAGAGCGGGCTACAAATAAAAATTTATTATTATTTATTATTATTTATTAATAATAATAATAATAATATATTATATTTATAAACCGCCCCCTCTCCCCAAAGGGACTCGGGGCAGTGTACAGGAAAATTAAAAAACCATCTAAAAACATACAATACTCACAAATTAAAAACGAATTAAACTACCCTGTACAAAATTTAAAAACCATTAAAATTACCACCAATTAAAACCCAATAAACAATTTGAGAAAACAGACTGGGGCGAGAAGCGTAGATTAGGCCAAGCCGGCCTGATGAAACAAATAGGTTTTTACTTTTTGGCGGAAGGCGCGGAGGTCCGTAGTCGTTCTAATATCCGGGGGTAGGTCGTTCCAGAGGGTCGGGCCCATCACAGAGAAGGCCCTACCCCTGGGCGTCACCCGCTGGCACTGCCTGGTGGACGGCACCCGGAGAAGTCCCTCTCTGTGTGAGCGAATCGGCCGAAGATAGCAGAATATTAGAGTTGGAAGGAACCTGGGAGGTCTTCTAGTCCAACCCCCTGCTCAAGCAGGAAAGCCTATATCTTTTCAGACATGTTGCTGTCCAAACTCTTTTTAAAAGCTTCCAGTGATGGAGCACCCACAACTTCTGAAGGAAAGCCTGGTTAATTGTTCCCACTGTTAGGAAGTTTCTTCTTTGTTCTAGGTTGCTTCTCTCCTTGATTAGTTTCTATCCATTGTTTTTTGTCTTGCCTTCTGGTGTGTGGGAAAATAGGTTGACCCCCCTCTTCTTCGTGGCAGTCCCTCGAATATTAACATATGCTATCATATCATCACTAGTCCTTCTTTTCACCAACCACCCATATTTTGATCAAGCAATCAGAAATGCTGCAACTGACATAAGTGTGGAAAATGGTCAAAAGTCACTTGTAACTTTGAATGGTCACTAAACAAATGATTGTAAGTCAAGGACTATCTATAGACAAGGTTCAGCCTGGTGCTCGAACCAATTCCACTGGACAAAGGCCTTGAAATGAATCACGTATTTACATGATTTTATTGCTTCTTACAGATTTGTCAACCGAAGAGCTGTGGTGGCACAGTGGTTAGAGTGCAGTTCTGCAGGCTACTTCTGCTGATCACCAGCTACCAGCTGTTTGGCAGATCGAATCTCACCATGCTCAACGTTGACTCATCCTTCCGAGGCGGGTAAAATGAGGACTCAGATTGTTGGGGGCAATCTGCTGACTCTGTAAATTGCTTAGAGAGGGCTGTAAAGCACTGTAAAGCGGTATATAAGTCTCAGTGCTATTGCTATTGCTAAATGCCACGCTCTCCTTCCATAATTAGGGGGAATGTGAGTTACCTGTGAGAAAACAATGGTGTAGTTATGGCTTTGATCTCATTGCTTAGCAAGCAGATTTTGGCACTGTCTAACACTAGTTTTGTTTCATTGATCCCATTAAATGAAATCATTGAAGCATAGGTTTCCTTGTTGATCCCATTTCTGTCTATGGCCATGTTCAGTATTTGATTTCCTGGTTATGCTTAGAAAGACAGAGAATTCAAGAACCAGCTAGGAAATATTTGGATGGATCTATTCACCTCTGTTTATTTATTTAGTGTCTGGCATACAACGTCGGGGAAATCGACAAATGTTAAGCACCATGTAGCCCTGGCAGCCTAGATTGCTAGTTCATTCTGTTTTGCGCTTGGATGCCTATCCTTGGTGCACCGTGGGAGGCAAACTAACTTCACACCAATTAGCTAGTGGCGCTTGGGTTGCTGATTCTTCCAGGTTTCTCTGCTGGTCTCGCCTCACCTCACCTCGTGTCCTGATGCCTCACATCCAACCAGGTTCAGCACCAGCTGCTGTTAGGGTGGAAACTAATCAAGGAGAGAAGCAACTTAGAACTGAGGAGAAATTTCCTGACAGTTAGAACAATTAAACTTACCTCCAGAAGTTGTAAATATAACTGGGAGTCTTTAAGATGTTGGATAACCATTTGTCTGAAGTGTTGTAGGGATTTCTGCTGAAACAGGGGATTGGACTAGAATAGAATAACACAATTGGAAGGGACCTTGGAGGTCTTCAAGTCCAATTCCCTGCCTAGGCAGGAAACCCTACACCACTTCAGACAAATGGCTATCCAACATCTTCTTGAAGACTTGCAGTGTTGGGACATTCACAACTTCTGGAGGCAAGCTGTTCCACTGATGAATTGTCCTCACTGTCAGGAAATTTCTCCTCAGTTCTAAGTTGCTTCTCTCCTTGATTAGTTTCCACCCATTGCTTCTTGTTCTACCCTCAGGGGCTTTGGAGAATAGTTTGACTCCCTCTTGTTTGTGGCTACCCCTGAGATATTGGAACACCAGAAGACCTCCAACACAGTGCTGGGAGACCTCTGCTCCAAGGTCCCTTCCAACTCTGTTGTTCTGTTCTGTTTCTCTGCACACATGAACACAGCTAGGTTTCTTCCACTGATGTGGTACCCATTGATTTATTCACAATATTACATCCTTTTGGACTGCTGGGTGGGTAGGAGCTAGGGATCAAGCGACAGGAGCTCATTCCATCTCACGGTGCTGGACTCAAACTGCTGGAGTGTGGACTGTTTCTATCTGGCAATTCCAGGGTCATTAAGCCCCTGTGCCCCTGCGTCCCCCTTACTCACTTCTACCACAATGCAACAAAAATACATTGAAGCATCCCTGCCAGTGAAAATGCCAAGATTCCTTTGTGTTAATGTCTGGCACTTCGTGGGCACAGCAACAATGCAGAAATGATTTGCCATTTCCTTCTTCCAGGATGCTTTTCCAATGCCCAGTTCAGCTGACAGCCCCGGTGTTTCCTGGTGGCCTCCCATCCAGTTATTAACCACTTCCAGCTCTGCGCAGTATATTTGAAATCATCCAAGGTTACTTAGGTGTGGCCACCTATTGTGCCAACTCTGTAGGAAGATGACCTGATAGACTTTTCAAAAGATTGCGTGTCTCCTTGGCTGCAATCTGTTTCATTTTCCAGCAGCTCTGCTCTGTCTTTACAAGACTCGCTGTGATAGCAGGAGACAAACAGCAAGATCTATTTCAGTAGAATAATTTCCTTTGTTTACTCGCTTGCCTGGAAAGGAGAGGGGGGGGGGAAATCCTTTGGTACAAGTAGGAAATGCAAAATAAAGACCTGGGGGTGAGTTATTCTTTACATCTCGTTCTTTTCAAAGAGCCTTTCTTGACACTTGGTGTTTGGATCAGATAAAATTGACAGCCCAGGTCAGGCAGGGCCTCCCAACTTTTTATGTCGTCCCCACCTGGCTGCCTTTTGTGCCTAAGCTCATAGCGTGAAGGAATGAAATGAAAGAGGGAATCTTCGTTTGGGTGGTGGGAAGAACCAGGGCATTACTGGGAGAGCAACGTGATCCTGGCAGTTCATTCTTCCTCTCAAGACAGCTGGGGCACTTGCTGGCATGATACGATATGTACTATGTTTTTCGGAGTATAAGATGCACCGGAATATAAGACGCACCAAGATTTTGAGAAGACAAATTTTAAAAAAAGTTTTTACACTCTGCAGGCCTCCCAAAAACGTGCCCATTTTTTGTCAAACAAAAAGGCATGTATAGCCTTTAGGAGGCTTATAGAGTGCTCCTGGGGGCTGGTGGTGAGGGCAAAATTGAGCAAAAAAGGTGTTTTTCACTCATTTCTGCCTTTCCCAGCCCAGGAGCACTCCGAAAGCCTCCTAAAGGCTATGCATGGCCATTTTTGCAAAGGGGGAGGAGTTTCAGGAGGCCAAAAATGCTGTATTCGGTGTATAATTTTCACCCTCTTTTTTGAGGGAAAAAGGTGCGTCTTATACTCTGAAAAATACGGTATATGTTTCTTTGTCATCATATTGCCCTAATATTCAATTGGCTTTTAAAGATATTTTAACACTAGCTCTTGTTTTTAAATGAGGAAATTTCAAGTACTGGGGAAAGAGAGGAGAATACCATTTATAGCAGGGCAGTCAAAAGCACGGCCCATGGGCCAGATGTGTCACACGCTGGCCACGTCCATGACTGGTTTAGTGAAGGGCAAAAAGTTATGATATGTCACACAACGATGCCATAACGATGCGAGTTTGACACCCCTGATTACAGCACCCCTGCCGTCCACTAAAGTACTAATTTGTGCTTTAATATGTCTCTGGAATAAAAAACACTGCTTGAAGAGTTAAGCTTTGATGTATTACTTAAGAAACCGAGTGCTTATTTTTATAAGAAGTTCTTTCAAGAATTGACAATTCCAAAGTTCATTAAGCATAGAAAAAGAAACATATTTAAAGAAGTATCTGGCTAAGCAGAGAATCAGCTTTCTGCTGACTCCCACAATAGATCCTATTCCCCACAATCTTCTATTTCTAGGACTATAAGTATGCCAGGATATGATGGCAGTAGGCTCGCTCGCTTACATGTTTGCCAATTATAATGCTCCCAGAGAACCAACAAACACTTGCTATTCCTGGCCAACAACTGAGACCAGAGAACACTCAGCTAATCAGGTCTCTTTGTTAGCCAACAGTCAGTCAATTTTGCCACCCTCTCAATTTTTCTGGAAACATATTGTAGATCCAGCTCCTGAGATCTTTCTGTGCCCGTCATTGAACCAAGTGACGTCTCATATCATGATAAGAATTATGTTTTGAGTTCCTTTACCCAGTCATAATAGAAAGGACCAGGAGTTGGGATGTTGGGTTGCCCATATTATCTTGTGCAAAGTAACACAAAATGCTACATTATTCACTGTTTCAAAACAGGATTTCTTGGTCAACAGCAAACTATCATTTGGGACTGAGACAATCTAGGATTACCCAGATCATTGCAATGATAAATGCCTGGTATTATTAGCAGGGGGTCAACTCAATCTGATTCCAGACCCCTATTTGAATAAAGAACCTTGCAAACTTAATACTAATTTAAATCTAAATGATAATATGCTTTCTTTTTTCATGGCAATCAGATCATTTTTTAAAATTTTTCTGCTTTGGACGTTAGGTTGCAGAATGAAAAGCCGGATATAAATCCAAATAAATAGATAGATAGATAGATAGATAGATAGATAGATAGATAGATAGATAGATAGATAGATAGATAGATACCCTGTTTCTCTGAAAATAAGACACCCCCAGATAATAAGCCCAGTCGGGCTTTTGAGTGCATGTGCTAAAATAAACCCTGCCCCCAAAATAATCCGTCCCTGAAAATATTGCAACACAGCAGCAGCCATGAGGTGACTATGCTCGTCGCCTCCTGCACCTCGAAGATAATAAGACCTTCCTGAATATAAGGCCAAGTGCACATTTAGGTGGGGGTGAAAAGAAAATAAGACCCTGTCTTATTTTTGGGAAAGCACGGTAGATAGATAGATAGATAGATAGATAGATAGATAGATAGATAGATAGATAGATAGATAGATAGATAGATAGATAGATAGATAGATAGATAGATCAGTAAGTAACTAAGTAAGTAAGTAAATAAATGCATGCATGCATGCATGCATACATACATACATACATACATACATACATACATACATACATACATACCTTTGGTGGGATCGGCTTCTGCTTAGTAGGATGTATAGCATTGCACCATGATTAATCAATTTCAGCTGATTAATGACCAGAGACTAAAAGAATAAAATACAAAGGAAGCAGTGCATATTAAATTCTCTACGGTGAACAAGCAGCGCGATGCTGTTTTATTGTTATTTATACTAGGGAAGTCAAAAATCGTGTGAAATTTAAATTATGGCACACGCGGGGCCAACAGTAAATCTACGTTCCTATTATTCGGCCATAACTCCTGTTTCTAAAGCTCCCTAATGAGAGGATAGCCCGTCCTTGCCTCTATCTAGGAAAAGGAGATTCTGAAGCCTGCCCCTTAGATTACACTTGCCCAAGCAGCTAGCTATCTGCAATGGCATCCTGATTTGTTTATCAATAAGTAGGGCTTGCTTTGATGTAGGACAAGATTAATTGCTCGACAGTTCCTGCGTTGTTGAGAGTTAATGTGCTTTAAGCTGCGTAATTGTCCCCCTTCAAAAATTATATATTGCTTCTCTGACCATCGTTGGGTTTTTTCACCCCAAGGATGGGGTGGGTGAGTGGGTGTTATTCGATTATTCTAAATAAGGCTATGCTTCCTTTTCTTCTCCTTTCCTCTCTTTCCCCCCCCCCCCACCTCTAATTTTAGGTAGCATCGTTTTGCAAGTATGCATAGGGAAGGATTAAAAAGAGCATCTCCATATTTCGTATCTTCATTCAGCTTCCTTCAAAAAGAAATCCTCCATCTTCGGGGAACGGAATAGCAGTCAGTGTTCAGTGATAATAAGTGTCAAGCACCACTGCTACTCTACAGTATATTACAAAAGAACCAATTACATGTTATTGACTTCTTTTATACTACAGTTTACCTTGATCAGAAGCTGATGGCTTGCTGACTGCAGACGGGAGAGAAAACAAAGGAACGGCAAAAAAAAAATTCTTAGAAAGAATCCTTGCTGATTTCTCTTTTCATAACCATCTGTTTATTACTTGAAGTAATTCTTCCATCCATATACATACACACATACATATAGTGTTGCATTTTTGCTGATAAATAAATGAAGGGAGACTAGTACAGATCTATTTCAAGCTATTCAGCTCTCATCAGCTAGCCATACCCTTACTGGGATTCGAACCTGGGCTGTTTTTACATACTAGGCCAGGGGTCTGCAAAGTCGGCTCTTTTAAGACTGGTGGATTTCAACTCCCAGAGGAATTCTGGGAGTTGAAGTCCACCACTCTTAAAAGAGCCGACTTTGCAGACCCCTGTGTACTAGGCAGTTATATTAACCTCTAAGCCATAAACTCTCCTCCCTTATCAGCTGAGCCAAGGAAATGATTAAGTGTTATGTCAAAGCACCTGGTATGCCCAAATATGGGAGGGAACATACTGCTTCCCTTTTATGTATACAGTGTGTGTGTATGTGTGTGTACAAACACACACACACACACACACACATATACTGTATATACATATACATATGTGTACATACATACATACATGACTAAGACACTGAGCTTGTCGATCAGAAAGGACAGCAGTTCAGCGGTTCGAATCCCTAGGGTCGCAAAACGGGGTGAGCTCCCGTTATTTGTCCCAGCTTCTGCCAACCTAGCAGTTCAAATGCTCTTTTAAAAAATGCAAGTAGAAAAATAGGAAACATAGGTCCCTTTTAACTCTGTTATAGTATTCTAGTCTAAGTCCAGAGTGATGGGAAGCCTTGAAAAACAATCCATGTTTGGCAACACTGAGAAATTAACAGCAGGTATCAAAAAAAAACCTAGAGGTTCACGTGAGGTCAGAAGAGCTAAGTCAACCTAGCAGCAGACCAAAACGGGGGTCGCTGAACCTCCACCCCAGTTTCTGGCAAAAGAAAGCCATAGAAAGCAAAGCACCTACACACAACTAAAAAGAGCATTTGTTAAAGTGTCTGTTAGGGAGAGTAACATAAATCTTGTCGATCAGAAAGGTCGGTAGTTCGGTGATTCAAATCCCTAGTGCCACATAACAGAGGGAGCTCCCGTCACAGGTTCTGCCAACTAGCAGTTCGAAAGCATGTAAAAAATGCAAGTAGAAAAACAGGGACCACCTTTGATGGGAAGGGAACAGCATTCCGTGCGCCTTCGGTGTTTAGTCATGCTGGCCACATGACCACAGAGATGTCTTTGGACAGCGCTGGCTTTTTGGCTTTGAAACGGAGATGAGCACTGTCCCCTAGAGTCGGGAATGACTAGCATATATGTGTGAGGGGAATGTTTACACACAAACACACACACACACACACACTTTTGACTTACAGGGTTCTGTGTCATGGATTTTCCCTCTGTTACATATGTGGCTTTTCCTGACCTTGGGAGAAGAACTGTTAATGATACAACACAGTTTTGAAATTAGCCTGTTGCCCAAGGCAAACGCCCTGGGTCCATTTGGAGAAGGGCAGGGTATAAATTTAATAAAATAAATAAAAAATAAATAAATAGCAATTCCTTACAGGTGAATAGCTTGTCAGCACAGATATATGCATGCATTGCTTTCTTCTTCCCTCATTGGATCTGGGTGACCTATCCAGTCCTACGGATATTCACCCAGCTCTCTTACTGACTCCAAGATCTTTTCCCAGCCTTCCAGTTCTACATTTCAAATTGCCTCTAAGACATTTTAGACTACATTCTCTTTACAGCATAAACTCTACATCAAAGATCAAATTGTCTTCCTCCTCTCCAATCCTAGTATACTCTTATGATCTTCCAACAAGGTTACCACCTGCTCAGTCAACAAAATCAAAATTCTTGCCTTTATTTATCACTTAGTTTTCTCTTTGTTCTGCCTAGCTCATCCATTGACAGGCTGGGTTGCTTCTGTATAACGGATCTTCTTCCCATTGGGTCTGCTTCCCAACTAGTCCATAAAAATATCTAAGAATTATTTTCTTATTGTTCATGTTGACTTCCAATTGTTTCTGGCTCTCATCTTGGTCACCTCTGTACAGAACAAAATTGTTCACTCTTTAATTTTTTTAAAGAGGAAAACCGGGCCAGCGTGGTTTTAGCCTGGTCTACCCAGTGCAAAGAGGAAACATGCCAGCAGTTTGGGGAGTGGTATCAAGCTGGCTATTCCCACCCAGTCAGCTATGCCCAGTGAGTGGCATCAAGCTGGCCATGCCCATCCGGTTGGCCATGCCCAGACAGCCCCCCAAGGTCAACCACAGCCCTGATGTGGCCCTCAATGAAATTGAGTTTGGCACCCCTGCACTATACAATACAATGGTGATTTTAATATTTGTATGCCACTTAGTCATTTCTGTGGCTCAATGAATCCAGTAAATAAATAAACGTATTGCTTGAAGCAGATTCTGATAATAAATGAAGAATACAGTTTGGAAAGCTGTATTTACCTTTATCTTGGATTACTCTGTTTATCCAGTACAAATGTTTCTATAATTGCAGATTCCTTCATTTCTCCACTTTAAGCATTTCAATCATCCATTACTAGTGCTATGTTGTACAAAACCAAATGTACTGGTGCATTTAGCCTCACTTGTAATTTGCATAAATTTGCTGATGCAGATGCGTGCACCTATATACCATTGATGGAGATAGAGTAGTCACTAATTTTAATAGGCAAGATCTTATTAAGCAACGACCTTTTGAATATCTGCTATTCCATTATTTCATGTACTGAATAGCATAGCATGTAATCATTTAATTTAACCAGGGCCTTTTCATCATTTTGTCTATGACAAGTTTTTCTTCATTTTCCTGACATTCCATCATGTCCAGTAGTAGACCCTTCGGTAAAACCAGGAACTTCTGTTTCATTATTGGTATCATGAGTCACTGTAGATGGGGACTGCAGCCAAGAAATTAAAAGACGCTTGCTCCTGGGGAGGAAAGCTATGGCACATAAAGACAGCATATTAAAAAGCAGAGACATCACCCTGCCAACAAAAGTGCCTATAGTCAAGGCTATGGTTTTCCCAGTTTCAATGTATGTCTGGAAAAGTTGGCCCGTAAGAAAGGCTGAGGGCCAAAGAATTGAGGTCTTTGAATGATGGTGCTGGAGAAGACTCATGTGAGTGAGTCCCTTGGACTGCAAGGCGATCAAACTGGTCAGTTCTAGAGGAGATCAACCCTGACTGCTCTTTAGAAGGCCAGATCCTGAAGATGAAACTCAAAATACTTCAGCCACCAAATGGGAAGGAAGGACTCACTGGAGAAGAGCCTAATGCTTGGAAAGATGGAAGGCAAAAGCAGAAGGGGACGACAGAGAATGAGGTGGCTGGATGGAGTCACCGAAGCAGTAGGTATGAACTTAAAAGGACTCCGGGGGACGGAGGTGGGTTGCTCCCTGTTCGGCCCGGATCAGGCAAAGCAGTAGTAGTGGTGACAGGAGGCTCCGCGAACCCGCCCGGATAGTGCGCTATCAAACTAGTAGTAAAAATTGGCAACCAACCACTGTCAAGGGGAGGGTAGAGAACAGGAAGGGCTGGAGGATTATTGTCCATGGAGTTGCAATGGGTTGGACATGAATTCGCAACAAACAACAACCATGAGTAATGTGACACTAGGCCAAAATATCTAAAAGTGATGAAGGCACATAAGCAGGGTGGACAAAAGCTAGGAAAAGTTTCCTGAAGAAAAGGAACCAAGTCATTAAGGAAACAAAAGGACAAAACCTTAACCCTAAGTGGAATTTTCTCCAATGGAATTTTCCCATGTATTTTGCCAGGAAATGTACATAAGGCCGTCTCGAAAGGCGTGCCCCCTCCTAACCACACCGACGGCCTTCGAATCCAATGTCGATGTCCGTTTTGCTCTGTGTGTTCATGGAGAGCTAACCCTAACCCTAAGCGGAATTTTCCCCAATGGGATTTTCCCATGTATTTTGCCATGAAATGTACATAAGTCCGGCTCGAAAGGCATGCCCCCTCCTGACCATACCCATGACGTCCGAATCCAATGGTGATGTCCGTTTTGCTTTGCGAGTTCATGGAGAGCTAACCCTAACCCTAAGTGGAATTTTCTCCAATGGGATTTTCCCATGTATTTTGCCATGAAATGTACATAAGTCCTGCTCGAAAGGCATGCCGCCTCCTAACCATAGCGACGGCCTCAGAATCCAATGGCGATGTCCATTTTGCTCTGCGAATTGATGGAGAGCTAAATTTTCTCCAATGGGATTTTCCCATGTATTTTGCCAGGAAATGTACAGAAGGCCGGCTCGAAAGGCGTGGCCCCTCCTAACCATACCGACGGCCTCCGAATCCAATGGCGATGTCCATTTTGCTCTTCGAGTTCATGGAGAGCTAACCCTAACCCTAAGTGGAATTTTTCCCAATGGGATTTCCCCATGTATTTTGCCAGGAAATGTACATAATGTCGGCTTGAAAGGTGTGCCGCCTCCTAACCATACCGACGGCCTCCGAATCCAATGGCGATGTCCGTTTTGCTCTGCGAGTTCATGGAGAGCTAACCCTAACCCTAAGTGGAATTTTCCCCAATGGGATTTTCCCATGTATTTTGCCAGGAAATGTACATAAGGCCGGCTCGAAAGGTGGGCTCAGCACATGGCAAGCCCCTCCTCACCAAAAAAGCATGGATTTGGGGGAATAAAAGAGATCCTGATGCTTGCCCACTGTGAGTCATTTTTGGATCCCAGAGTTGGAAGCTTTTGTTCCTCTGGCTACTGCCTTGCAACTTTTATTTATTTTATTGATTTAGTTTGTCAAACATGTACAAGATAACAGGTATAGGTGTACATATGGACATGAGCACATGAAATGAGTACAAACAAATGGGGATAGTAGGACACGGACTGTAGGGACCCTGGTGCGCTTATGCACAGCCCCTTTAGAGACTTCTTAGGAATGGTGTAAGGTCCACAGTGGACAGCTTAAGGTTAAACCTTGTTGTGTACATTGATTAAGTGTGGAAGGTGGGGGGGAATTGGGAGAGCAAATAGATATAAGTTTAGAATCAGAAACGTTTGCTGTTATTTTAAATTTATTGGGTTATGTATTTTAAAGAACCATTTGTGCCTCAGTATTCATTGGAAAGTGATTTGAGAGGGGCAATTTTCCAGAGCTGTGAGTGTGTGAGTGAGTGAGAGTGACCATAAACTGAATCTGAGAGCACACGTGTGTAACAGTGACCCATCTTCATTATGGCTTTCATCTTACTACATCATCACCTCCAGATCTATTTGGGAAAGTTTGATATTCCCCCACTAACTGGAAGTTTACGGATCTCATCAACAGAACCCTTAGATGTCAAAACGTTTTTATCGTATTGATTTAAATATCACATTTTATAACATTTTACCTTATTTTACAAGGATTTGTTTGAGTGGGGTAGGCAAGGGCTTTCTTTTTAATTTTTTGCAGATTTGAATTTCTTCTTCTCTTTCCTTCTTTCATGCCTATTCCGGATTGTTCTTTGTTTTGTTCTGTCTAAAAACATCTTTCTTCATTTTTCATCCAGGGAAATATAAAATATTCTTTTTAATATTTCCTAGAATATTTCATTTTTCTAGGAGAGGGGTGGGTGCTAACTTCCTAAACCATCACACAATGCCGACTGGCGACACCCAGGGGAAGGGCCTTCTCTGTGGCGGCCCCGCCCTGTGGAACGACCTGCCCCCGGAACTCCGTACCATCACTGACCTCCACCTCTTCCGCCAGTGTTTAAAAACACATCTCTTTCATCAAGCCGGCCTAACATAACCTCCGCTGTGACTAGTATAGATAGTTTTAATTGGGGATTTTTAATTGGTTTTAGCGCAGGACTTGGTATTTAATAGGTTTTTAAATTTTTGTATTTTTGTATTATTTTATATGTTATTTTAAATTCCTGTGCGCCGCCCTGGGTCCTTTTGGAGAAGGGCGGGATATAAATCAAATAAAATAAAACTAAACTAAACATTGATGGTGCCTGTGTAACGCCTCAATGTCAGAGAATAAATTTGACTGGATTTAAAGTGGGCAATGAAGGCCGCCATTTTGGGCAAATGAGTTTACATTCTTTTGTAACATTTACTTCTGCTCTAATTGACTGATAAGAGCCATTCCTTGGTGGTGGTGTCCTGAAACACTTAGTAATTCAATTGCCTACTTCATGAATTAATGCCTCTGCTTTGCTCCATTATCTCTCTTCTGCTTTACTGTTATTGCTGTTGGTCTCATTAGCTGGCAATCATCCACTCTTCTGTCTCTCTTCCAAGCCTTGGAAACGGATTCAGATTTTCTGTCCTTATTTTCATCCCAAGATATTTGCCTCACTTTATCAGGACAGCTCTGGATATCTGTTCAGTTTTGTCTATGATGCAAGATGGAAGCATTTAGTGTGCAGATGTTTCCAACAATTTCATCCTTGATATCCAAGGACACGTTCTTGGATTCATTTCCAAACGGTCTACACAGCCATCTTAAGATGTCGAGACTTCAACTCCCAGAATGCCACAGCCATTTGAAGGTGGCTGAGGTTGAGAAGCAAGGAATTCTGGGGATTGAAGTCCACATGTCTTAAAATTGCTAAGATTGGCAATCCCTAGTCTACAAAATATCGCAAATAGAGATTCAGCTGGGGGCGGGGGGGGGTGTTTCAATTTTTATGTAGCACAAGGTAGCAAATTTTTGTTGCAAACTGGTGTGGTTTTTTTTGTAAACTGCTTAGGAAGCATTAGAAAAACAAATAACACTGTATAAAAATAATCTATGATTAATCATGGTAAGAAGTTATGGCATTTATTCTTAGATAAATATAATTTTATTTACTTTTTATTTCTTCAGCAGATTAAATTTTAATTTAATTTAATCCATTGAAGAAAATTAACCAAGATTAGACTTAGCTTGGAGTAACCTCTGTTAACTATTAAGAAAGAGTGATAGAACAATTCTGATTCTATGTTTTTTTAAATTTCATGTTACAATAGGCTATTTCCTCCTCCTTTTCTTTCGACAGCTGCTATGTAGCACTACTTTGTTGGCAACTATTTTTGAAACATTTTATTGTGCAGGTAGGGCTCATCTTGTGACCACAATTGAGCCTAGCATTTCTGTGGCTAAGTGAAACATTTGTTAAGTGAATTTTGCCCCATGTTATGAGCTTTTTTGCCACAGTTGTTATATGAATCACTGCATGACTAAATGCCGAAGGCGCACGGAACGCTGTTACCTTCCCACCAAAGGTGGTTTGTGTGTATCTACTTGCATTTTTTAAGTGCTTTCGAACTGCTAGGTCGGCAGAAGCTGGGACAATCAACGGGAGCTCACCCCGTTACGCGGCACTAGGGATTCGAACTGACAAGTTCAGCATCTTAGCCACTGAGCCAGCACATCCCTTTACCTTTCCTACATTAGTTCAGTGCCAATGCAGGACAAAAATGCAGCTAAATGCTCTATAAAACTCTATCTATATAAATAAACATGTAACAAGAGTTTGTTCAAAACCACTAATCCCCGGAAGTACTACACCGATCGCTTCCAAATTTTCACACAACATTCCTTTGAAATACAGCACCAATGATATATATAGATTGTGTAGATGTCAAACCTGTGCCAGGTACATGCAACAGAAATGTAAAAAATTGTAAAAAAGGTAGGTAGGTACAGAGAGAGCAGTGGGCCACAGGTATTATGTCATCCTTTGTGACATAAAATACTCTGAGGGAGAAATGCAGTAGGTAGATAGGTAGGTAGGTAGGTAGGTAGGTAGGTAGAGGAATAGAGAGAGGGAGAAATACAGTAGGTAGGTAGGTAGGTAGGTAGGTAGGTAGGTAGGTAGGTAGAGGAATAGAGAGAGGGAGAAATACAGTAGGTAGGTAAGTAGGTAGGTAGAGGGATAGAGAGAGGGAGAAATACAGTAGGTAGGTAAGTAGGTAGGTAGAGGGATAGAGAGAGGGAGAAATACAGTAGGTAGGTAAGTAGGTAGGTAGAGGGATAGAGAGAGGGAGAAATACAGTAGGTAGGTAAGTAGGTAGGTAGAGGGATAGAGAGAGGGAGAAATACAGTAGGTAGGTAGGTAGGTAGGTAGGTAGAGGGATAGAGAGAGAGAGGGAGAAATACAGTAGGTAGGTAGGTAGGTAGGTAGGTAGGTAGGTAGAGGGATAGAGAGGGAGAAATACAGTAGGTAGGTAAGTAGGTAGGTAGAGGGATAGAGAGGGAGAAATACAGTAGGTAGGTAAGTAGGTAGGTAGAGGGATAGAGAGGGAGAAATATAGTAGGTAGGTAAGTAGGTAGGTAGAGGGAGAGAGAGGGAGAGAGAGAAACACAGTAGGTAGATAGGTAGAGGGAGAGTGGGAGAAAGGGAATAGGTAGGTAGATTGGGGGTTATATGGTGGTTGTGCGTACCCGTTTGTGTGTGCAAGTGTAGATTTACACACAGATTGGTTGGCCATTTAACCAGACTGGGCCACAGCAACGCGTGCCTGGGAATGGCTAGTATACAATGAAATAAAACTGATTGGACCAGAGGTAATAAAAGATGGGGATACAGCTGCAGTACTTTGCAGTTATTCTACCACATTGCAGCAATTAGAAAAACCACACTGAGCCTTCCTGCATTGCATGTGTGTGTGTGTGAGAGAGAGTGTGTGAGCTGGTACACACACACACACACACACACACACACACACACACACACACTGGCCCAGATGCCTGCTTTTACTCAGACATTTCTTGTGGCCTTGTCAGTAAATGCATGGCTGATTGCTTTTCCCTTTGCCCCCGCCTAGGTATACACTGAATACTGATAGATAGTCAGTGTCAGGCAGGCCCAAGATACAGGGCTATTATTAGTAAATCTCCCTTAAGGGGTCCCCGTCCCCACTCCCAGCACTGTTGCTAATTCCTTTCCATTACTGTGAATGATCAAACCGAAATCCGAAAGGAAGATTTAGCTCAGAGGCAATTGCTTTCACTTTTACCTTCTCTTCCTCGCCTCACGCATCTCGGAAAACTTTGCAACTCCACGCCTACCTCTAGATGAATGTAAACCTTTTGGAAATTTAAAAATGTAGGGCCCGAGGTTGCAGAAAGATAAGTTAACTTCTCCTTAAGAGGTGACTGCCCAGCCTTCTCTTAAAACACCTCCAGAGATGGACAAGCCACAAACTTCACAGGTAGACAGTCCTACTGTTGGACAGATCTCACCATTGTTCTTTGCATTTAAGTGAAATTTAGGTAACGGCAACTTATGTCTCATCGTAGTTGAGACATAATTTTGCAAAAAGAATGGCCCGTTCTTTGCTCATTTTCCTCCCCTCTCCAGCCCCTAGGAACACTCTATAAGCCTCCCAAAGCCTATGCATGCCCTGGTTTTTGTTTTTGTTTTGCAAAAAATGGGCCTGTTTTTTGCTCATTTTTGCCCCCCCCCCCAACCCCCAGGAGCACTTTGCAGGCCTCTCAAATTCTCAGCATGCCCCATTTTTCACAAACATAAAATAAAATAAAAATGAGGCCTGCAGAGAGTTTGGGAGGCCTGCAGAGTGCAAAAACTTTTTTTTTAATTTACTTCTTCAAAATGTTGTTGCGTTTTATACTCCGGTGCATCTTATCGTCCGAAAAATATGGTAAGTAAGTAAACAAGCACCCTTCGATATGTCTGTGGAGATTCTCAATCATCCAGGTTACGATCGTCCCAAATGTGCTGATCAAAAGTCAAATGGATTTTCTTGGGCTTTTTTTTTCCTTGAAAACATTTTGTTTTTCAGTTCATGAACTGATGAGAAGTGAAATGTTTTCAAGGAGTAAAAACCAGGAAAATCCAGGACAAACATTGATCTCATGTTTCCCTGAGGGTTGTCTCAACATCCACATTCCTTCAATCATCGTTGTATGGATTGTCTTAAACATTGTATTATATTCATAACTTTTCTGTGCATCTTTCCTCCTGGAAGTGATTTGCCCAAGATTGTACACAATACTTGGGTTGTGGTCTCAACAGTGTAGAGTTGAATAAGGACTTAATGTATTTTTGATGCCTTAACTACCTGCATTAGTTCTTAGCTTCTTCATCTCACACTGCTAATTCATGTTCAGTTGGGTGATGACCACACCTAAATCCTAGTAGTGCTTCCAAGTCAGAAATTTTGCCATTTTATTTCTACTTAATATTTTACTCCCAAAATATACAGTTCATTACCATGATGGTGAACCTATGGCACGTGTGCCAGAAGTGGCACGCGGAGCCATATTTGCTGGCATGCCAGCAGTCATCTTCGGTGTGCATGCTCATGCCAGTCAGCTGATTTTTGGCCTCCTGAAGGGTCGAGGGAGGCTGTTTTTGCTCTCCCCAAGCTTCAGGAAAGCCTCTGGAGGCTGGGGAGGGTGAAAAACAGGCTCAACCAGAAGTTCAGAAACTATCCATTTCCAGCTTCTGGAGGGTCTCCAATGGGGCCAGGGGAGGCCGTTTTTGCCCTGTCCAGGCTTCAGGTAAGCCCCCGGAGACTGGGTAGGGGTCCTGTGTGCATGTGTGTGGGTGGGGCGCATTCACAGATGAAAGGGAAGATTAAATTGGTGTGGGCACATGTGCTACACAATTTTGGCACACCATAAGAAAAAGGTTCACCATCACTGGTCTACTACAGTTCCCTCTGTAAGAAGCGGGTATGTTTTTCTCCTCAGGCCCGGGATGGCGAACCTATGGCACGTGTGCCACAGGTGGCACGCAGAGCCATTTGTCAGGGCACAGGATGCGCACGCTGGCCAGCTGAGTTCAGCCTTTTTAAAAGCCATTTTCCAGAGACTTTATGGGAGCCTCAACCCCCCACCCACACCCAGACCCTCTGGAGGCTTCAGGAGCTTCCCTGAAGCCTCCAGAGGGCAAAAAACCAGCCCTATGGGCTGACACCGGACGTTCAGGAATGGGATACTCCTGAATCCTGTGGAGGCCGTCTGGAGGGGCAGGGAGCACTGTTTTCACCCTCCCCAGGCTCCTATAAAGCCTCTGGAGCCTAGGGAGGGTGAAAAAAAGCATGCAAAAAAGGAGGCAATGCCTGTTATGCGTGCATGCATGCTTGGAGGGTGTGTGTCGCACATTATGGATGCGGCATGCCAGCGCACGACCCCCCTGCACTCCCCTCACTTATGGCATGCGAGCCATAAAAGGTTCCCCATCACTGTCTCAGGCCATGTGTCAACCTTTCCGGATTACTGAATTGTCATTCTGACAACCAGACCTCCTAATTTTGTATCATCTGCAAATTTGAGAAATCATCTCCCAATCTCACTATCGTATTAGTGAATTAGTATATTTTCCCACCATCAAAGTTCTTTTTTTCCTGGTTTGTGGACGTTTCTTTCAAAAGCACGGGAACAATTACCTTCTTTCTGTAGTCGATGCTACAGATTGCATTAATTTAAAGACAATATTGTGTTAATGTGTTTTCCCCGCCATTTGTGTTGTTCTCCCTTTGGTTTCCATAGTTTCTAGGCTGTTTGGGTGAGATATCTTTCCTGTTACCTAACATCCAAGCTGTTGCCTCTGGAAAAAAAACAATCCAACATTTTGCTTCACTCAAGGCACAGAAGCAACGCAATTCCATGGGAAACAGTTAAGATTGCGGTTTGTAATGAGTGTGTGCCTTTGCTGTGGGCCTGTGATTTTGCTGTAAGCAGCTGTATAATTTGCCCCCTTGAAGCTTTTAGGCTGAATGGTATCACTCAGAAATCAAACTGCAGCCAGTGCCGCTAACTGAACGAACGAACTGGCAATGTACGGTGTCATGATTATTTACTATAACTACAATTAATGACAAGCCGTCCAATCAACTGCCCATACATCCACCCCGCATCCCATGGAAATGGATGGTATATAAAACTGGGTAATAGATAAATAAGTCGGAAGAAAGGGACTTGTCAAAGGACAAATTGCAGCTATTTAGCTTTGCATCAGCTGGAATTATGTCAACTTGTTCCGAGTTGCATAATTACACGCCTGGCCTTTTGCTGGCACGAGATCTCAGGACACTCTGCTCTAGAGCAGCCCCGCCATCCAGGAAATCGTTATCTGTAATATCAGAGAAGAGAAGCCAGAAGGACAAGCTGCTTTACACAGCTTGCCTGCAGAAAAAGTCATCTTCTCTTCCAAGCTCTTTTCATTTCTTCTCTTCCACACACGCACCCTTTTACTGGCGTCACTGCTGCTCCTGCTTTTTGGGAAGCATCAATTGCATCTGAACCAATTCCTCCTATTCTGATGCCTGTTTGTTCTATGAGTTCGCTCTGCTTCACCTAAGGGCCTCCCCGCTGCCTCTCCACGTCCCCTAAATTGACGCAGGAGACGTTTTGCTCGCGGGTCCCCTGGGAGGATGTCCATGCAAAGCATTTGCTTGCCAAATTTGTGTTCCAAAAGAGCATGTGCGCGTGCGACAGTATGCATGCATGTGCCCACAACCATAATGCGATGCATGCCCGACACCTCCCCCCCCGCATGCACCCAGCACCCCACCCACCCCATTCACGCACAATCCCCCAGCCCCGTTTTGGGCCTAACAGGCCTCTCTGTAGCCTCCTTGGACCACTCTCTGCACCCCCGCTGTGTTCCCCCTGCCCCGTGCATGCACGAGTTACCCTCCCCGCACATGCATGCATGTCTCTTGCATGTGCCCCACCCCCCCATGCATGCACACAAATCTCCTGTGTGCATAGCACCCCCTGCACATGTATGGCAGAGACCCAAAAATCAGCTGACCGGCAGGAGGTACATGCGCATGCACGGTAGAGCTGAGCTGGGGCAACAGTTCACATGCCCACAGAGGGCTGCATGTGCCACCTGTGGCACACATGTCATAGATTCACCCTCACGGCTATAGGAGCAACCCAACAAAGCCAGGAGGTGGGTTGTCCCCAGGACCGAACTCACTGTGATCTTTCTATTCCAGATGCCGTCTCTGTGGTAGGGGCAGCATGTCACCCCCGGCGCTCTCAGAGGCTCGGGGCTACCATTCCACTGGTAGAGTCAGAGATGAAGAAGCTTCTTGGGTGAGAAGCTAAACGTCTTCAAAAAAAATCCCCAAGAAAGTCCAGTTGCCTCCTGAAAAAAAAGACACCTTTGAGACAATTTCGGAATGCTTCAAAATGGACTAGGATGAGAGAGAGATGTTGTCAGGTGTGCCTCATTCAGCATTCAAGAAAGAAACCCCCCAACTCCATTTAATTAGGGAAAGGGTACTTTTACTGGACATGAAATGAAAACAGCGGAAGTGAAGCAAGATCTGAAGCAATGCGAGACCGCCTCCTGCCCCATACATCCCTTAGACCGATACGCTCCCACAGAGAGGGCCTTCTCAGGGTGCCGTCGGCCGGACAATGCCGACTGGCGACACCCAGGGGAAGAGCCTTCTCTGTGGCGGGCCCAGCCCTTTGGAACGACCTACCCCCTGAATTACGCACCATCACCGACCTCCGCCTCTTCCGCCAATGTCTAAAGACATATTTGTTTCAACAAGCCGGCCTAGCCTAACCTCCCATGGGGACTTTTAGATAGTTTTAAATTGGGTTTTTAAAATTTGGTTTTAGCGCAGGATAGGTTTATTTAATAGTTTTTAAATTATATTTATTGTATTTTGTATGTTTTTAAATTTCCTGTGCGCCGCCCTGGGTCCTCTGTGGAGAAGGGTGGGATATAAATTTAAATAAATAAATAAATAAATAAAAATAAAAAACCGGGAACTTATACATATCAAACGTTTACCCAAATCCCTCCCCCCAGTTATCCTGACCCAATGTCCAATCTCCAACTCCCAAAGGTGTCAGCTGGGAGGCGCATCTTCTGGTGGCCTCATTCAGTTGGTATGCAGAGACAGTTGGCCTTGACCAAACCCAAACACTGGTGCCTTTGCTGAATGCCCAGAAGATGGTGAGAACAAAACTCCCTTCTTCGAGATATCTCCACCAGCACATTTCCCCTTCCAAATACCATGAGCCCCCACCCTCCCCGTTACTATGGCAGCCGATAGCAAGCATGCGAGGCTGGCAGATGTCCTCGTGAGAACATTTTGCTCAAAAATAGGTAGCAGGAACATCTTTGTGCAGTGCTTAAGTAGGACGTGAGAGTCGGTCATTGTCTCTGCTCCCTGGATTGGGTGTGTGTCACAGCACGTTCTAAATTTCGTAATTCATTTCACCGGCTTATATTCTTAGACTGTTGTTTTTGCATGCTCTGCACCAGTGGTGGGATTCAATTTTTTTTTTTACTACTAGTTCTGTAGGTATGGCTTGGTGGGTGTGGCTTGGTGGGCATGGCGGGCAAGGATACACTAAAATCTCCCTTCCCTCCCCACTCCAGGGGAAGGATACTGCAAAATCGCCATTCCCTCCTGATCAGCTGGGATTGGGAGACAGAGAATAGATGGGGGCCAGTCAGAGGAGGTATTTACTGGTTCTCCGAACTACTCAAAATTTCTACTACTGGTTCTCCAGAACTGGTCAGAACCTGCTGAATGCCACCTCTGCTCTGCATCTATTGTGTTAATCTGTGTCCCTGCCCTAAATTACTCTTCTTTTTCCTATCTACTCCCGTACATCTTTGCCTTGTAGATCTAATTCAGCTCAAGTGCACAGTTGCAGTCTTGAATTTGCACATGTTGCTCAGATCATGTCTGACTTCGACAATCACGAAGACGCTAATATTTTCATCATGCAGGAGAAGTCGGGGGGATTCCCAGATCAGCATGGCTCTGAATTATAACACTATAATAGATTCATCGCAGGGGTAAATCCAATCTGTTTATTACAAATGCATGTTCTACTCTGTGTTTTGCCATATTGCAATAGCAGAGCACATCTTTAGGAGAGATTTCTTATTTACTTAATCCTCTCCCTTTGATATTCCTTCCTCTCTCTTCCTCTCCTTCTCTCATATTAAACCACTTATGCTACCAGCTGAGCTTTTGCATTTGACAAGGAGATACAGCTGTTTGTAAATACATTTCCCCCCTCCTTTCAGCATTATCATGGGTAAAACAAGACTTGCCACCCAGGGACACTGATTCCTTCTTGCTTCTTCCCTTTTAAGGCAGTTTCCCTGCTTCATCTTAAAGAAATTGCTGTACATTTTGCTCTCTTGGTGAATAATAAACTATTCTGACCTAGATTCTTCCACCTACCATTTTTATAACAGACTCCATAAATGGTTGTGACAAGATAATATTCTATGACGACCATTTCTTGACATCTCTGGAGCAAAATGCTTGAAACTGATGCGGGCAGAAGGAGCCAGGAAAAGAACTTGGTACCTTTATTTGTAAGTGAAGGTCTGTTATGGGATGAAGAAACACATTCGGTAAAGCAGCTGATTTCACTGCCACTCACTTGAATCTGTGGCAAAGAAGCTGTTTGCCTCAGTGTCTTGAAAATTGCCAACAGGAAAAATGATGGTTTTTTTTTACTGTTTGAGAGAGCAAACATATAACTTCACGTTCGTACATATAACATTCGCATTTCAGATTGTGTAAGGTGATTCCTCTAAAGCAGTGTTTCTCAACCTTGGCGTCTTTAAGTCCTGTGGACTTCAACTCCCAGAATCCCCCAGCCAGCACAGCTCAGCACAGAAGTCCACAGGACTTAAAGTCGCCAAGGTTGAGAAACACTGCTCTAAAGTGCAGATATTTCACCATTATTAAGAGATGGACTATTGGTGTAGCTTCTGCAGGTGAAGACATCTGATGAATTTAGTTGGGATTAAATCAGAGGTCTCCTCCTTGGGCGGGAGGTTGGGCTAAATAACCTACAAGGTTCCTTCCAACTGTGTTAATCTGTAACATCTATATTCTCCTTTTCTCCATTAGCTGGCCAGACTCGGGATTTACCTGAGAAGTGGAGCCCTGTTCTTTCTTACCCCTACAATGCCAAAGTCACTTCTCAAGTTCCTGCTGCTAGTCAACTCGGGACGAAGCAAGAGGATTAATCAATCAGCAAAATAACAAGCAAGATGCATCAGAGAAAGGGGCTGGTTTAATTAAGGTCCTTTGTTTGGAACTGGAGAATTTATTCCGATTTGGTTAAGCCAAACGTGCCTCCCTGTTACTCAGAAGGTGGTTACAATCTCCCAGTCGGTTTAAGCTAGTAATTTAAACCTTTTGGAGTTCTTTATAGTCCACTTTTCTTTTTTCTTTTTCTTTTGCCCTCAATCAGGCAACCCTGACATAATGCCCGCCTTGTGCGCCATGACGCCTGTCACAGCAGAAAGCAGACGGAGGGATGGAATTAACTTTTTTCAGCCTACATCTAAGCAGCCCTAGCTGGAGTTCCAGGAGGAAGACAATAAATCCTATCTTATTATATTGGGAATGAAATGTAACTAGGCTAATGACCATATGGATCAGGCTAATGCGAGCGGAGTTTAATTTAGTGACGGCATGAATAAAATGGGGGGAAAAATTACTTAATTATCCGGCTCATCTTTTCAGCAGACAACCGTACAAGCTGAACCCTGGGGGGGAAATGAAAAATATTCCACAGCCATATTATTATTATTATTATTATTATTATTATTATTGTTGTTGTTGTTGTTGTTGTTGTTGTTGTTGTTAAAAAAGTTTTATTAATTTTTACAAATTTTTAAAAACAGGTAAGGGGTATAAGGTATTAAAAAGATATTTTGAGGACATCTATGTCGGAGGTGTCGGCCCCCTCTGAGGCTTCATAGAGAAAAAAAGGAAATACAATACATTTTTCATTTCCCTACAAAGTGGAAAGAGATACAAATATATCATTTTATATTCATGCAATCAATCATTTGTTTCTATGAACATCCAAATAAAGGTTACACTATATAGAAAAAAGTCATTTGTGAGATCTGAGTCTTTTAGCAATTGTGTCTTCCTCTCCCTGACCTCCGGTGGGCGGAGCCGTGGCCCCTCCCGTTCCTCCATTTTCATCCTCCAGGATTGGGGAATGTTTTTTAAGAAAGGCTTCTGCCTCTGCAATTGTTTTAATTCTTACTCTCCCCCCCTCCCAGAACACTAACATTCCCTCGGGCATCAACCACCTGAACCAGACCCCCTTTTTAAATAATCTTTTTGATAAGAAGGAATATTTCCTCCTTATTTCTCTAATCTTTTTCGGGATCTGTTTCAAAATGGCAATCTCAGTCTGTTGGTATATTAAGGGACCGTCTCTTTGTGCTCTCAGGATCCCGTCCCTCGTTGACCTTCTTACAAATTTAATATGTATCTCTCTGGGTACTTCATTTGTTCTGGCATATGCTGAGTTAATTCTATAAATCAGATCGATGTCCCCCCAAATATCTTCCGTTTTATTATTAGAGTGGTGAAAAGTGGAGGGTCATCCAGCATCCGGCAGCATTTTGAAACTGGTTTTCCTGAATTAGTTGCTACTTGCCATGTCGTTTTCTGCTCCTTTTGGGGTTTTCAGCAAGAGGTTTTTACTCGTCACTGTATATACAGTAAAGGTAGTCCTCAACATATAAACATTTGTTTAGTGACCATTCGAAGACTGGAAAAAGTGGCTTATGGTTATTTTTCACATGACCATTGCAGCATTCCCAAGGTCACGTGATCAAAATTTGGATGCTTGGCAATTCGATTCCTACCATGGGAGAATCATTGCAGAAGCTGATGGAATTGGCTGAAATGACAAAACTGACTATTTTGATCCACAGATTAACAGAGTTGGAAGGGACCTTGTAGGTCATCTAGTCCAACCCCCTGCCCAAGCAGGAGGCCCTACACCATTTCTGACAAATGGCAGTCCAATCTCTTCTTGAAAGTCTCAATTGGTGAAGCCCCCACAACTTCCACAGGCAAGCTGTTCCATTGGTTGATTGTTCTCACTATCAGAAAGTTCCTCCGTATTTCTAGGTTGAACCTCTCCTTGGTCAGTTTCCATTCATTATTCCTTGTCTGGCCTTTAGGTGCCTTGAAAAATAGTGTGACCTCCTCCTCTCTGTGGCAGCCCCTCAAATATTGAAACACTACTATCATGTCTCCCCTGGTCCTTCTCTTCACTTAGACTAGCCATGCCCAGTTCCTATAACTGTTATTCATATGTTTTAGTGTCCAGTCCCATCATCATCCTGGTTGCTCTTCTCTGCACTTTTTCTAGAGTCTCAACATCTTTTTTATAGTGTGGTGACCAAAACTGGATGCAGTCCTCTAGGTGTGGTCTTACTAAGGCTTTATAGAGAGGTATTAGTACCCCACTTGATCTTGAATGTATCCCTCTGTTGATGCAATTTAAAGAAAAGAACGTAAGTACTTTTCTTTCTACATGGAAACCACTTCTGAACTTCATGCTTGAGTTGGAAAAGAATGTAACTCTGACCGGGTTTTACAGATCAGATTGATAGATCTTTATAGAAATGACCTGTTCATACTAATATGAAAAAACAAAAAGCCGCGATTTGATATTAATGCCTTATTTTACTGTAACATAGTCGGAAGTCAATGCTTCTTTTTCTCCCCCCCCCCTCTTTCCTCACTTCACTTTCCCTTTTCCCCTCCCCCCTCACTGCTCTTCTATTTCCTTTTGTATTTTGTATTTTATAATACTCTATAACTTAATTAAAAATGTTTTTTTTTAAAAATGTGGATACCTGACCACTGGCTCATATTTAGGAGGGTTGCAGTGTCCCCGAGTCATGTGATCAACTGCTGCTGTGGCCTAGAGGTGGAGCTCTCGCCTCCCAATCAGGAGGTTGTGAGTTCAATTCTAGGTAGAGGCAGATGTAGGGTCTCCTGCTTGGGCAGAGGGTTGGGCTAGATGGCCTGCAAGGTCCCTTCCAACTCTTGTTAATCTGAAACCTTTTGCAACATTCTGACAAGCAAATATCAAAACCAGATTCACTTAACAACCTTATCACTAACTTAATAGCTGCAGTGATTCACTTAAGAACTGGCAAGAAAGGCGGTAAAATGAGACAAAAGTCATTTAACAATTGCCTCACTTTTGGCAATGGAAATTCCGGGGTCAGTTGTGGTTGGTAAGTCAAGGCATAGCTGCATATTTCAGTTCATTCCCATATAAATGAACTAGGGGAATTTCTCACTCACACCCCATCCCTACTGCTAATAGAAGAAAAAAATGGTCTCTTCACCTGGCGAAAGTTTTAAAACGCTTCTTAATTATGCCTCATTGTAGAGGAAGCCTTGACTGGAGCAAGGGAGGGCCTAGTATATTCTGAATTAAACTTCCAGCTTGTTCAATTCCAGGCTTAAGTGAAACGTCTGAATTATTTCAAGGGAAGCAAAATGAGTTTCAACAAGACTAATAATTTCACAGTGGGAAGAAAAAACCAGAGTGGTATAATGGCTGGAATTGAAGCAACTTTGACTGAGGCATTCTTCTGTCTAATGCATTTCGTGTGGTTGAGGTTTAGTTTAAAAAAAATGGAGAGAGAGAGAGAGAGGAGAAAATATCAAACCAGGACTAAAAGCTGCCACTTTTAACCCTAAAGCAGCTGTCCTCGGCACAAATGGCACCAGATGCTTAAAACCACAGCTTCCAGCAGCCCAGTCAGAAAGATAAGGATGATAGGAGTTGCAAACATCTGATAATAAGGAGAAATTGCTCTAAAGCAGGGGTCTCCAAACTTGGCGATTTTAAGACTTTGCGGACTTCAACTCCCAGAATTCCTCTGCATGCTGGCTGAAGAATTCTGGGAATTGAAGTCCACAGGTCTTAAAGTTGCCGTGCTTGGAGACTCCTGCACCAAGACCTTCATGGCACTCTTTTGAGGGGGGTATGGCTGATAATGTGGCACTCTTATCAGGGGAAAGTTTCAAGCCGGTGGCAGTGATTTGCTCTCCCCATCCTGAATTTCTCAACTTTGAAGAATAAATGCAGTCAATGGAAATGTTCTCAGACATCCCTACTTGCTATCACATTATTTTGTACGCAGAATTCTTTTTTTATGACAGTCGTAGACCAGAGACCAGAACAAATATAAACACTCAATAAATATGCAATTAAAAATTCTAGAATAAAATAATAAAGAACATGAGGTAGCAAATAGCAATGGGCATTTTGAATCAGTATGAAATCTACTTTCCCAAATCTCCATATGTTAACCGAGTAACAGAATAACAGAGTTGGAAGGGACCTTGGAGGTGTTCTAGTCCAACCCCCTGCTTAGGCAGGAAACCCTAGACCATTTCAGACAAATGGCTGTCCAATCTCTTTTTAAAAACATCCAGTGTTGGAGCACCCACAACTTCTGGAGGTGGTTCCACTGATTAATTGTTTTAACTGTCAGGAAATTTCTCCTTAGTTCTAAATTGCTTCTCTCCATGATTAGTTTCCACCCAATGCTTCCTGCTCTACCCTCAGTTCTTTGGAGAATAGCTTGACTCCCTCTTGTTTGTGGCAACCCCTGAGATATTGGAAGACTGCTATCATGTCTCCCCTGGTCCTTCTTTTAATTAAACTAGACATACCCAATTCCTTCAAATGTCGACTGACGGCACCCAGGGGGAGAGCCTTCTCTGTGGCAGGACCAGCCCTGTGGAACGACCTACCTCCTGAAATCCGCACCATTCCTGACCTCCGCCTCTTTCGCAAATGTCTTAAGACTCACCTCTTCCAACTAGCCGGCCTGGCCTACACTGCCAGTTGTAAATGGGGATTTAATATGGTTATAACACAGGTACCTAATATCTCTGTATTTTGTATATATTGATTTAATTCTATGTTCGCCGCCCCGAGTCCCTTTGTGGTGAGATGGGAGCGGGTTATAAATATGAAAAATAAATAAATAAAATAAATAAATACCCAATTCCTTCAAACCTTGTTTATATGTTTTTGCCTCCAGTCCCCTAATCCTCTTTCTTGCTCTTTGCACTCTTTCTAGAATGTCAACATTTTTTTTTATATTGTGGCGACCAAAATTGAGTATTATCAAGGTATTATCAAGTACTATTAACACTTGCCATCTTGATTCTATCGTCTGTTAATGCAGCCTGGGACTATGTAAGCTTTTTTGGCAGCTCCACACTTCTGAATTTATTGTTGATTTATGGTTCTTGAAATTCCAACTACTTGTGCATGAGGGTTTGAGGGGGAGGGGAGGAAAATATCGTCAGAATAATTCTTGTGATTTATTTGTAGAAGTTCAGGGAGATCTGAAGGGGAAGTGGGACCAAGTTTCATGCAAACTCTATTGTTTTGTCTCTACTACACATGCACAGGGGGACATGGTGGCTCAGTGGCTAAGACGCTGAGCTTGTCGATCAGAAAGGTCGGCAGTTCAGCGGTTTGAATCCCTAACGCTGCGGAACAGAGTGAGCTCCCATTACTTGTCCCAGCTTCTGCCAGCCTAGCAGTTTAAAAACATGTAAAGATTGCAAGTAGAAAAATAGGTACCACCTTTGTGGGAAGGTAACAGAGTTCTGTGTGCCTTCGGTATTTAGTGATGCTGGCTACATGGCCATGGAGACGTCTTTGGACAGTGCTGGCTTTTCGGCTTTGAAACAGAGATGAGCACTGCTTCCTAGAGTCAGGAACGATTAGCACATATGTGCAAGGGGAAACTTTGCCTTTACACATGCACAAGCAATTGCTGCTTTATAAATTCTAGGATGGTCAGAGGGCCAGACCCCCTGTTAATCTAGGATTCATTAAGCAAGAAAGAGGAATTATTTTTAAACTCTACAATAAAGTGATTGATTGATTATGTGCCATCAGATTAGTGCCAATTCACACAGAGCTATACAAAGAGAATCCAAAACAATGTCAATTTTCATGAATGGAAGGATGATTGTTAATCAATTTTAGGGTGTGGTTTTCTTTCAAGGAGAACAGGGAAATAATCACTTGTGAATTATCACTTTGGTCCTGCTATTACTATAATGTCTTACTTGGGCAAACAAGCAAGGACATCCTAAATGTATACTTATTATATACTTATTATATTCCTTATTTCTTAACTGCCTATATTCCTCAGAAAGGGACTTTGGGCAGCATCATACAATGGACTCAATATATAAACAACACACATCACTAAAATTAACATATTAAAATTAATTGAGGATTTAAAAATTGTAAATTATAAAACATAGCATTATAAAATTTCAATGAAGTAAAAAAAAAAAATCCAAAGGGGAATTTAGCAAATAGTTATACAGGCAGCCGGGGGGTGGGGGGTTCTAATGGAGCCAGCTAACCTCATAGTTGTGTGGTCTTCTGTGGCCCCCTGCAAGGCTACACACAGGGGTGAAATTCAGCAGGTTTTGACCGGTTCTGGAGAACCGGTAGCGGAAATTTTGAGTAGTTTGGAGAACCGGTAAATGCCACCTCTGGCTGGCCCCAGGAGTGGGGTGGGAATGGGGATTTTGCAGTATCCTTTTCCTGCCATGCCCACCAAGCCATACCCACAGAACCAGGAGTTAAAAAAAAAATGGATTTCACCACTGGCTACACAGCCAAATTTTGACCCCTTTATGAAAGCCAGGAGTGGTGGTGGGGGCTGCATCACTTCTGGGGGGTGAGATGTTCCATAATGCAAGGGCAAACACAGAGAAGGTTCTTCTCCTAGGCGCTGTCAGTCAAAACTCTTTGTGTTAGGTTCTGGGTGAAGAATGGAGACGAGGCCTGGGTGACCTCTAACAGCTCTTTATTCAATAATCCCTGTGAGGTAACTGTCTCTCCCTGGCTGGCACAGCTCCTTTTATAGGGAAGCTGATGAGCCCACAGCCAATCACGCGGGAGTATTTTCTCGCGCCAACAGAGGACCAGACTGGGAACTTCAACTGACAACTATATGCAATACATAATGTTGTGTTGTGGGCTTCAGTAGGCAAGAACCAGACCAGCCTGGCAGCAACAGCGTTTGTTGACTCAAAAATGGAACTGAGGAACTGCAGGCAAATGCCTGTGATTTATACTCTAGGCCAGGGGTGTCCAAACTTTTTGCAAGGAGGGCCAGATTTGGTGAGGTGAAAATGTGTCTGGCTGACCATTCAGCCTAACATTCTTTGAACCATTAACTTTAAATCCAGATGAACTATTTTATGAAAGACTAAACAAATATATATAAGCCAGTATTCTTAAAGAGTATATGTAGCTTTAAGAACTATGTTGGATTCTGATTGGCTGTGCTTCTCAGCTCTACCATAAAAGGAAGCTCAGAAACACAGTTCATTCCCTTTTCGATTCCCTTTGATTCCTCTGCTTACTGTTTGCCGTTGAAACTGAAGACTGAAGAAAGAAGAAGTATTTGCTTTGCATCACTGTAAGATAACTCTGTGTTTTGGTGAAGGACTGTTATTGTTTGAGAAGTTAGTATCACTGGTCGGAAGAAGTATTTTAGTTGCTACAAAGTAAAGACTATTTATTTTCTTACTATCAGTGGTTTAGAGTTTGTGTGTGGTCAAAGCAACGTATCTTTTTACTCTCTGGTGTATTTCACTATTCCGCATTTATTTTCTAACAGGGGTGTTTGTTACCCCTAACACTGGTTACGGGACCAGAGTTGTAACACTGGTTCTGAACTCAGAATTGCTAACACTTCCCACAGTTGGAGTCATGCAAAGGTTACTTCAGCCCAGCTCAACAGACAGGGTCATCTAAAGGTGAATCCCCTTTAGCATAACTAGTATGTACATTTAATACATAACACATAAGACTCTGATAGGTTTGTAGCATACCTTCCCTGCAAGATTGAGGATGATGTCAAAATGTTCTCCTCTCACTGTCTACAAATAGGATGGGAGAAATGTATTTATTAATTTGATGCTCTCAGGTCAGTTTGGATTCCCGGTGACTTCCTGCATGTTTCATGGCAAGGTTTTTCAGAAGTGACCTTACAATAATACAATAATACAATAGCAGAGTTAGAAGGAACCTTGTAGGTCTTCTAGTCCAACCCCCTGCGTGGGCAGGAACTTTACACCATTTCACACAAATGGCTATCTAACATCTTCTTAAAGACTTCCAGGGTTGGGGCATTCACAACTTCTGGAGGCAAGCTGTTCCAGAGGTTAATTGTTCTAACTGTCAGGAAATTTCTCCTTAGTTCTAAGTTGCTTCTCTCCTTGATTAGTTTCCACCCATTGCTTCTTGTCCTGCCCCCAGGTGCCTTGGAGAATAGTTTGACTCCCTCTTCTTTGTGGCACCCTCTGAGATATTGGAACACTGCTATCATGTCTCCCCTGGTCCTTCTCTTCATCAAACTAGACATACCCAGTTCCTGCAACCGTTCTTCATATCTTCCAGTTCTTCCAGTCCCCTAATCATCTTGGTTGCTCTTCTCTGCACTCTTTCCAGAGTCTCCACGTCTTTTCTACATCGTGGCAACCAAAACTGTATGCAGTATTCCAAGTGTGGCCTTACCAAGGCACTATACAGTGGCATTAACACTTCACGTGATCTAGATTCTATCCCTCTGTTTATGCAGCCTAGAACTGTGTTGGCTTTTTTGGCAGCTGCTGCACACTGCTGGCTCATATTTAAATGGTTGTCCACTAGGATTCCAAGATCCCTCTCACAGTTGCTACTATTGAGCAAGGTACCATCTATACTGTACTTGTGCATTTTGTTTTTCTTGTCTAAATGTAGAACCTTACTTTTTTCACAATTGAATTTCATTTTGTTAGATAGTGTCCAATGTTCAAGTTTGTCAAGATCCTTCTGTATCTTAAGCCTATCTTCTGGAGTGTTGGCTATTCCTGCCAGCTTGGTGTCGCCTGCAAATTTGATGAGTTCCCCATTTATCCCCTCATCCAAATCACCTTGGCATTGGCTAAGAGAGAATGCCGAATGCCATACACCATACCAGCTCTCTGATGAAGAATTAGAGATAATCATTTTGGCCTATTTACATGTGATTTTTGTACACTGCAAGAAGGCCCACGAAAAGCAGGCTAGATATCCTATAAACAAATAATCCAGGATGAATAGAATTCCAAGTCAAACCCAAGGCTGCTCAATTTCAGATGCAGCTGGACATTTGCAGCATCTACAATATGCAATCAAATGTTGTCTCAGAGGTGCTTGTTCAAAGGGAACAGGGCTGTTTTTTTCCTTGAGGAAGAAGAAGAAAAAGACATTTCGTTTCTCACCCAAGAAGTTTCATTTCTGGCAGGATGGGGGAAGTGATGGAAGGATTAATTCTAATAGGATGATGGGGGGGGGGGGAGATTTTTTGGAAGGATTGTATTTCTTTGTAGTCCTCTGGTCATTAGCACTCTCCTTGAGAGCTCTTGAGGTCACTTGGGAGCCAGTTACCTTTTGAAAGCACCTTTGAGACAACGAGAATCTCTACAGGCAATCAAATGTTCTTTGCCAAGCACGAATGAAGAGGTTGAAACAAATGTCTAGACTTAAATATGAACTTCAAAGTTCCAGTGGTCAACTCTATCTGTAAATAAGATGATGTGATTTCATTGGGCAGTGAACTGGAAAAGGTCAAAAGATTGTCCAAGATCTAGTTCCCTCCCACCCAAGCTCTGTCGTCTTTGACATTGCCACGCAATGTGCCCAGCTATGAATGAAGACACTGCTTCCTCCACCTTATCCACGAAAAAGTATTAAAAATCCTATGTAGCAAACTACTACATAGTAATAGTAGTAGAGAGCCAAGGTGGCGCAGTGATTAGAGTGTAGTACTGCAGGCTACTTCAGCTGACTGATAGCTGCAGATCGGCAGTTGAATTCTCACCAATTCTCCTTCGGAGGTGGGTAAAAGGAGGACCCAGATGGTTGGGGGCAATATGTTGACTCTGTAAATCGCCTAAAGAGCAGGGGTGAAATCCAGCAGGTTCTGACGGGTTCTGGGAACTGGTAGCAAACATTTTTAGTAGTTTGGAGAACCAGCAAAGACCACCTCTGGCTGGCCCCAGAGCGAGGTGGGAATGGAGATTTTGCAGTATCCTTCCCCTGCCAAGCCCGCCAAGCCACACCCACCAAGCCACACCACGCCCACCAAGCCACGCCCTCAGAACCGGTAGTAAAAGATTTTGAATTTCACCACTGCTAGAGAGGGCTGTAAAAGTACTATGAAGCGGTATATAAGTCTAAGTGCTAAGTGCTATTAAAATATGGCTGCCATTCTCAGCTGAACAACTATTCACGTTCTTTTTTTGCTTCTCAGATCCAATTAAAATCTTTCCCATTTTCCCAAGTTTCCAGTAGAAAAGGGCTTCTATATTATTTCAACACAGCTTGCAGTGAATGGATCACTAGATTATTATTTTTTTACTCAACAGGCAGAATCTCCTTATCATATTCAGCTGCCTGTCGATGCGGGTAGGTGAATTATTGTTGTTTAGTGTTTATTTACACTTATACAATTAGACCATCGAGTGATTTTAAAGAATCGCACATTGTCAATACTGTGCATTTGCAAACATTCCCTCTTATTTCTCCATATTACTCAAGGACTAGGGAACCATGATAGCCTTTGCAATCCTTACTTCAGAATAATTACTCTTATCAATGACCTTGACAAAGAAGGCTAGCTTCCTTTCACTCCTCTCTTGCTTGAGTATTATCTGTTTCATGCAGCTTACATTAGCACTCAAGTAATCCATACAGTGTAATTAACAAGGAATGACCATCATGTCATATATCCAAAAGAGAAAGAAAATGGATACAGTATGTAGTTTCGGTAGGGTGTCTTTTCTTTTCTATCAGCTAATTGACTCCTCTTCCATCATCCACCCCTCACATATCGATTAAAACAAACAGAGATTGACAAAGAAGACATGATGCGTAGTCCGCTATTTCACGGTTTCAGTGCTAATATGAACTAATTTACTTGTGAAACCTGAACTTCAGGGCTTTGCTTCTTCTCCCTTTTTTTTTTTTTTACTGGAAAAGCTCCATAAATGAAGGGTATTAAACAGATCAGACCTCAGGGAGGACTGGATGGGAGAGCCAGTGAAATCTGTAAAGATGCCAGTGAAGCCATCTGTTCTTAATGCAGTTGCAAAGCTTTATATTCCAGGACACCCAAATGCTGGGAATTCAGATTACAGAGGCCTTTGTTATCTAAACTGATGGCATTTCAGATTTCAATGGCGGAGAGAGAAAAGAGATTACGTTTAAGAGGGGACAACGCTTGGCTAAGACCTCCTCTTGGATGTATTCCATATACATTGCAAAAGGACAAAAAGGAAAGAGGAAAGAACATCAAATTTCTTAAAGGGCAGATGCAGCAATGCTATGTAATACATAGGAAGCCCTTTTTTTTTAAAAAAAGGGAAAGGATGCATGAGAATTTAGGCCTGTTGAACTGCTTACATAAATTAGAATATGCTCAACGTGAGCTGCAAGAGAGGGGAAAAAAATAGATGATCCCAAGACATATTTCCAAGGCAGAATGCATCTTAATTAGTTGGCTTGGGGGTATGAAGAAAATGCTTGTTATGTCTGCTTAGATAAGACGGGTCTGTGGGATTTTCAATAATGCTCTTCTGAAAAGCTATTCGTTGGGTTCAGTGTTTTTAAAACCTGGCTTCAATTAAGTTCAAGTATCTGTGTTGTATCAGATTTATTAAAACACCTTTCTCCAATATGTATGTTTCTACAATGGCTGGGACTTAGGATAAGACAAATCCTACCATTTCTGGTTAATTTAAAGTTTTTTTAAAAAAATCAACCTAAAAGAAAAAAAAAGTATGAAATGGGGGTGGGGGTGGTCAGGAAAGGACAGTGATATTGTTTTTAAAATAACCCTTAGTCAAATCTAACAACATCAGTAAACACTGAGTAGAAAGTCAAAAGAATTTGAACAGTGCCAACCAAAATAAACATTTCATGAATGAGGACAAATATACATGTCCCAGGATAATGTTGCAGGATCCAGTCTGGGCTGGTCATTCTGGTGAGAGAGAAATTTAAGTTTACAGATCAACTGAGTTGGAAGGGATCTTGTAGGTCATCTAGTCCAATCCCCTGCCCAAGCAGGAGATCTTATACCATTTCCAACAAATGGCAGCCCAATCTCTTCTTGAAAGCCTCCAGTGATGAAGCTCCCACAATTTCCAAAGGTAACTTCTGTTACATTGGTCAATTGTTCTCACTGCCAGAAAAGTTCTCCTTATTTTTAGGTTGAATCTCTCCTTGATCAGTTTCCATCCATTGTTCCTTGTCTGGCCTTCGGGTGCTGTTAGATCAGACAAAGGATTCCGACTCAGGCATGGTCAAAACAACAGGAACGTTTATTCACACTATTTACAACACACACAAGATTCAACTGGCAAGGTTTCTTCTCTGGCAACCTCTTATATAGAGTTACCAGGCAGGAAACTCCTAGCAATGCACTTGCAACATTGTAACTCCTTTCCAGACAGATTCCAGACAGCTTGTCTCTGTTAATCACTGCAGCTGCTGGCTCAGTTCCGGAATGCGGTGACTCATAGGTTACCAGACGAGCTGTCTGGGACATAGGCTTGGGGACTCAACACTCCTTCCCCCATAGTCAGTGCGCATGTGTCTAGGTTCTCTGTCCAACACAGTACATGCGCACGCGTAGTCGTTCAGATAGGCGGGGCGGTGTCGGGTCCGCCCTGACCGCCTTAGTTCTTGAGGAGGCTCCTCCCTGTGGGACACGGAGCCTTCGCCTACGTCATCGCGGCCTGCCCTCGGAGGTGGAGTCGCCGTAGGCGGCAATGGCGACCCTAGCAAGTCCGGGTGAGGGGGCGTGGCGACCGGGCTTGAGGTAGTTGGCATTTGCTGGCGAGTATTATTCTGGTAGGGTGGTTCCCCGATGGGCGAGGCCCCCAGCTGAGAGTCAGATTGGGCTGTGAGGTCCTGGCGGTCTCCCCATGCTGTTCCCGCCGATACGAGGTCTGGACCGGCTAGGGACTCCGGGGTTCCAAACAACTGCTCGGCTTGAGCAGAGAACAACGGCCCAACGGGGGCCAACGGGCAGGAACGGCCTGGCGTGGTGACTGCTGTTTCGGGCAGGCGGCGCCTCAGTTGATCCAGGTGGCGCCGCTACTCGGATCCATCCTGAAGGCCGACTCTGTAAGAACAGGGTCCGGTTACGTCCAAAATGGTTGCGGCAATCCATCGCGGCTCCCCTGAAAAGTTCCTTGCCCAAACCAGGTCCCCAATTTCAAATAAACGAAGAGTGGGAATCTGCAGGTTGCCCCTCTGCAACCCGTCGTAATCGGGGTGCAGTCTGTCCAGAGTGGTCCGCAAGCGTCGGCCCATCAAGAGCTCCGCGGGGCTTTTCCCTGTGGCTGGGCAAGGTGTGACATGCTGTCCCAAAAGGTACGCGGCCACCCTTGCCTGCCAGTCCCCTTTATCCAAACGGGCCAAGGCTTCCTTGACTGAGCGCACGGCTCGTTCCGCGCATCCATTAGACGCCGGGTGATAAGGGGCGACTGGCGCGTGGCGGATCCCTTGGGTGGCCAGAAAGTCCAAGAAGGTGGACGATTGAAATTGGGGTCCGTTGTCGGACACAACGACGTCCGGCAACCCGTGGGTCGTGAACAGACGGCGCAAGGCACGCACCGTGCTCTCCGCTGTGGTGGAAGCCATGAGAATCACCTCCACCCAGCGTGAGAACGCATCCACCACCACGAGGAAATTCTGGCCATGGAAGGGACCCGCGAAATCCAAGTGGAGCCTGGACCATGGGCACCTGGGGGCGTCCCACTCCCTCGGCGGGGAGACCGGCGGGGCCGGCCGGGACGATTGGCAGGAGGAGCAGGCGGCCACCCATTCCGCCACTTCAGCGTCCATGCCGGGCCACCAGACATAGCTCCGGGCCAATGCCTTCATACGGACGATGCCTGGGTGGTTGGCATGGAGCGACTGAAGAACCATGTGCCGGAGAGGGGAAGGGACGATGACCCAATCTCCCCAACACAAGCACCCGCAATGGAGCGAGAGCTCCAGCTGGCGTGACTTGTAAGGCCGAAAGTTTTCAGCCACACTGCCCGAAGGCCAGCCCCTCAGCACCCATCGGCAGACCTGGGCGAGGACGGGGTCTGCGCGGGTGTGAGCGGCAACGGCGGAAGAGGACAGGGGCAAGTCCGACTCCGCGACCATCAGGACAGAGAGAGCAGGCACAGGGGCCGGATCCGGCCCCGGGAGAGGGCAGCGGCTTAGGGCATCAGCATGCCCTATCTGCTTGCCAGGACGGTATAGCAGCGTATAGTCATACGCTGCCAGGAATTCCGTCCAGTGGGTCATCCTGGGCGACAGGATGGGGGGTGTCGGACGGTCACCGGCCAATAGCCCAAGGAGCGGCTTATGGTCCGTGACAACAGAAAAGGTCCGCCCATAGAGGTAATTGTGGAACTTCTTAATCCCGGACACTACAGCCAAAGCCTCCTTGTCGATTTGGCTGTAGTTTCTCTCCGTTTGAGACATTGTCCGGGAGTAAAAAGCAATGGGGGCTTCCGAGCCGTCTGGAAAGACGTGGCTAAGGACAGCCCCCAGGCCAAAAGGGGAGGCATCGCACGCAAGCGTCAGAGGAAGCCTGTCATGGTACTGGACTAGTACCGCATCTGACGTGAGCATGGCTTTGACAGCCGCGAACGCGTGTGCTTCGCGGCTGCCCCAGTGCCAGGCCGCGGATCGGTCGAGCAACCGATGCAGCGGCTCGGCTAGCGATGCCTTATGGGGAATAAACGGCGCGTAGAAATTCAAAAGGCCGAGGAATGCCTGCAGCTCCGTTTTGGAGGCAGGAGTGGGGGCCTTTTGGATGGCCTCGACCTTGGAGGGGGTTGGGTGAATTCCTTGGGCGTCAATCATGAAACCCAGGAATTCCACCCTAGGCGCAGCAAACGTACATTTGCTGCGTTTCAACTTTAAACCCGCGCCCCTGAAAACTCTGAGGACCTTCCGTAACGTTTTGGCGAGTTCTGTTATGCTGGAAGCAGCAATCAGGACGTCGTCAAAATACGGTACAACGCCAGGGAGCCCATGGAGCAGTCACTCCATGAGGCTCTGGAAGATCCCCGGGGCTACGGACACGCCGAATTGGAGACGGCGACAGCGGAAAGCCCCACGGTGGGTCACGATGGTCTGCGCTTCCGCAGCCTCGTCATCCACCGGGAGCTGTTGGTAGGCCTGCGCCATATCCAGTTTCGCGGACACTCGACCTCGTCCCAATGAGTGGAGTAGGTCTTGCACCACCGGAACCGGGTATGGGTTCGCCTGAAGCCCGAGGTTGATCGTCGACTTATAGTCGGCGCAGATCCTCACGGACCCGTCGGGCTTAATGGGGACCACAATTGGGGTCTCCCATTTCGCCTGATCGATGGGTTCGAGCACGCCCTGCGCCACCAATCGATCCAATTCCGCTTCAACCTTGGGCTTCAGCGCGAACGGCAGCCTGCGGGCCTTCAAGCGGACTGGAGCAACCTGGGGGTCCAAATTTAGGGAAACTGGAGTGCCTTTGTACGTTCCTAAGCTGCCATCAAAGACGTCGTTGAACTCTCTGATTACTTCGTCTACCGGAGAACTGGCTGGCACGCTGTGTACTCCTTGGACTGACAGTCCCAAGGCTGGAAACCAGTCCAATCCGATCAAGGCAGCTAGGGGTTTGGCCACTACCAGGATGGGAAGGGATCCGTGGAAGGGGCCGTAGTCTACTCTCACTCTGTGCAGACCTAGAATGGGAATTTGTGAGCCCTGGTAATCTTTCAGGATCGTCGCTGTGGGGCCGAGATCCCGCTTCCTGAGCTTGGGGCAAAGCTTAACTAAATGCGCCCAGGACATGAGTGATCTAGAGGACCCTGAATCTATTTCCATTTTTACCCCCACCCCCTCTAAGCAAACCACTGTTGACTGTCTCCTACTCTCTGCCTGGTCGTAGCTTAGAGCTGGGGGCATCTCCGCCAGCGCGAAGCAGTCGGTCCGCTGTGGCTGGTAGCGTCCTGAACACTTCTGCGACCCTCGTTGTCCTGGTGGAACGGTTCTGGAGGCGGCAGCTGGCGTTGTCACTGGAGTGGCAGCACGGCACACAGCTGCTAGGTGTCCTTTCCTGCCACATCTGCGGCACACCGATGCCTTGAATGGGCACTCTGGTCTCTGGTGGGCCCCTCCGCAGCCTAGGCAGTTCCCGGACTTCTGCTGCGGTGTGAATGCGCGATTCAGCACGTGCCCGGTCACCCTCATGCAGTCCCCACGGTCTTCCTCCTCCAGCTCATCCAGCGGCGCTATTTCGTCTACCAGACACGCTCGTGGAGTGGGGAAAAGAGGAGGGCGCGCGCGGCCCATGTCGGATGTGGAGATCTCCGACAATTCTGTCGCGCGTGCTTCTTCCACCGCTTGCTCGAGAGTCAGGACAGTTTTTGAAAGCAAGCGGCGCTTTAGGCGGATGTCTCTTACACCGCATACAAACTGCTCCAGTAGGGATTCCTCCAGGAAGCCAGCAGGGAACTCGCAGGGGATTGCGGTCGCTCTCAATTTCTGCAGGAACTCGGCTACCGACTGTTGCGGCTGTTGCACACATTGCCTGAATGCATAGCGATGCGCTATGCGGGAAGGCACCAGCGCGTAGTGTGCTCTCAGGCGGCCCAGGAGATCGTCCCACGGCACTTTGTGCACCGCTGCGGGTGCTGCTATGGTTCGGGCGGTAGCAAACAATTCAGGGCCGCCGCACTGGAGGAATAGGCTCAGCTTCCTGGCAGGCGCGAGTTCACCGTAGTCGCTGACTATCAAGAAGCACTCGAACCGGGCTAAGAAGGAAGCCCATTGTTCCTTCATCGGGTCGAACGGTGCAAACGGAGGCATTGTCGCCGTAGCCATGGTGAGGCTGTGCGTCGCGCTACGCTCTGTTGTTGAAGTATTCGTTACCCGTTGCGTTCTAAGGCCATGGCCTGAATCCCACCTTCGTCGCCAGTGTTAGATCAGACAAAGGATTCCGACTCAGGCATGGTCAAAACAACAGGAACGTTTATTCACACTATTTACAACACACACAAGATTCAACTGGCAAGGTTTCTTCTCTGGCAACCTCTTATATAGAGTTACCAGGCAGGAAACTCCTAGCAATGCACTTGCAACATTGTAACTCCTTTCCAGACAGATTCCAGACAGCTTGTCTCTGTTAATCACTGCAGCTGCTGGCTCAGTTCCGGAATGCGGTGACTCATAGGTTACCAGACGAGCTGTCTGGGACATAGGCTTGGGGACTCAACAGGTGCTTTGAAAAATAGATTGACCTCCTCCTCTCTATGGCAGCCCCTCGAATATTGTGAGATTGCTATCATGTCTCTCCTGGTCCTCTTCACTAGACTAGACATGCCCAGTTCCTACAACCGTTCTTCATATGTTTTAGCCTCCAGTCCCCTCATCATCTTTGTTGCTCTTCTCTGCACTTTTTCTAGAGTCTCAGCATCTTTCTTATAGTGTGGTGAGCAAAACTGGATGCAGTATTCTAGGTGTGGTCTTACTAAGGCTTTATAGAGAGGTATTAGCACCTCACTTGATCTTGATTGTATCCTTCTATTAATGCATGTGATGGACAGGTGGGAGCTGGGCAGGGTTCTGAACTTTCAACTGGGTGGGGAAAACCTGGAAGTGTTCAGATTCGGGTTTTCCCAGATGTGCCAATATGGCACCTCTAATAAAATGGAACTTTGAGGAAACTCAAGCCTCAGAGTCTTCTTTTGTTGGGGGTGTTACTTGGAACCCTGACAACAAGACGGGGGAAGAATTATATTAGTTGAAATAGGCCAAAAAAAAGACATTAGTCAAGGCAAGTAAATTATCACCACATGCACACCAAATTCACTTTCCCAGAGAAAATAAAACTGTCAACCATTAAACATTTAGACATGAAGAATATTGATTACAGCTCTAAGAAATAGGAATACAAGGTGACTGGGAAATAAGGTGACCTAGAGAAGGTAACACCTCAATAGTAACTTGTATTCAAAACAAAATCCTTGACTAACTCAATAGGCTTTTCTTCATTGCCTCACTATTCTTATCTCATCTTCATGAATATGCTATTATAACTAATACAATAATGAATACAATACAATACAATACAATAGTGTTGCAATAGTGGCAAATATCTATAGCTCAGGTGTAGGATGAGGGTGAAGATTCGTTCTCCAAACTTGTGGATTGGTTTCCAAATTTATTTTATTTCTTTATTTCTTTAAATTTATATCCCGCCCTTCTCCACCGAGGACCCAGGGCGGCGCACAGGAAATTTAAAAGACATACAAAATACAATAAATATAATTTTAAAAACTATTAAATAACCCTCTCCTGGGCTAAAACCAAATTTTAAAAGCCCAATTTAAAACTACATAAAATAAAATAAAATAAAAATTTAATTTATAGACCGCTCCTCTCCCCATAGGGACCGCTCCTCTCCCCATAAGTCCCCATGGGAGGTTAGGCTAGGCCGGCTTGTTGAAACAAATATGTCTTAAGACATTGGCGGAAGAGGCGGAGGTCGGAGGTCGGTGATGGTACGTAATTCAGGGGGTAGGTCATTCCAGAGGGCTGGACCCGCCACAGAGAAGGCTCTTCCCCTGGGTGTCGCCAGTCGGCATTGTCCGGCCGACGGCACCCTGAGAAGGCCCTCTCTGTGGGAGCGTATCGGTCTGAGGGATGTATGGGGCAGGAGGCGGTCTCGCATATAACTAGGCCTGATGATAAATGTTTTATCATCAGGCTAGGTAACATCTTCAGTGGAGTTTAAACTCCCTAAACAAACTGGTATGGTAATGAAGCATTTGGTAATAACCCCACAAGCTTGGAGAACAAACCAAGAATAGAATAGAATAGAATGGAATGGAATGGAATGGAAGGGAAGGGAAGGGAAGGGAAGGGAAGGGAAGGGAAGGGAAGGGAAGAGCCCAACCCTAATAAAATATCCTGATGCACTGATTACATATTGACAACACTTTGAGTAGCTTAAGTATATAAGAATGGGGTTTCAAATGCACTCTTCTTTAAGCTGCTGTGGCCAAGAGGTGGAGCTCTTGCTTCACAAGCAGGAGGTTGTGAGTTCTATCCTAGGTAGAGGCAGATGTAAGGTCTCCTGCTTGGACAGGGGTTTGACTAGATGACCTGCAAGGTCCCTTCCAACTCTGTTAATGAGAAAAAGATTGCTTGTGTTGCCTCTGGCACCATAATCATTTGTGCCTCAACTGCATTGTGTAGTTGAACTTTTTTTTTTTTAAATACTTCATGAAGATTTCTGTGATGCATGATGCAGCAGGGTGGTGTGTCACGCACGCATGCACAGGGGGCATGGCATGGGGGGATTAAATTATGGGGGTGGGCACCCGAGTGCGTGCAGTGGTGCGCAAGCGCGTGCTTTTGGCACACGAGGCAAAAAAGGTTCGCCATCCCTGGTATATGGTAACAGGGGAAAAGGTTATTTTATGTTAAAAGTTGGAAAAGCAACAAAGTGCCTACAATGGGAGACAGGATGATAAAATTAAGTGAATTTACAGAAATGGTGACGCTGACAGCTGGGTTGAGAAAAAGCAACAGATTTTTCAGAAAGACTGCAAAACCTATGTCGACTTTTTGTTGAAAGAAGAAAAGATCAAATAAACCGTTCTGGGATTTGGGGATTTCAAATCAGATGAAGAAGTTGGGGAAAAATTTAAGATGATAACTGCTTGATAAAAAGAAGAGGAGAAGGCACATCTTTTTTTGAAAAAAGAAATACGTTTTTTAAAACTTTTTTTATTTTTTCCAATATAAACATACATCTTTTATGGACACTGACTGGGTCAACTCTTTAAAAAAAAACAATGTTAACAATAATAATACAAATGGTATAAGGAGTTCTAATCTTCCAGCTTCAACAATACTAGTCTCATTTTATTTTATTTTTTACATTTTCTCATTAATCCATTTAAACATAATCACATTTCTTTTGAACCCTATATTTGTTATCCCTTACTAAATGTTTTCATTCAATATTTTAAAAATCACTCATTATTCCACCATAGCATCAATATTCCAAATGCATGGCATTACTAATAACACCAATTATTAACAATATTCAATCCATCATGGGACTGTATCTCAAAGTTCCCACCATTTCTAATCCTTAGTATTTTAAATTCACAATATATTTTAACACTGTTAGTATTCATAATACAATTAAACTACCTAATCTTTAATTACCATCTACTAATCTGAATTTATTGGGGTCATGGTATTCTCCCCATTTTATTCATATATATATTCCCAGAAGGGAAAGTTTAGTAGATACAAAAAAATCAAAAAGAGACTCAAGAGAGAGAGATAAAAGGCTGTCCAAAAAAATCAATAAATGATGAAATTTTAGAAAGACTAAGAGATGATTGATAATGAGAATACACACACACACACACACACACACACACACACATATATGTTAGGTTTTTGAGCTGATAAATAATATATATATGCTTGTGTCACCAGAGACCATCCAGACAGAAAGCTATTAGTTTCGTTGTGTCTTTTGTTTCTTGTTTGTTTATGTTAGGTTTTGAGCTGATAAATATCCCAGTAAGGTTATGGCTAGCTGATGAGAGCTAAATAGCTCAAAATAGATCTATACTAGTCTCCCTTGTTTATTTATTTATCAGCTCAAAATCTAACATGCACACACACACACACATTATATATATATATAATGCTTAAGTGCTAGGCTTAAGTGCTAGGCTTAAGTGCTAGGCTTCTTGCCTTGCATGCAACATAGCCCTGGTTCGAATCCCAGTAAGGGGTATGGCAAGCTGATGAGAGCTAATAAGCTCGAAATAGATCTATCCTGGTCTCTCTCTAATTTAATTTATTGATCAGCTCATAAAACTAACACACATATCTAAAATATTATACAACGTAATTCTTGGCTTGCTGTCTGGATGGTCTCTAGCGATGAGCCGATAGGCAGTAAGGGAAACAGTATGTCTCCTCCCTTAATTGAGGCCTAATAATAACAGGTTGTTGTGAAACAATTACCTATACTAATATACCCTGTCTAAGCTGATGCAATAAGGGGAACTGGCTTGGCTTAAGTGCTAGGCTTCTTGCCTTGCATGCAACATAGCCCCGGTTCGAATCCCAGTAAGGGGTATGGCCTAAATAATATAGATATAGACTAAATAATTTTATTAGGGCACATTTTTACTGGTCATTAAATAAGCAGATACAGATAATATTTCAAAAATCCAAGAAGCAAATAATCTTGAAGATGCTATGAGACTCTGTATCTACTTTACTACAAAAATGGCGAAGAAAATGAAGAATTTTGTGAATGCTCATAAACAATTTCACCTTCAGGAATGACACAAAACTTCCTTCCCACAACATACGTACAATAGCTAAGTAGGCCACTTACAGCCTTACACTAACTGCAGGATTGGGTTGCTGCCAGCATTACTTAATGCTGGTTTGGCACGTAAAAACTTTTGCACGCACACGCTCACTTCATTCGCACACGCATGCGTATTTGCAACTAAAAGGGTCTGTGCATGTGCACAACCTTAGAAAAGGGGAAAAAATACATTTCTGCAATGAAAATTGTTCTGCGCATGCGCAGAACTGAAAATCAAGATGGCGCTGGCAGTAATAGAACCAGTTCGGGAGAATGCGAGGCTGAGTTACTACATACTTGGCCAAACCAGTCCAAACCGGTAGGAACCCACCTCTGACTAACTGGATGTTTGTGACCGCGGAGCTGTTTTCCTCTCAAAGATTACACAAAGTGGACTGCGCAAAAGACAGAGAAATTTTTAGAAAGTACGTTGACTTAAAATGCCCAACCTCGAAACTAAAAGCTTGCTTTGTCTGTTTCAGGTTGCACTGAATCTGGCAACAAAAGAGCAAGACAAATGCATGTCATTGCTCCTGTTTGCTGATTAAGCAGGCCTTTGATGTTGCATTATTATTTAATTAACTGGGGCTGCCTATACTTGTTGTACGCCATGGCCTCAGGGCCAGGCTCCAAGATACAGGTGGATTGGGCTCCACCTGGCACGGTGCCCACAGAATAATCAATGACAGTCTTCTCTGCCAACATGAAAGCCTCTTCGGGTGCCTCCTGGACTAGCATTAAAGCCACGTTTGCCAACACAGTGCCAAGAAACAAGAGAAAACTCCAGCCTGTGAACCCCAAGGCCAGCAAAGTCAATGGCAGGTTGACGCTGAGTTAAGGGGCAGGCCATGGTTACTTGAAGAAAGCTTGGAGGCCTTGACCTCTGCGCAGGAACAGTTCCAGTCCTGTTTGCTGAGAAGCTGACTATTTACTGCACGCAGGGAGTGCCTTCTGTGGCAGAAAGCAGCTTTGACATCTGGCTTTATACTCCGTGTTTCATGTTTCCTTGCTCCTGAATCCTGCTATGCTCTTGACCTCACTGTGTGGCTTTTTTCCCTGGCACTTTGCATCTCAGTCAATCTTCTTAAAAACCTCCAGTGATGAAACTTCTGAAGGCAACTTCCGTTCCACTGGTTAATTGTCCTCGCTGTTCGGAAGTTTCGCCTTAATTCACTGGTGAAATTCAATTCTTTTAAATTACCGGTTCTGTAGCCGTGGCTTGTTGGACGTGGCGTGGTTGGTGTGGTGTGGCTTGGTGGGCGTGGCAGGGGAAGGATACTGCAAATTCTCCATTCGCACCCCACTCTGAGGCCAGCCAGAGGTGGCATTTTTCAGTTCTCAGAACTACCCAAAATCTCCATTACCAGTTCTCCAAAACCTGTCAGAACGTGCTTACTTCACACCTGCCTTAATTCCAGGTTGCTTCTCTCTTTGATTAGTTTCCATGCATTGTTTCTTATCCTGCCCATCCACCCGCGCGCCTTACCTGCATTTGAGCTGTTTGGGGCTTCCGCGCACGGAAAGTACGTTGATCCTTTCCTCTTTGTGGTAGCCTCACAGTATTGCTATCATGTCCCGTCCCCCCACTAGTCCTTCTTTTCTCTAGATTAGCCAAACCCAAATCCTGCAACCGTTCTTCATGTGTTTTAGTCTCCAGGCCTTTAATCCTCTCGGTTGCTCTTCTTTGCGCTTTTCCCCAAAGTCTCATCATCTTTTCTTTTTTTTTTTGTCATGGGGTGACCAAAACTGGATGCAGTATTCTTGGAGCGGCCTTACTAAGGCTTTATAAAGCAGTACTAATACTTCACATAATTTTGATTCTATGCCTCTGTTTATACAACCAAGGATTGCATTGGATTTTTTGGCTGCTGCCACACACTGCTGGCTCACATTTAAGTAACCGTCCACTAGGACTCTAAAATCCCTCTCACGGTTATTGTTTTCGAGCTAGGTTTCACCTAATCTATATTTATTGTTAGGGGTAAAAAACACCCCTGTTGGAAAATTAACAGGCGGAATAGTGCAATACACCGGACAACACACAGCTTAAACCACACAAAAACCTCTACAACACTGATAGTAGAAACAATAAATAGTCTTTACTCTTGATGTAACTAAAATATTTCTTCCAAACAGTGATACTAATTCCTCTAACGATAAACAGTCCTTCACCAAAACACAGTTATCTTACAGTCAGTCAAAACAATGATACTTCTTCCGTCTTCAGGTTCAGCTTCTTCCTCAGTGGCAATCAGGAAGCAAAGGAAAGCAAAAGGGATGAACTGTGTTTCCAGCTGCCTTTTATGATTGAGCTGGGAAGCACAGCCAATCATATTCCACATAGTCTTTCAAGTTACATATACCTTTTAAGAATCTTGGCTTATATATATTGTCAACCCAACATCAGGATAATTATCCTAACACTTATACCAGTGGTGGGTTCTGGATCCTGGGTGCCGCCCTGGGTCCCTCGTGGAGAAGGGCGGGATATAAATCGAATTAAAATAAAATAAATAAATAAATAAACCGGTACAGGTATGGGCATACCGGTCATAATCCACCACTAACTTATACCTTTGTTTTTTACTGCCTGGGTGTAAAATCTTGCTTTTCTCTATATTAAATTTCATTTTGTTGGCTAGGGCCCATTGTTCAAGTCTGTTAAGATCTTTTTGGAACCTGAGCTTGTCTTTTGGGGTGTTGGCTGTCCCTGCTAGCTTAGTGTCATCTGCACATATGATGATTTCTTCTTCTATTTCCTCCCCAGTCACCAAAAATTGCTGTCAGTTCCACTAGGTAGATCAGATCAGTACATCAACTGCTTTAGCTGAAACTTTGAAGTACCCATTCCAATTCTACGCTCAGCCCAAAGTCACCCCCGTGCCTTTAGTACTCTGTCTTCAGACACCTCAAATTGCTGTTCTACCATGAAATGCCCACTATTTAATATGTTTAACGATGTAGAACTAAAAACGAATATAATTCCACTCGTCCTTTTAATTATATCAATATCAAAGATTCCAACTCTCTTTTTTTTTTAGTTCCCAGAGGCCTATTTGCATAACATCCAGGCCATAGAAACTCTTTAAGTATCAGCATTTATATTCATCAGAAGGTGGATTGAGATGAAAGGCAATTTTCTGCATACTCTTCCAATAATTAGACTGTAACCATCAGTCATGGCAAATTTGACATCCCAGTTGCCCATATAGAAATATGACTACACGTCGTCTGTCTTAGTGATATTTCTCAAGTCTAAACAGCGTCCAGGGATTCTGCTTACACGTATGTAGCAGGAATGGTGTGTAGAACCTCAGAATTCAATGATCAAAGAGAAGAAGGGAGGAGGGGAATTAGCTCTGACATTGGAGAGTCAGAAGAAGAATATGGTAATGTGAAGGGATCAGTGAGATAAGTAATTAATTTTATCCGAATTAGACAAATATACTCTTTTCCAACTTGCTGAATAATTAGAACTCAAAACGCACAGAGATGCTGAAATGTTTTGGAGAATGTTTTGTAATATTGTTTGCAACAGTTTAAAAATACTTACAGAAATGTTCATGAGGGAAGCAAACACACAAAAACGTGTGTATTAGACAAACATATGAATTAAAAAATGTAGCATTCATTAAAAAAGGAGATTGCAAAAAATAGGCACGCTAGTGATTTTTTTGCAAACAAAACATTTGTATTATGCATGTGAATTTGAAAACAGGAGGACCCAACAGATTTTGCAATCAGTAAGAAACCATGACCTGCGTATCGTATCATGATTAGTTTTAAGGCATAGGGAGCTCGAAACATATTCTTAAACAAGCAATAAACTAAAGTACTGAAAAATAAAGGAGGTAGCCACACATCTTATGCTATAAATAATTTTATAATAATTATATATATGTGTATGTCTGTTAGAGTAGATAGCACAAATTCATCAACTCTAACCCTTATCCCATTTGAAGCTCTTTCAGAGAACTACTTTTCAAATGCAGGACAAGGCAAACTTGGCACAGAGCAGTGATGGCTAATCTTTTTTGGCTCGCGTGCCAAAAGCAGGGGTAGCGCAGGGGGGTCGTGCATGGGCATCCCACACCCATAATGCTATGTGCACAACCCCCTGTTTTTGGCGCACTTTTTTCACCCTCCCCAGGCTCCAGAGGCTTTCTAGGGGAGCCTGGGGAAGGTGAAAACAGCCTTTCCCCCCACCTCCAGAGGCTTCAGGAGCTTCCCTGAAGCCTCCAGAGGGTGAAAAACGGCCTCAAAAGAAGGCCTAAATCAGCTGGCCAGCGCACACCAGCGCCCTGGAGCTGACAGGGCAATGTCTCGCGTGCCATAAGAAATGGTTCCGGGTCGTCCGGTTCCGGCTCCTGCGGCGACGGGCGAGCCTAGCGCTCGCTCGCCGCTTTGTTTCTTCTTCTGCCCCCCAACGGGGGCGAGACTCCTCTTGTTTGAGGGTCTCCCGTAGGGCCGGCTCGTCGGGGGGCGCGCCCCCCACGGCGGTGGAGGAAGCGGCTCCCGGCGCGGCTCAGGTGAGGGAGAACATGCTAGCGGGGGTTTTTCCCTTCGCCCAAGGAAGACGGCGCCATTCACAATTATGAGGAGGGCTGATCGGCTCAGTCAGAAGGACTCCCGAGGCTTCAGCTGCGAGGAGAGAGTGAGTCTTTAAAAAACTTTTTTTTCCTGCTGCCAGCCAGACTGAACGGACTGGGAGGGGGGTGTTTATTTTTAAAAAAAAAACCCTCGGATTTAAGCGGCACGTTAAAATGGCTTCTCTGCAAAGGGAAAGCGGAAACTTTCATTCCGGACGGTCTCTAACAAGGGAAAGTGGAATGTGACTTTTTGCAACATTGTTTCTAGGTCTGGCTGAGTTTTAAAAAATTCTTTTTTTGCTACTCTCTCCCTCTGGCTGAGATGGGCGGTGGAAGTGGCTTCTCTTTGTCCCTGCCTGATTATTTCAACTAAGGAAAATTTCCAGCGTCTCTTTGAAAGCAGGACTCTCTCTGGATTTTTGGAAAAAAAATATTTCTTGATGGATTTGTGATTTCTTCTTTGGAATACCTTCGTTATTACTATTTGCTGACTTGGGAAATTGTGTCTCTTTTGGTTGCTGAATTGTTTGCAACTTCACGGCCCTGAACTGAACTGAGCTCCTGATCTGCCCCACCAGCCCCACCCGGAAAACGCCATCTTGGTGGCAGTGACTCTAACTTTTAACCATGGCACAAGAAGCAGCACTTGTAAATTTGGAACAAAGGATGGCTTCTCTTGAAACCTCTATGCAGACTTTGATATCAGAAATAAAGGCCCAGAGGGCTGAAAATAGTACTTTCAAAAAGGAACTATTGGATACCCGGAAGCAAGTGTTGGAGAATACACAGAAGAATGAAGAATTGGAAGGAGGGTTGGAGGGGGCTAAGGGAGAGATTAAAAATGTTTCTAATGAGGTGGGGGAAATAAATGGGCGTGTGTCTAGGATAGATATGGAAAGAATGACATATTTTTTGAGATTTCAGAATGTTCTTGAGGATTCTGGTGAATGCCTGCCTGATCTTATGAGTACAATTTTAGCAGACTATTTACAAAAACCTAAGGATGAGATCAGGGGGGACATTGACCTAGCCTATAGAATTAACTCTGCATATGCCAGGATGAATGAAGTGCCTAGAGAGATACATGTGAAATTTGTTAGAAGGTCAACCAGAGAGGAAATCCTGAAAGCGCAGAGAGAGAAACCTTTAACTTATCATCGAGAAACGGTCACTATCTTGAAGCAGATCCCTAGAAAAATTAGAGATTCAAGAAGGAAATTTTCCTTCTTGTCTAAAACCTTGTTTGATCACGGGATTTGGTTCAAGTGGATGACACCTGAAGGGATGCTGGTGTTCTGGGAAGGAGGAAGAGTGAGGATTAAAACAGTTGCTGAGGCGGAAGCCTTTCTTAAAAAACATTCCTCTGCCCTGGGGGAAGATCCAGGGGGGACGGAGGGGGCCACGGCTCCGCCTGCGGGGGGCCAGGGAGGAGAGAAAGAAGATACAATAGCCAAAAGACTTAGATCAAAAAAATAACTTTGCCTTGATTTTTTCCTGAACAATTTTGCATAATATTTCTATCCGGACTTTTTGTAAATGTCTGACAGCATGGAAGGGAGAATTTAGGTAAATGTACTTGCTTTCAACTTGTAGTGGTATGGAAAATGTTTTCTATGTTAACTTTTTTAATGTGTATTTTGAGGTCTCGGAAGGTCCGATGACTCTGACGTGAATGCTCTCAAAATGTAACCATTACCTTATCCTGTTAAAAAATGTAAAACCAATAAAACTTTTTCAATATAAAAAAAAAAAAAAATGGTTCCGCGTGCCACCTGTGGCACCCGTGCCATAGGTTCGCCATCATGTGCATAGTCTCTTAAAGTCATGCAGAGAACTTGCCACTCTTTAACCGACTGAATGAACGAATTGTTTCCTGCAAAATCCTACTCCCCATTCGCTCCTCTTTTGGTTTCTATGGGAGAGGCCAATCCCCTCCAAGGTGTGGCTTTACTCTTAAGTTGACCCTGCTTTCTTAGTTGTACTTGTCTGCTGGCAGCTCTGCACATGCACACACTGGGAACAGGCTCCAGCTGTTCCTCTGCCTCACTGATGTGCAGCTCCCTCTCTGCCTCCGATGCAAAGTCCTCGTCTGAACTTTCCTCAGCCCCCAGGACTGGCCCACATTCCTCCCCAACCTCCTCATTATCTGACTCTGCTGCCAGCTTTGCTGGCCACTGGAGGGCCACATCAGCTACGATTGACGCAAAGAGCCATGGAAAGATACATGCTCACCATCCCAAGACAAGATAGAAAGACCAGCACATGGATTAGAGAACAAACGAAAGTATATGACATCATCCAGGAAGTGAAATAATTGAAAGGGAAAGGGGCTGGTCTCACATAACAAGAAGACCTGAGGCCAGGTGAACCAGGGCAGTCATAGAATGAATACCGCTTGATAAAAGCACCCACAGAAGAGTCCTAAAACAAGAAGGATAGATGACATTAGCCAGTATTGTGGGTGCAATTGGCAAAAGAAAATTCAGGACCATATTGGTTGGAAACATGCAGAAGAGGCCCTCATCCTGCAGTGGATAAACAATGGCTAAAATGATGTTGTTGGGCCTGCAGTCATATTCCTTTTAGGATCTTTGGCCTGCCACACACTTTCTCTTTCTTTACTATGCTGTTCATTAGTGGGGAATTGGGAGGGGGAATAGTAAGGAGTAGAATGTGCTGTTGTCATAATAAAACCTTCCTTTCTAGAAGCCCAAGGTCATTCTTTGTCTCCACACCTCTGCACCTGACTGGAGCTGGATGGGTGGAAATGCCAGCATGGCAGTGGAAGATTGGACCATGTGATGGGTTTGTGGGTGTGTGGGCAAGGTTTTGAACTTTCAATTGGGTGGAAACCCAGGAAACTTTCAGATTCGGGTTTCCACAGATGTACCAACATGTCTCTCTTATTAAATTGGAACTTTGATGAAACCTATGCCTTGAAGTCTGATTTACGCCCCATCTGGAGTATTGTGTACAGTTCTGGTCACCATAGTTGGAAAAGGTGCAGAGGAGGGCAACCAGAATGATTAGGGGGCTGGAACACCTTCCTTACCATCTGAGGCTGCAACGGCTGGGCCTCTTCACTCTAGAACGATGGCGCCTGAGAGGTGACCTGATTGAAGTCTATAAAATCATGCACGGTGTGGACAACGTAGAAAAGGAAAAACTGTTTTCCCTATCGCACAACACTAGAACTAGGGGGCACTCCATGAAACTTTTGATAGCTAGACCTCAAACAAATAAGAGGAAGTACTTTTTCACCCAGAGGATCACTGGTCTATGGAACTCCCTGCCAGAAGAAGTGGTGACAGCTGTCAGCCTCGACACCTTTAAGAAAGGATTAGACGAGTTCATGGAGAACAAGGGTATCCATGGCTATCATTATGGATGCCTAAGGACACCCTCCGGGTTGGAGAGATAGGCAGGATGTTTCTCAATGCCACTTGCAGGGAATCATAAGCAGATGAAGACATCTGCTTGGGAATACCCTGAAGCAAATGGTGAGCCACTGTGTGAGACAGAATGCTGGACCAGATGGGCTGTGGCCTGTTCCAGCAAGGCTATTCTTATGTTCTTATGTTCTTAATTCTGGATAATATTTGGAACTCTGACAGATGTATGTGTATGCGTATGTGTCTGTGTATGTTATATTAGAGGTGGGTTGCTTCCAGTTCAGCCCGGATCAGGCAAACCGGTAGTAGTGGCAATGGGAGGATCCACCCACCCACCTGGACACATCCGAACTGGTAGTAACTCACCCACCACTGATGTATATGTATATGCACCTTATTTCCTCAAAAATAAGATGTGATTTTTCAGAATGCTCATAATATAAGACCTACCCCCCCAAATAAGCCCCGGTTAAGATTGTCACCCAGATGGATGCATTTAGTACCATATTTCCCTGAAAATATGACATCACCTAAAAATAAGACCTAATGCATCTTCTGGGGCAAAAATTAATATAAGTCCCGGTCTTATTTTTGGGGAAATACAGCATAGGATATACATATGCATAATGATATGCATATACATATCAGTATGCATATGCAGATGTGGTTTGTGTCTTCCTCAATCTCAGGTCTTACCAACAGCCTGGGAGTTTGAGGGTTCAATGTAGTATCTTAGCTTTTCCTAGCCCTACACCAGGGGTCTGCAAAGTCGGCTCTTTTAAGACCGGTGGACTTCAACTCCCAGAATTCCCCAGCCAGCTATGCTGGCTGGGGAACTCTGGGAGTTGAAGTCCACCGGTCTTAAAAGAGCCGACTTTGCAGACCCCTGCCCTACACCATTTCGGGTAGTGAGCTTTGTTGGCATTACTGGGATCTGTTGGAGCCACTCTCCCAGTTTAGGAGTCATAACCTCAAGCACTCCTACCAGCCCTGGGACCACTTTGTACTTCATCTCCAGTTCCTCCTCGAGACCCTGGTTCTTCTCTGGTTTCTCATGCGCCTTCTTCTTGATGTTGCTGTTACCTGGCCATACTCTTTCTTCCTGAGGTTGCTGTCACATGAGCAATATACTACACGAGAAAATATTGGACAGCAAAACCTGTTCAATGACTAAAGAATCTGCATCAGCAGCTGGAGGAGAGTGACTTTTTCTAGTGAAACATCCCTGGGGAAAGTTTGGAGAATACCAAGGACTTCTTGCAAGGACATCTTCACTGAAGGTATTGAAAGCACCTGCAGTCGTATCCGGAGAAATCAATAACCACATCAATTGCACCATGGCACCAGAAGCATCAGGAGTCACTTGGAGTTAGAGGTCAGAAACCAACCTTGAATTATTTTCTCTCCTGCTCCCTGATGGACCTCAGGGTGCTGCCAGCTTTCAAACAAGGACTAGAGGTGACATAATAGCAGCGTTCCAATATCTCAGGGGTTGCCACAAAGAAGAGGGAGTCAAGCTATTCTCCAAAGCCCCTCAGAGTAGAACAAGAAGCAATGGGTGGAAACTAATCAAGGAGAGAAGCAACTTAGAACTAAGGAGAAATTTCCTGACAGTTAGAACAGTTAATCAGTGGAACAGCTTGCCTCCAGAAGTTGTGAAACCCCAATGCTGGAAGCATTTAAGAAGTTGGACAACCATTTGTCTGAAATGGTTTAGGGCAATAATGGCGAACCTTTTTGTAAAGGCGTGCCAAAATTGTGTACATGTGTGCTATCGTGCGTGCATGTGCCCACACCCACAATTCAATGTTTCCTGGTCACCTGCGCATGCGCAGCCCCCCCCTGTGTGTGGAGAGTTTTTGCCCTCCTCAGGCTCCAGAGGCTTTCCTGAACAGCCCCCCCTGCCCTCAGAAGGCCAAAAATCAGATGGCCGGCTTGACAGCTGACAGCTCACATGCCAGCAAATATGGCTTCACGTGCCACCTGTGGCACACGTGTCATAGGTTCGCCATCACAGGTTTAGGGTTTCCTGCCTAAGCAGGGGGTTGGACTAGAAGACTTCCAAGGTCCCTTCTAACTCTGTTATAGTATTCTAGTCTAAGTCCAGAGTGATGGGAAGCCTTGAAAAACAATCCGTGTTCAGCAAGGCTGAGAAATTAAGAGCAGGTATCAAGAAAACTAGAGATTCAAGTGAGGTCTGAAGAGCTAAGTCAACCTAGCAGCAGACCAAAACAGAGGTTGCTTAACTTCCACCCCAGTTTCTGGCAAAAGAAAGCCATAGAAAGCAAAGCACCTACACACAACTAAGAAGAAATTTTGTTGAGGTGTCTGTCAGGGAAAGTAACAGAAATCTTGTCGATCAGAAAGGTCGGTAGTTCGGTGATTCAAATCCCTAGTGCCACTTAACTGAGTGAGCTCTCGTTACTTGTCCCAGCTTCTGCCAATCTAGCAGTTCGAGAGCATGTAAAAAATGCAAGTAGAAAAATAGGGACCACCTTTGGTGGGAAGGTAATAGCAGTCCGTGCGCCTTCGGTGTTTAGTCATGTCAGCCACATGACCACGGAGACATCTTCGGAGAGCTCTGGCTCTTTGGCTTTGAAACAGAGATGTGTACCAGCCGCTAGAGTCAGGAATGACTAGCACACATGTGTGAGGGGAACCTTTACCTTTACCTAACATAGCAACATTTAAATTAAGATAAAGTAAAAAATTGAACTGTTAGTTAAGAATTAGGTAGTAAAGAACTAAGAACCTACCCCCTGAATTACGCACGATCTCAGACCTACGTCTCTTCCGTCGGGCCCTGAAGACACATCTATTTCATGAAACTGGCCTGTCGTAGCCTTTTTAATTGGGTTCTTAGTATTGGGTTTTAACTGTGGGCAAAAGTATTTAATATATTTTAATATGTCATTTTAACTTTTGTATTTCCTGTTTTTACTGTGGCTGTTCTGAGTCCCGAGAGGGAGAAGGGCGGTATATAAATTAATTAATTAATTAATTAATTAAATAAATAAATGAATAAAGAACACTGACAAATATGAAACAGAGTTTAGGTGTGTGGCATGAATACATCATGTTTTTAATTTATTGCCTTGTTGCTCAAAACAGGAATCTTCTTAGACTAATGATTTTCACTTGGGTGAAACTAGATGAGGTCCAACAGCATAGGGGTTGGGTAACGGTATCCTCTTGTGACTATGTAGAGATGATGGACTAATTTCCCGCTTGATTCCTCTCTCTGACTTTGCCAACCTCTCTACAACATTAAGTTGCATAAAGAAGATAGAAGATAGAAGGTCAATATAGAGAAACCAAGAAATAAATGAGGATAGTAGCTTTAATCAACAAAAAATAAGTAAGAATACGCCAGGATTACAATTTTCTATATTGTTTCTCTCAAATAATGTAATATCCATGTGCTGTATCATGTCCAATATTAATGGCAACAAAAAGCAACTGAAAATGTCTGTATTCACCCAGATGCCACCTAGTGATTATAATATATACTGACATCAAATCCACTGAGATTATGCAATGCTTCAAATTCAGTCCCCCCAAAAATTCTTTGTAGCACATTGGACCACAATTGAAGCACTTGCTTGCAACAAATTGCCTGCAATTCCTTATTCAAGATGTTGCTGGTTTTTGACATCACTTATTTACTTTAGACATTTGAATGAGGTAAAGGTAACGATGGCAAGAATTCTCCCAGTTTCTGATTTCATTTCTGTCAAATGACAAGAAGATGGGATAGCCTATTTATCTATTGATGGTCTATTAGAAAACTCACAAGCCTCTTTCCCAAAATAGGTTTAGGTTTTATTGGTTTTTTATACCGCCCTACTCCTGAAGGACTCAGGGCGGTGTACAGCCAGAGTAAAATATATATATAAAAGTTTAAAAAGTTTTTAAAAGAGATATTAAACAATTGGGCCTAAAAATGACAAAAACCCAACCAACCCTGATTAAAATTTGTTGTTTTAGGAGTATTTTGTATATTTGTACTTGTTTTTAATTTTCCTGTGCGCCGCCCTGAGTCCCTCTGTGGGAGATGGGTGCGAGATATAAGTATGAATAAAACTAAAACTAAACTAAACTAAAATTAATAAAAATTTGTAATTTAAAAATCATGTTTTATGCCAGCCCGGCTTGTTGGGAAAAAAAGGTTTTGAGAGCACGGCGGAAGGTGCGTAAGTCAGGGATAGTTCTTAATTCCGGCGCAATTCCTTCCAGAGGACAGGTGCTCTCACGGAGAAGGCTCTCCCCCTGTGTGTCGCCAGTCGACATTGTCTAGCCGACGACACCATGAGGAGACCCTCTCTATGGGAGCGTACTGGCCAGTGGGAGGCTCTCGGTGGCAGAAGGCGATCTCGTAAGTAGCTTGAGTCATTGCTGGGGTAGATTATAGGCCAGGATGAACCGGGAGGAAACCTTCTCATTGTGCCATGCTAGCTCTGTCCTACTAGGATGTGCCCTACTCACCTGTCAGATGATGGCTTTTAAATAGAGGCAGGGGTGGGCTGCTACAGGTTCACCCGGATTCGGGAGAACCTGTAGCTAACATTATGGCTGGTTTTGAGAACCTCCAAATCTCACCCCTGGCTGGCCCCGCCTATTCCTCCAACCCCACTCCACCCCTCCCAGAAGTCTCCACGTGGCCTGTTTTGGATACGAGGTAAGTGCAGGGCCCACATGAAGGATCGGAGAAGAGAAAAACTCTTGGAAGTTTCGGAAGGCCAGAAATGGTCCTGTTTCCAGCCTCTGGAGAGCCTCCGGAGCCCAAAGAAGGCAGTTTTTGCCCTTCCGGAAGCTCGGGAAAAGCCTCTGGAGCCTGGGGAAGGCGAAAATGCGCCCTCCCATCATGGTGCAGGAGGCTGACTAGGCCACGCCCACCATGGCCACACCCACCCAGCAATCGGGCAGAGAACCCGTTGTTGAAACTTTATAGCCTACCCCTGGACCTAGGTCTACTACCCTGATTCCCCTAAAATAAGACCTCCCCAGGTAATAAGCCCAATTGGGCTTTTGAGTCCATAAGAACATAAGAATAAGAACATAAGAACAGCCTTGCTGGAACAGGCCACAGCCCATCTGGTCCAGCATTCTGTCTCACACAGTGGCTCACCATTTGCTTCAGGGTCTTCCCAAGCAGATGTTTTCACCTGCTTATGATTCCCTGCAAATGGCATTGAGAGATATCCTGCCTATCTCTCCAACCCCGAGGGTGTCCTTAGGCATCCATAATGATAGCCATTGATACCCTTGTTCTCCATGAACTCCTCTAATCCTTTCTTAAAGGTGTCGAGGCTGACAGCTGTCACCATTTCTTCTGGCAGGGAGTTCCATAGACCAGTGATCCTCTGGGTGAAAAAGAGGATCACTGGTCTATGGAACTCCCTGCCAGAAGAAGTGGTGACAGCTGTCAGCCTCGACATGTGCTAAAATAAGCCCTCCCCCTAAAATAAGCCCTCCCCCTAAACTAAGCCCTCCCTGAAAATATTGCAACACAGCAGCAGCCATGAGGTGACCCCGCTCGCCGCCTCCTGTACCTCAAAAATAATAAGACACCCCCAAAAATAAAGCCAAGTGCTTATTTCGGGTATCAAAAGAAAATAAGACCCTGCGTTATTTTCAGGGAAACACGGAAGGAAAATTAGGAAATTTGTTCAGAGGAACAGAGAATGATTCTGTCCCAACTGCCTGTCCCTTGAGCAACTTGAAGGATGGCTAAAGCTTTCATTCCAACCCTTGGAAGAATAATTAAGGGCAGATTTTTCCCTCCCACTGGCTCCTAATGCTGGATATGAGAGAGACAAAGCAGGTAACTTTTCCAATCTCTTAACTTGTCCCACAGAAAAGGTGTAAGAATAGGACCACTTAACAAGCCTTGAGGTAGATTACTTCTCAGTCATTAGGGAAGTCCAAATGATGCTACCAGGTTTTTTCAACTCATGGACTGGAAGAATCTTCCCTCCCTCCCTTTCTCCCTCCCTCCCTCCCTCCCTCTGGTTCAGATTATAAATGCAACCCAACAAGACACAGACTTCAGAGGATAATCAGAATTGCAGAAAAAATAATTACTACCAACCTGCCTTCTATTGAGGACCGGTACACTGCACAAGTCAAAAAGAGGGCCATGAAAATATTTGCAGACCCCTCACATCCTGGACATAAATTGTTTCAACTCCTACCCTCAAATCGACGCTATAGAGCACTGCACACCAAGACAACTAGACACAAGGACAGTTTTCCCCCCAACGCCATCACTCTGCTAAACAAATAATTTCCTCACCACTGTCAAACTATTCACTAAGGCTCCATTACTATTACTATTAGTCTTCTCATCGTTCTTCTCACCCATCCCTTCCCACTTATGTCTCCATGACTGTAACTTTGCTGCGTGTATCCTTACGATTTATATTGATATTGCTTCCTGATTGCTTATTTATACCCTATGACTATCATTAAATGCTGCGCCTTACGGTTCTTGACGAATGTATCTTGTTTTTATGTACACTGAGAGCTTATGCACTAAAGACAAATTCCTTGTGTGTCCAATCACACTTGGCCAATAAAGAATTCTATTCTATTCTATTCTATTCTATTCTATTCTATTCTATTCTTTTCTATTCACACTAGGACTAGATTAAAAGAGAATTAGACCTTAACCCTAACCCTAACCCTTGTCCTTTTAGCAGAATCTTATATGAATCTTACAATGAAGAGCAGATTAACCTCATAGTGTAGTGGTTAAATCATGGGTCTTCAATTAAGTCCCCACTCAATAGAAGAGCTTAGTGGATGATTTTGGCCCCGGTCATTCCCTCTCAGTCTACCTTACTGCTCACAATTTTCTTGAGAGGATAACATTAGGAAAAAATGTGCTTATATTCATCTTATCTTCCTCATACTGAAAAGAGCAAATCCCGAGAGCAGATTAGCACCAAGTTAGCATTTTAGGATTTTTCTAACAGTTGCTCATGCTTCCAGATGCCACCCAGTCAAGCCTTTGTTTCATTTCCACATGAATGCCTGGATATTTGCAACCTATTACAACTGCAAAAAATTGGATCTCGTAATGAAGAAATAATTGGGACTCTGATATACTTAATAGCACGCAGGCTTGCCAACTGATTGCAAAGTAGCTTCTAGCCTTAAAATTTTAGCCACACTGATTCGTGACCCCCCCCCCCCAAAATAGATTGCTGTAGATCTAGAAGTCATCGTTAAAATTTTGGACTGGGTGTTTGTGTGTTTCTTTAAAAAAATATGCTATAAATATATACACATCTCATATACTCAAGATATTATGCTACATATTTCTGTGCAAAATTAGAAATAGAGTTCTTTATTGGCCAAGTGTGATTGGACACACAAGGTATTTGTCTTTGGTGCATATGTTCTGAGTGTACATAAAAAGGCAAGATACATTCATCAAGAATCATAAGGTATAACACTTAATGATAGGGTCATTAGGTACAAATAAGCAATCGGGAAACAATCAATATCAGGGAAGCTGATGTGGCCTAGAGGTAGAGCTCTTGCCTCACAAGCAGGAGGTTCTGAGTTCGATCCTAGGTAGAGGCACATGAAGAGTCTCCTGCTTGGGCAAGGGGTTGGACTAGATGACCTGCAAGGTCCCTTTCAACTCTGTTAATCTGTTAATGTAAATCATAAGGATGCAAACAACAAAGTTACAGTCATGCAGTCATAAGTGAGACTTGAAACCCAGGGAAGTCCCATTTTCTTTCATTTGGCTCTGAACTGGACTAACAACTGCCAGCCCACCTTTCAAATGGCCACCCGAGTCTACTAAAATACTGGGTGAATGAAGGAAGTGAAGGCTTTCCCATGATATTCCGTTGGCCTTGCCTTTGTGTGTGCAACTCATGGACAAACTCTGAATGAAGACTATAATCCGAAGGTAAATATTGTTCCTGGGTTATATGATATGATACGAAATTAGAACAACTACGGACCTCCGCTCCTTCCGTCAAAAATTAAAAACGTACTTTTTCTGCTTGGCCGGCCTAGGTTAGTCATCTGTTTATTGTTTAATCGGGTTTTAAGGGGTTTAGTTTTTAGTATTTTGGGTTTTTAGCGCAGGGATAAATGGTTTAATCTTGATTTTATTTATATTTATGTATATTTATGTTTGTATTTTTTAATTCCCCTGTGCACCGCTCCGAGTCCCTTTGGGGAGAGGAAGCGGTCTATAAATTAAATATTATTATTATTATTATATTATTATGATGGACAAACATGAAACATGCCTACATTCGTGAGATTGATTAAACCATCACTGCTGCCACCATCACATTTTTAAACATTTCCTTCACACCCCGGAGAATATTTTGTCTGCTATTCAAAGCCCTTGCACCCTTACACCTTTTACTTACTCTGTCCTATCTCATAATAATAATAATAATTAATATTAATAATAATAATAATTTATTAAATTTATAAACTGCCCCCTCTCCCCAAAGGGACTCGGGGCGGTGTACAGGAAAATTAAAAAGCATCTAAAAACATACAATACGTACAAAGTTAAAAACGAATTAAATTACCCTGTACTAAAATTTATGAACATTAAAATTGCAAAATGACTCATTGGAATCTGTTTAGCACTTCTGTACCTGATCCTAGCACTCTGAAATAGGAAAATAATGGGGGGAAAATCCAGTGGTGAAATTCAAATATTTTTACTACTGGTTCTGTGGACATGGCTTAGTGGGCATGACAGAGGAAGGATACTGCAAAATCCCCATTCCCTCACCACACCTGGGGGAAGGATACTGCAAAATCACCATTCCCTCCCGACTCTGGGGCCAGCTAGAGGCTGTATTTGCCGGTTCTCCAAACTATTCAAAATTTCCACTACCGGTTCTCCAAAACCTGTCCGAACCTGCTGAAGTTCACCCCTGAAAAAAAATCTTATTTTTCAGTCTTTCGCAACAGTCAGATTTTTCTTCTTCTCGAAGAATATATAATTCATCCTGCTCTGTACAGATTGTTGAACTACACAATGTTCATTTAATGTCCGTTTGCCACTGTGCTTGTTGGCACAGTGGCACTTTGGACAAACAGAACTGTACAAAGGGACAGGTTGCTTTTGAGAAATTATTTCTCAATCCAACTTTCAAACATGTTTGAACTGGTAATATTCTATATGCAAAGTCATTTAATTAATCACACCCCATAGATCTTCTGGGAGTTCACGGTGAATTGCAAATAGTGATTTAAACTACTGTGAGCAAATGACATCTGGCTTTTGAGTCAGCACATTGATCCATTAAGATCACTAAGTTGGATTTCACACATTTTATCAGCCCTGCAAGCTGGGGCTAGAAATGTTCAAAATTGAACCTTTGTGAACCTACACAGGCAAAACATATGCTCTACTAGTATGGTCTGATCCAGTGCTTCTTTTGGGAACCTGTCAACCGGTACAACCAGTTGACTCCATCACTGGCCATAGGGGACGAACACCTCACCCCTGTGGATGGGGCACACAGCTTGGGCGTACTCCTGGATACCCGGCTGTCCATGGAAGATCAAGTGACAGCCGTGGCCAGGAGGGCATTCTACCAGGTTCACCTGATATGCCAGTTGCGTCCCCTACTGGATCGGGATGCCCTTTGCACAGTCACTCATGCCCTCGTGACATCCCAACTGGACTACTGCAATTCTCTCTACATGGGGCTCCCCTTGAGGTGCACCCGAAGACTTCAGCTTGTCCAGAATGCAGCCGTGCGAGCAATTATGGGAACCTCTAGGTTTACCCATGTAACACCGCTCTTGCGCGAGCTGCATTGGCTGCCTGTCGTCTTTCGGGTGCGCTTCAAGGTGTTAGTTATCATCTTTAAAGCGCTCCATGGCACAGGACCTAGCTATCTGCAGGATCGGATTCTGCCCCATACATCCCTGCGGCCGATCCGCTCCCACAGAGAGGGACTTCTCCGGGTGCCGTCCACTAGGCAATGCCAGCAGGCAATGCCCAGGGGAAGGGCCTTCTCTGTGGCGGGCCCAGGCCTCTGGAATGACCTTCCCCCCGAAATTAGAACAACTACGGACCTCCGCTCCTTCCGTCAAAAATTGAAAACACACTTTTTCTGCTTGGCCGGCCTAGGTTAGTCTTCCGTTTTAACTGGTTTTTTTAGGGGGTATAGTTTAGTTTTAGTATAGAGGGTTTTTAGCGCAGGGATAATTCGTTTAATTCTTATTTTAACTATTTATGTATTTTGTATTTGTTTTTTAATCTCCCTGTGCACCGCTCCGAGTCCCTTTGGGGAGAGGAGGCGGTTTATAAATAAATTAATAATAAATTAATAATAAAAAATAATAACCTAGATGGAATAATTTCATATTAAGTAGATTTAGTGTTAGATTTACAATACAATAGCAGAGTTGGAAGGGACCTTGGAGGTCATCTAGTCCAATTCCCTGCCTAGGCAGGAATCCCTATACCATTTCAGACAAATGGCTATCCAACATCTTCTTGAAGACTTGCAGTGTTGGGGCATTCACAACTTCTGGAGGCAACTTCTGTTCCACTGATTAATTGTTCTAACTGTCAGAAAATTTCTCCTCAATTCTAAGTTACTTTTCTCCTTGATTAGTTTCCACCCATTGCTTCTTGTTCTGCCCTCTGGTGCTTTGGAGAACAGCTTGATACCCTCTTTTTTGTGGCAATCCCTGAGCCTTAGCTCTTAGTGCTGGCTTCAAGCATTCCAAACAATTCAAGACAAAGTTGTAGGTGATGATTTTCACAATTCTCTTCAAATTTGCATTCTCAGTTTAGAACTGCCAGATTTCATACAGTTTTTTCAATTTTCGTGGAATTTGGGAAATGGACGGAAGACACTGTTTAATGGGGCTGCACTTTGCTATGGAGCTCCTGGCGGTGAACGGGGGAAATATAGGTAGTCCTCAACTTATGACCATGATTGAGCCCCAAATTTCTATTGCTAAGTGAGACATTTGTTAAATGAGTTTTATACCATTTTGTGACCGTTATTGCCAGATTTATGGAGTCGTTAAATGAAGTCAATGATGATTGCCAGATTTGTTGAGTTAGTAACATGGTTGTTAAGTGAATCTGGCTTTCCTGTTGACTTTGCTTATCACAGATGGAGGTCACGTGACCACGGGACACTGCAACCGTCATACCTATGAACCAGTTGCCAAGCACCCGAATTTTGATCACGTGACTATGGGGATGCTGCAACGGTTGCAAATGTGAAAAATGGCCATCCGTCACATTTTTCAGAGCGGTGGTAACTTCAAACGGACACTAAATGAACTGTTGAAAGTCGAGGACTACCTATACTGCTTGAAAGCTGTGGGTAATATTGTCCTTCATTTCCAGGAATTTTTTATAAGAAGCATGTTTTCGCTTTCTGCTGACTGTGCTTAACACTGTTAAGACATGCAAAATAATCAGAGGTGGTATTCAGCCGATTCGGACTGATTCACCTGAACCGGTAGTGGAAATCCGCCCATCCACCCATCTGCCCTGGCTCTATGCCATCCCCTTTAGGCACATTTTTGAAACTGGGCGCATCTGCAGAAGACATGCATGCACAGAAGGCACACATGCAGGTGGGGCGAACCAGTGGTAACAAAATGTGAAACCCACTGCTGAACACAATCAACACAATTTCTGCTCTCCATTCATAGATCCAAGCAAGTTAAACAGGTTATTTTTATTGTATTATCAGAGTTTATACCTCCGATAGTACAATAAAAAGTTATACATGGTATATTTGGTTTTACCTCAGGATATCATAAGAACCTAGCTATTGCATTTTATAAACTATAGTCTCTGACTTAGTGTCAAGGGTGAACTATCCAGTTGTGGCTTAAATCAATGCACCATGAGGTCACTCAGTGCATGAAGCAAACCACTGAATGCAACAAAAGCATTGAAACGGCTCTCTACAATAGACCAAGAACATCTAGAATAAAAGTAGATAGCTTGCTGATGCTGAATACAACTCCAATCTCCTCATTATTGGCCAAGGTTCCTAGGAATGCTGGGAGCTGTAGTTCATCAAAAGGTTCATCCTTATCCCTTGTGTAGGGCAAGAGAGGCCAATGTTCAAACCTCCATTTGGCCATGAACAGTCATTATCAAGATTCCTAGGAATGCTGGAAGCTGTAGTTCAACAAAAGGTTCATCCTTATCCCTTGTCTGGGATGAGGGAGGCCAATGTTCAAATCTCCATTTGGCCACGAACAGACATCATCACACAGCCTAACATACTTTATAAAGTTGCTAGAATTAAAAAAAAGAGGGAAATGCAGTATTTTCAATTTCTTGAACAAAACTATTGTAAACATGTATTGTTGTTGTTAGTTGTGAAGTCGTGTCGGACCAATGGTGGGATTCAAATAATTTAACAACCGGTTCTCTGCCCTAATGACCAGCTGGGTAGGCTTGGTTCATTGGTCATGTGACTGGGTGGGCACTCACGTCAATGGGCGCTTCACCTTAGCTGTTATAATGGAATAAGGGTTAACCAGAGAGAGGCAGTTTCTGTAAGCAGGGCAATAAAGATTAGGCTAGAAACAACACCAGAATGTTTCCTTCCTGCCTTCCTTACAGGATTAGCCCTGGAAAGTGGGAAAAAAACAAAATTAGATTTCTTCCAACAATCAATTCTCCAAACTGCGTAGAAAGTTAACAACCGGTTCTCCTGAATAGGTGTGAACTGGCTGAATCCCACCACTGTGTCCGACTCATCATGACCCGACGGACAACGTTCTTCCAGGCCTTCCTTTCCTCTACCTTCCTTTGGAATCCATTGAAGCTCAGGCCTATTGCTTCGGTGACTCCATCCAGCCACCTCTGTCATCCCGTTCTTCTTTTGCCCTCAATCTGTCCCAGCATTCGGCTCCTTCCTTCTCATCAGGTGGCCAAAGTATTTGAGTTTCCTCTTCAGGATCCGGCCTTCTAAAGAGCAGTCAGGGTTGATCTCCTCTTGGACTGACCAGTTTGATCGTCTTGCAGTCCAAGGAGGAGGAGACTAACGTGCAGTAGGGACAGATCTGAAACCTCTACCTCAGTGGTGGGTTTCTGCAGGCTCACACCTACTCGCGAGAGCCGGTTGGTGAAATTTAGAGAACCGGTGAGAGGGGGTTCCACTGGCATACCTGGAAGTAAATCTGGCCCGCCGCTGCCAGTGACCCAACAGGAAGGAAAGGAAAGGAAGGAAGGAAGGAAAGGAAAGGAAAGGAAAGGAAAGGAAAGGAAAGAAAGAAAGAAAGAAAGAAAGAAAGAAAGAAAGAAAGAAAGAAAGAAAGAAAGAAAGAAAGAAAGAAAGAAAGAAAGAAAGAAAGAAAGAATTTATCATCACAATTGAGTCCAAAATTTTGGTTGCTAAGCAAGAGCGTTGTTAAATGAGTTTCACTACATTTTAAAAGGTGGCCACTCCCACCCTGTCACATGACTACCAAGCCACGCCCACAAAATAGGCCACAACTACAGAGTAGGTTCTAAAAAATTTGAAACCCACCACTGCTCTACCTTTATTAGAAGGAAGGTAAAAGTTGTAACATATGAATTCCAGTGAGTGCTTTTGCTTTCAAAGGAGACAACAATATTCAGGGAATTTAGAAAAGCAAGAGTCCTTTTTCTCCTGGTATTTCTAAACAAATGACTGGGGGGCAAACTTTGCGCAGGAGGGCTAATTTCATTCTGCTCACTGTTTCGACAACTGATCCCCCTTCTCTCAGTGTGAGAAATAGCTTTCACACCAATAAATAATAATAATAATAATAATAATAAAACTGAATTTATTAACCGCTCCCTCTCCCCACAGGGACTCGGGGCGGTGCACAGGGAGAATAAAAACCATAAATATACAAAAATACATACAATTTAAAAGGCAAAAATCATCCCCAAAAGAAACGTGGAAGTGCTTTGACAATAAAGTAGCAGAAACAGACATTCCATTTTATTCAAAAGGAGAAGAAAAGGAGATTGGAGATTTAAAATTGGGTTTTAGGCTAGCATTAAAATAGAATCGTCCTGTGCTGGGATGAGCAGTGGAGAAACGATATGGGCAAAATCGCTTTCCTGCAGAGTTTCATTCGTAATTTCTAAACACCATTTTTCCCCCCACAGAATCAACATCCACAATGATATTTCTGTCAATCATCCTGTCTCTTGTATTTTTTTTTTCTCCAAGCAGGCAATTTCCTTTTTCTACCATCATATAACCTTCAGTAAAATGAAAATTCCTGATGGAAACAAACAAAAGTGTTGGAAGCTCAGTTTCTACGAAGCTGTGCAAAGGACTGGACTGGACGTTACAAGAAAAATCCCAAACAGATGGCCGAAGGGTTGGGGGTGTGGATGCAAACAGGGAACGTTCTACCACATGTGGTGGGCTTGCCCCAAGGTTGGAAAATACGGGCGTAAGATAAGGAAGGGGCTGGAAGAGATAACTGAGCAAAGTATAGAGTTGAAGCCAGAACTGGGAATTTTTCCCCCTAGAAAATTTTTATTTTTTTATTCTCTTACATACCATTTTAAGTATACATTCACATAATTATTTTTACTCTTTACATTTATCATTCTTGTACATTTGTTATTCCATTTTATAGGTTATAATATACATATACAGTTTGGGTTGCTTTGTTTACCATCCCTTCCTCCTGTTGTAAGACCATCTTATTTACCCTTTCTTTTCTCCCTCCCTCCCTTCTCTATTTTCCTCCTTCCTCCTTTCTTTTCCCTTCCTTCTTCCCTTCCCTTTCTCCTACTCCTATTCTTCCTCTTCCCCTACCTACCGTCTCTCCTTCTCTTCCTCTCCCTTCCATCCTCCTCTCCTTACCTCTTCCTTCTTTCCTCTCCTGGGAATCTTTGACGGGAAAGTGGAGAAAAAATTACAACACATAATATTACACGTGTTGACTGCAAGTAGAATCGTACTAGCACAGAACTGGAAACAAACAGATTCTCCTCCAGGCCCAATTATAAGAAGGAAAACCTATGAGCTTGCAGAAATGGATAGCCTGTCTATGGAGATGAAGGAGAGGGAAGAAACCGAGTTCTATCAAATTTGGAGTAGATGGTATTCCTGGCTTGAGAGTAAACATAAAATTTAAGGCATAAAGGGTAAATGTATAAATGCATAGAGAGTATCTAAATAAGGATATAACTTTGGATAATGATATAGAAATAGATTTTTTTTGTAAATAGGATAGTTACGAAAAATATGGATACCGATATGGAAAAGCTGTTACAAGTGTAAATTTGTGTTTTGCCTTTAAAATGTTTGGAAAATTTAATAAATACTATTTTTTTAAAATCCCTTTGGTCCTATCATGTCTCACCTTGCTCCCCCCCCCCCCCAGAAGTCACCCTTTTGCCTAATCAGGAAGCATTCCAATCAAATTTGCTGTCACCATTTCTTATTTCAAATGCTGATTTGTCCGCGAGTCCTTCTCCATGGAGCACGAGCAGGTGTGCACATGCAAAAAATATATATTACTCAAGAGGCTTTTGCTCCCTGAACTGGGAATCCTTACGAAAGTTTGAGAGCCAGTTCCGTCTTCCACTTACCAGTAACCACAGTGAAAGCCCTTATAATCAGGGATTTCATGCATTAAAACCATTTCTCTTTCTGGCATCCCTCAACTGTACCCCTGCAAGTTTCTTATTAAATGCCTGGCTCTTGGGGTATTCTGGTTCTGGACTGACATATGGCTTAATTATATTTGATTTTTCTACCTAAGTGGTAAACTGTTCCAAGGAAAATGCAGTGGTGTCTTTCTGTAAGAACGCTGATATGAACGTTTGCATGGAGACAGGTCTATCAAAGCTGCTCTCTTGTTCCAGAATTCAGGGTATGGAATAAAATAGTTAGATCTGTGTATACCATGTTTCCCTGAAAATATGACCTACTCAGAAAGTAAGTCCTAGCTTGATTTTTTTTACACGTGTGCCCAATTTCAGCCTCCAAATGGTCCGATCGCCACCCAAAAATGCAACGTGCAGAGGTGGTGATGTACTCTGGCGATCCCAGCAACCTTGAACGGGTCTCAAATGGAGCATTTGGGGGCTGAAAATGCAAGGCGAGGAGCCCAAAAACGCAAGCCATTGACTGTGACAATCTCTGCAGCCAGGAAGAGGATACACAGAGGCCGAAGGGTGGGGGCCAGGGGGTGGGCCGGGCTACTTTTGGAGTATAAGATGCACTTACATTTTCAGCCTCTTTTACCGGGGGTGTGGGTGTGGGAATGCATGTTATACTCCAAAAAATACGGTAATTCACTTCCTCTATCTTCATAGAGATATCAGAGTCAACGGCAGCATCTATCGGAGCTAAGCTTTAAAAAGCAAAGCAGGGTTGACCTTGATTAACACTTGGGATGGGAGCTAAACCTTGGATAGGAAAGTCAAGGAAAGTCTCCAGGCTAGGCGGAGGACTTTTGTCAAGAAAATGATGTCTATTTTAGTCAGGCTGCCTCTGCAATAAGCACAATTTATTTTTGTATGCAAATTCAGGCTTCCAAAATGTTATTTTGCCAATTCTCTGCAACAGGGGCATGGCATAGATATGGCAGAGAAATAGGTGGGATGGGAGAGATTCTTTGGTCATGTCATAAAACAACAACTGAATTATCGGTTGGATTTCCAGTTCTATCAACCCAATGGGAATTGTTCTGCACAATTATTGCTAATACATACTGTATGTAGGAAGTTAGCACCCACCCTTCTCCTGGAAGAATGAAATATTCTAGGAAATATTAAAAAGGCAGAATATTATATTTCCCTGGATGAGAAATGGAGACGCATGTTTTAAAGACAAAGCAGCTTCCTGCAGCTCCCTTCAGCTCCAGGGTGATGGGATTAAGATATTGTGCTCAGGACATGATAGGATTCGCCCTCTACCCATCTCACCACATGATGCCTGGGAAGATTACATCATCCAGCAAACCTACAAAGTTACCCCTGCATGACGCCATGGGAGTCCGACAACCAATCAGGATACATTTCTTACACAGCAACAGGAAGCTCCAAGGCGGGGCCCAAGAGAGGGTATAAATCTATCTCCCTCTCTCACCCTTGTGTTTTTCCTTTTGCCCAGGATCTTAAACCATGTTGTCCTGTCCCCCATTAAACCATCTTTCCAGGCAGCTTCCATGTTTCCAGTGTCCTTCACCCCACTTGGAACTGAACCCAGAAGGATATTTCTTCCAATTAAATACAATAAATTGGGATGTTCTTAACTACAGTCGGCTTGTGTGTTCTCAACAACAAGCTTTGAGAGGGACCCTCTGTGCAACTTATATCATTGTTTACTGGATAAGACCCAGTGAGTGACAGGAGTTTACATCATTCCATATAATGTGACAGGTACATTATAATTTTTCCCTTCCCTTTTCTTTCCTATTTTGCGTAAAATAAACTCTTGGAAAGCCCCACAATGAGTTTGTTCAACAACAGGTGGTCCAAAAATGGCACTGCCTCTTTGCATTCAGGCTTTCAAGAAGCAACGATTCAATTCTATTGGCTAAACAATTCTGTTGCTCAGCTCAATAGCAAATTGGTCCGTTCCTTTGCCTTTCAGAAGCAGCTTCTGGGGAAATAGCCGTGATGTTGCTTCTTGGATTCACGCTAGGAAACTTTTATTCCCATGCCGCATTTCAGAAATTTTAACAGAGATTGCAAATACTCTGTGTATATATATTCCTTTCCCCACCAGTGCTAATAATACTCCAATTTCATGGATCACTGCAAGTTATTATCAAATGCTATTATACCATGGATTTCAAACTGAAAATAAAGTATTTCTGATTTGCTCGGCAGGCAAATGAAGCCCTAAAGGGAGAGCTATTTGTATTGTAAGATACTTCTAAGCAGTTGTGAAGGCATGCAGCTGAGTAATATTGATTTATTTGTGGGGTTTATATCCTACCTTTTCTTCCAGCGCCCAAGGCAGAACATATAGAAAGGACCAAGCAGCTAAGCTCAGGAGAATCAAGGAAACTACTTCACATCTCAGCTATTAGCCCCGGCATTTTAAAAGGGAAGATGGACAATTAATATCTTTAAATACCCTGTTTCCCTGAAAATAAGCCCTCCCCGGATAATAAGCCCAATTGGGCTTTTGAGCACATGAGCTAAAATAAGCCCTCCCCGAAAATATTGCAACACAGCAGCAGCCATGAGGTAACCACTCTCGCTGCCTCCTGTACCTCAAAAATAATAAGACCTCCCCGAAAATAAGGCCAAGCGCCTATTTTGGGGGTCAAAAGAAAATAAGACCTTGTCTTATTTTCGGGAAAACAAGGCATGTAGTCCTTAATAATAATAATAATAATAAATTTAATTTGTAGACCGCTCCCTCTCCCCGAAGGGACTCGGAGCGGTGCACAGGGGAATTAAAAATGTACAAAACATAGATACATCATAAATATATATAAAATCAAATTAAACAATTTATCCCTGCGCTAAAAGACCTAAAATCCTAATAACTAAACCCCTTAAAAACCCTATTAAAACAATTTAGATGTTCAGACTGAGAAGGCAGGAAGATAAGTTAGGCCAGGCCGGCCTGTTGGAAAAGATAAGTCTTGAGCTTTTGTCAGAAGGCGCGGAAGTCCGTAGTCATTCTGAGGTCGGGGGGGAAGGTCGTTCCAGAGGGTTGGGCCCGCCACAGAGAAGGCCCTTCCCCTGAGCGTTGCCCGCTGGCATTGCCTAGTGGACGGCACCCGGAGAAGTCCCTCTCTGTGGGAGCGGATCGGCCGGAGGGATGTATGGGGTAGACCTACAAGTTCATTTAGTGAACATTCCCCTACAAGGACCTTGACCTACAAGTTCATTTAGTGAACATTCAAAGTTACAACAGCACTAAAAACAGTGACTTATGACCATTTTTCCCCTCTATGACCTTTGTCGTATCCCCATGATCACACGATCAAAATTCAGATGCTTGCCAACTGGTTCATATTTATGACCGTCCTGAGATCATGAGGTCATCTTTTGCAACCTTTTGACCAGCAGAATCAATGGGGAAGCCAGATTCATTTAAACAACCACGTTTACCAGGGGTGGGTTCCGGACCCCAGCACAGTTGGTACACTGCCGAGCATCCTAGATGGGCGCGTGCGCTGTGCACGCATGGGCATGGCCACCGCCCTGCAACACCCAGTTGCCTGGCAGAGGTCGCGCAAGCATCGCACGCTGTGTGCGTATGCGCAATAATAATAATAATCTTTATTGTCATTGTAGTAAGATTGTAATAAAATTACAATGAAATTGGTTCATGCAATGGGCCGGTCACATTATTAAACGGCCATGGAACACAGGAGGGCACATGGGCCAAAGAAGCCCGGCTTCTCCCGGCTACTCCCGATATGACCGTACTGGGCCATACCACCCAGAACCAACCACTGATGTTTGCTAACTAAAGGTCTGCAGTGATTCGCTTAGTAACTATATGGAGAAAGGTCATAAAGTGGGGCAAAACTCACGTAACAAATGTCTCACTTACCAACAGAAATGTTGGTCTCAATTGTGGTCATAAGTTGAGGACTACTTGTATACTGTGACTTTAAAATTATTGCACCTTAAAGATATTATTATTGTACTAGTACAGGGGTCTGCAAAGTTGGCTCTTTTAAGCCGGGTGGACTTCAACTCCCAGAATTCCCCAGCCAGCCATGCTGGCTGGGGAATTCTGGGAGTTGAAGTCCACCCGGCTTAAAAGAGCCAACTTTGCAGACCCCTGTACTAGCAGATATGTACAAGGGGAACCTTTACCTTTTACCTTAAGTCTCGAGACGTGGAGGGGCACCAAAGAGCACAGATTAACACATTAACAGAGTTGGAAGGGACCTTGTAAGTCATCTAGTCCACCCCCCTGCCCAATCAGGAGATCCTACACCATTACTGACAAAGAGCAGTCCAATCTCTTCTTGAAAGCCTCAAGTGATGAAGCTCCCACAACTTCCGAAGGCAACTTCTGTGCCATTGGTTGATTGTTCTCACTGTCAGAAAGTTCTTCCTTATTTCCAGGTTGAATCTCTCCTTGGTCAGTTTCCATCCATTATTCCTTGTCTGGCCTTCGGGTGCTTTGGAAAATAGCTTGACTCCCTCCTCTCTATGGCAGCCCCTCAAATATTGGAAGACTGCTATCATGTCTCCCCTGGTCCTTCTCTTCACTGACACATGCCTAGTTCCTGCAACCTTTCGATGTATGTTTTAGCCTCCAATCCCCTCATCATCCTGGTTGCTCCTCTCTGCAATTTTTCTAGATACTTCCTGTGACAAAACATTTGCCAAAGAATTGCTATGCAGGTCTGTACAGGAAACCAAAGGCTGTTTGCTCATTCATAAAAGACTGTTAGTCCATTCATAAAAGATCCAGGTGGCCTGTTCTGAATCATTAACGTTAACAGATTAACAGAGTTGGAAGACACCTTGCAGGTCATCTAGTCCAACTCCCTGCCCAAGCAAGAGAACCTACATGTGCCTCTACCTAGGATCGAACTCAAACTTCTTACTGTAGTCTGGGACTGTCACTCACCTTTTCCTGCTGACAGTGGCCGTGCCCTCTTTTTTTCCTTAGTCTACCCTTCAGACAAACTTAAGATATGTCAGAGTTCCACGATTGCCTCCTGGAAGTCCACTCAGAACTCATCTGTATCAACATCAATAATTTGTGTGCTAAGATTTCCATTGGCTCAGTGTTTAGAGAAGCACATTTAAAAAAAAATCCTTTAATAGGACCAGCCTCTTCAATTATGTCAAAGCTTTTACTCTCTGCAAGATCAGCCTTGAGTAGGCATTTTGCGATAGAAAGGGGGAGGGCTATTCGTTATACAGAATGCAAATGTAAAATAGCAGAGTTGAAGGGACCTCAGAGGTCATCTAGTCTAACTCCCTTACTCAGGGTGGGAATCCTACCCCATTCCAGATTAATGGCTGTCCAACGTCTTCTTTAAAAAAAAGCCCAGTGATGGAGCACTCACAACTTCTTGTAGCAAACTGTTCCACTGGTGAATTGCTCTCCCTGCTATTGTGACATGACCACGATTTGGGATGGTTTTGTTGTAAAGCAGCATTTTGGTTTCAGTTTCCGGTGAAAACCATGCCACAGAGAACAATGGATTTCCTTAATCACAGTGGGTCTCACTCAGTGGTGGGTTTCAAAATTTTTTAGAACTTCTTCTGTAGGAGTGGCCTGCTTTGTGGGAGTGGCTTGCCAGCCATGTGACTGGGTGGGAGTGGCTTGCCAGCCATGTGACTGAATGGGAGTGGCTTGGCAGTCATGTGACTGGGTGGGCGGTGGCCAACTTGTAAAATGTGGTGAAACTCACTTAACAACGCTCTTGCTTCGCAACCAGAATGTTGGCTCAGGAACTCTGGCATTTGGAGCACGCAAGTCTTCAAGTCTAAGCTGTCAAGTTACAAGACCCTTGCACCCCTAACCCTTTAGACAAAAAAAAACCCAGGGGTGTTCAAACTTGACAGCTTTAAGACTTGTGGACTTCAACTCCCAGAATTCCTCCTCTCGCTCTTCATCTTGACGATGGGCGAGGGGAGGGAGCTGGAAACCGGTTCTAAACAGCACTGTAGATTTGTGGAACCTCTTCTATAGAAGAAGTTAGAACTGTCAGGAACCCACCCCTGGTCTCACTTCACAACTTTCATTCAGACGAAGTCATTTTTGTTTATTTTTTAGCTCCAGGGCACAGGGAACCGTTCCAGTAGCAATTGGAAGGTGATACATATGGCTTCTGCTATATTTTCTGAAAAGGAATCGTCTGCAGTTTGACGTTTTTGATTAAGTGGCTGAAGTTCTGCTCCAGTATCTACTTTAACAGATGGGATGGAAATAGACAAGCTGAGCTAAACGATCCTGAGTCAGGTTTGCATTTATGCAGCCTATGAATGAAGGTAGGTTGCCTCCTAAGGAATGCAAGGCACTGCCACCTTCCAAGGGTGTGCATATATTTGCCTCCTGATTGCAAGGTTGTAAATTATAAATGAAGTATATAACAATTTAAGTATCCCTTAGGAATTAATCGGAATCTTGCTTTGCAAGGGGCCTGGTTATCACCATATACCGAGCGTATACCGATTTGATCTCAGTCCTCTTTTGTATAATGCAATCGTACGATGACATTCATCGCCAGACACTTAAAACCGCTTAATCTGGATTCATGTATAACATGGTATGGATGAGCTAATAAATAAATGAGCTTCGCAAGGAATTTCAGCACTGGAACTGCATTTATATATATGCTGGTTTTGCTGTATTCGGGTCTTTTCCCGTGTAAGAATGAAATTGTCTTTGCAACGTTTCGGCAAGGTCTCACTCACCATCTTCAGGCTACAGTAAGTCAGAGAGACTAGTATAGATCTATTTCGAGCTTTTTAGCTCTCATCAGCTAGCCATACCCTTACTGGGATTTGAACCAGAGCTATATTACATGCTAGGCAGGAGCCTTAGCCATTAGGCCACCAGGTTCTCTTCTTGATCAGCTGAGACAGGAGGATAAGTATATACTTGTGTCACAACACAAGTAACAATTAATTGAAAACAATTATCTATCTATCTATCTATCATCTATCTATCTATCTATCTATCTATCTATCTATCTATCTATCTATCTATCTATCTATCTATCTATCCTTGTGTCACAACACCCTGTTAAGCCACAATTAAGGGAGGAAGCATACTGCTCTCCTTTTCTGCCTTTCGGCTCATCACCAGAGACCATCTAGACAGGAAGCTATGAGTTCCGTTGTGTAATCCTTCTGTAACTTAAGCCTATCTTCTGTAGTGTTGGCTATTCATACCAGCTTGGTCTCATCTGCAAATTTGATGAGTTCCCCATTTATTCCCTCATCCAAATCATTGATGAAGATGTTGAAGAGTACTGGGCCTAAATGTTGGGGGACTCCACTGCATACTTCCTTCCATGTAGATCCAGTTCCATTGAGGACTACACGTTGAGTGCGGTTGGTCAGCCAGTTACGAATCCATCTGGTGGTGATGCTATCTAACCCACATTCTTCTACTTTATCTAGTAGTAGGTTATGGTCCACCTTGTCAAATGCCTTACTGAAGTCCAAGTAAACTATATCGACGGCATTCCTCTGGTCCACTAATTTTGTCACATTATCAAAGAATGCAATAAGATTAGTCAACTGTGACTAAGATTAGTCAACTGTGAGGCAGTTGTAATTGCCTCTAGACCAGGGCCCCCCAACCTTTTTTGCACCAGGGACCGGTTTCATTTTAAAGAAAATTCTGCGGACCGGCTGGCGTAGAGGAGGAGTGGGGGGGGAGGGGGAACAGGCGGCGCATGCGCATGCGGGGGGGAGTCGGCTCATTCAGCCCTCTAGGGCAGTGATGGCGAACCTTTTTTTCCTTGGGTGCCGAAAGCATTCACGCGTGCACTGTTGTGCGTGCTCGCGTGCCCATACCCATAATGCAATGCTCCCACATGCCCCTTCCCCTGCACATCCGTGTGACACCCCCTCTGCGCACTTTACCCTCCCTTCACATACGCGCATGACCCCCACCCCTGTGCTTGCTTTGCGGATGTGTGTGCAACATCCTCCACTTTTGGCCTCAAATATCAAAACAGCGCTGGGGGAGGGGAGCGCTGCGTTGAGAGGGAGGGAAACCACCTTTTCTCAGCGCTGCCTTGCGATCGGAGGCTTCTCAAAACAGCGCTGTTTTAACAGTGCTGTTTTGGGGAGGGAAGAGTTTTTCCTTCTCAGGGCTGCCTTGCGATTGGAAGCTTCTCAAAACATCGCTGTTTTAACAGTGTTGTTTTTGGAAGGGAAGACTTTCCCCTTCTCAGGGCTGCCTTGAGATCAGAGGGCCTCTAACGGTGCGAATGGCCGCACCTGCGCATGCGCACGTGGGGGGGGGGGAGTCGGCTCACTCGGCCCTCTAGGGCAGGGATGTCCAAACTATGCTGGCTGGGGAATTCTGGGAGTTGAAGTCCACAAGTCTTAAAGTTCCCAAGTTTGGACATCCCTGCTCTAGGGCCTCCAACGGTGCGAACGGCCATGCCTGCGCTCTGCCCAGGGGGCTGCCCCCTCCTCCCTCCTCCTCCTCTCCAGCCCTGCGGCCTGGTTCCTATCAAGCCACGGACTGGCACCGGTCCGCGGCCCGGGGGTTGGGGACCCCTGCTCTAGACAATGGCTAGCTGATGAGAGCTAAATAGCTCGAAATAGATCTATCCTAGTCTCCCTGATTTATTTATTTATCAGCTCAAAAACCTAAGACACACACACACACACACACACATACACACCGCCTGCACGTCCTTGCTTTTTTAAATTCACAATGCTATTGCACTCTTATCTATGCTACCCATAATTAAAGCTCCATCGTTAATTTTAATTATACACTGGCCAATTTTTTTAGGGGCCTATACTCAAGTGTGTTTTTTCCAGATGGCCCCTGGCTAAAATTTGCAGTTCAGGAATTCACCTGCATATGTTAGCGAGACACAATCGTTCTGTGGTGTGGCGGTAAATATATGCGAGGCTGTAACTTCTCTGCCAAGAAACATCAGCATAAACAAAAGAGAAGATAATCGCACTTTATGGCACGAGGAGCTAAACATTGTATTTTGGTTTGATTTTCTCTCTCTCTCGCTAGACAAAGCAAGAGAGGGAACGTGGAAAAACCAATTCCACTAAGCATATCTAAATTCATAATGCAAAATAAGTAGGCAATGGAGCATGTGTGATTCTGCAATAGATAGAAATTTACCACCGGTTGGAGGAAGGACTAACATTCACTTTGTTATTGTTGGTGGGAGGAAAAACAAAGAAACAGTGCAACTTCACTGCTTCAGTGGTAGATAAAAAGCAGCTGTGTAGGATATAGCAGCACTGAAAACAGGATGATTGGCAAATTCTATTCAGGGGAAGGAAATGTGACTGCAAAGAATATCTGTGGATGTCCCTAAGATCTTTAGGGCAGGGGTCACCAACTGGTGGTCCATAGACCATTGATGGTCCACAGAAAAATTATTTGCATTTTTGATATACCGAGTGGCTGTAGTTTCCGGCATCCCGGTACAACCAGTTGACTCCATCACTGGCCATAGGGGATGAACATCTTACCCCTGTGGATGGGGCACGCAACTTGGGCGTCCTCCTGGATACCCGGCTGTCCATGGAAGATCAAGTGACAGCCGTGGCCAGGAGGGCATTCTACCAGGTTCGCCTGGTACGCCAGTTGCGTCCCCTATTGGATCGGGATGCCCTTTGCACAGTCACTCATGCCCTCGTGACATCCCGTCTGGACTACTGCAATTCTCTCTACATGGGGCTCCCCTTGAGGTGCACCCGAAGACTTCAGCTTGTCCAGAATGCAGCCGCACGAGCAATTATGGGAACCCCGAGGTTTACCCACGTAACACCTCTCTTGCGCGAGCTGCATTGGCTGCCTGTCGTCTTTCGGGTGCGCTTCAAGGTGTTAGTTATCATCTTTAAAGCGCTCCATGGCACGGGACCTAGCTATCTGCGGGATCGGATTCTGCCCCACACATCCCTGCGGCCGATCCGCTCCCACAGAGAGGGACTTCTCCGGGTGCCGTCCACTAGGCTATGCCAGCGGGCGACGCCAAGGGGAAGGGCCTTCTCTGTGGCGGGCCCCGCCCTCTGGAACGACCTTCCCCCCGAAATTCGAACAACTACGGACCTCCGCTCCTCCCGTCAAAAATTGAAAACATACTTTTTCTGCTTGGCCGGCCTAGGTTAGTCTTCCGTTTTTTAATTGGGTTTTTAGGGGGGGGTTAATTTTAGTATAGTGGTTTTAGCGCAGGGATAATTTGTTTAATTTTCTATTTTAGCTATTTATGTATTTTTATATTTGTATTTTTTTAACTTCCCTGTGCACCGCTCCGAGTCCCTTTGGGGAGAGGAGGCGGTCTATAAATAAATAAATTATTATTATTATTATTATTATTATTATTATTATTATTATTGTTGTTGTTGTTGTTGTTGTTGTTGTTGTTGTTGTTGTTATTATTATTATTATTATTATTATTATATTGCACTAAATCAGAGGTCCTCAAACCCCTCGTCTGGATACGTGCAATGAATGTTTTTGTTGCTGGTGAGAGTCTTCCCCTTCTGGTTTTTTTTGTGGTGGTCGGAGGGGGGCAGAAATTCTGACTTGGGGTCTGCTTCGTCCTCCTGGTGTGAGGCTTTGGGTGAAGGCTGGAGGAAAGTGCTGCTGGTGGCGAAGAGCTGGAAGGCTTTGTTCCATTGGGACTCCATCATGGCCTGGAACTGGCTGAACATCTCCGCTGGCTGAGCCTCCAGGCGCCAGTACCTGGCCTCGCACTCTTGAAGGACTTCCCTGTGCTTGGAGAAAGCCTATGCTTGTAGTCCTCATTGAGGTGCTTCTGCTGAGCCTCCTTCTCATCAGATCCAATTAGAACTGAGACAGTTGTTTTGGCAACTCTTTCTCACGGTGGCTGCTTAACTCCAGCAACTGCTTCCTGTTGGAGCCCTGAAGAGCCCAGGGGGGCAGGCAAGGAGTGGCGAGTAGAGGCTGGCAAGGCGCCCCTTGACATGAGTGACATCGAGTTGGCCATGCCCATCCAGTCACATGACCACCTTGACACCTCCACCCAGCCAGTCATTAGGCAGATCATATTAGTGGTCCAAAAGATATAAAATTATGAATTTAGTGGTCCGAAAGGTTGGTGACCCCTGGTTTAGGAGATAAGGACAAGCAAGTAAGCTGCTTCCCCAGTGTTGGCCTTGTCATGCTCCTTTCCAAAATATAACGCTCAACTTCTGATACAGATAATGTTCTTTGCAGAAGGATCCCGCCAATGCAGAGTCAGACAAGTGAAGCAATGAGGTCATGTGAGTCAGACACTGTTTCCTGTTCTTTCTCCATACAAGGTATCCCAACAGATGGCCCACAGGTGCTTTCTCCAAAGGCAACTGGAATTGCTTTGTGTTTTGTGAAAGACTTTTTTCCAGTTCAGTTCAGAAGAAGTTTCTTGGATCAGGAACAAAGCAAGTTCAAGGCAAAAATAAAGAAAGTTCGATTGCCTTTGGGAAAAAGCACCTTTGGGACAACCGTGAGCAGGATGACTCAGAATCCCCTTCCCACTTCTGGAGAAGGTTACTGCAAAATCCCCATTCCCTCCCCATCCCACTAACCTGCTTTAGATTAGATTAGGTTAGATAGTGTTGTTATAGGCTTTGTAGAATGCAATGACCAGTGCTGGGTGTAGCTTGGTGGGCGTGGTAGGGGAAGGATACTGCCAAATCCCCATTCCCCACTAACCTGCTTTCCAGCTCCGTTCTCCTGCACAGAGCAACAAAAGAAGTCCCAGCCAATCAGCAGGGAGGCTGGGAGGCAGCGATAGATCGACCACACCATTCAGCTGGGAGGCAGCCAATAGATCAATTGGGTGCCCCAGCCTTACAGGCTAGGTCTCACTGCAGTCCCCTGGGAGGAAAAATGGGCTGCAGGGGGAGGGCATGCCACACATCCCATACCCTATTTTGGGCCTAGTGGGCCACCCTGTCAAAAATGGGGTATGTGGGGACACCTGGAAGGGGCAGGGTGGGTGAGGGTGAGACCAGCCAGAGGTGGTATTTGCTGGTTCTCCAAACTACTCAACATTTCCACTAATGGTTCTCCAGAACGAGTCCGAACCAGCTGAAAACCACCTCTGGTAAGGACTAGTATTGCTCTCTTGGGACTTTCTACAAAGAGAAAATGGACCACAGTTTGCAAAACATTACTAATTCAAAGCATCTGCCCATTCCTTCATTATCCCCTCCAAATTCATCACTGCTCTTCTTCTCCTTTTTTTTTTTTTTTGAGTAATAAGAAGTCCCCCATCCTGTTGAATTTAAGAGATAATTTGGGGTCCAAAGTGGATGTTCCTGGTGTTGAGATTTCTTTACCTTAATCCTTTCCCTCTTGTAATAAATTGGATTAGATAGGACTTGGCAGAGTCTTGTTTTCTGTTCCCCAAAGCTTTATCAACTGCAAATTCACTTACATGGCAACCCTCGTGTGCCTATTCCTATAGTGGAGGAACGAAGGGGAGAGAGATGAGGAATAGCACCAAGACAGAGGGGAAGAAGAATCAATATCGAAAAGACTCAGATCTCAAAAATGATTTTATTTGAAACTCTATTGTAATTGTCGATACAAGAGAAAATGGCAAAGAAAAAGATGATTGAATGTATGGACTATACCAGGGGTCTGCAAAGTTGGCTCTTTTAAGACTGGTGGACTTCAACTCCCAGAATTCCCCAGCCAGCTATGGCTGGCTGGGGAATTCTGGGAGTTGAAGTCCACCAGTCTTAAAAAAGCCACCTTTGCAGACCCCTGGACTATACAATGTAAATCCTGTATATGCTTATCCTTTTCTTTTTAAAATTGAAAATCTGTGAAGTTTTGGGAGGACTACCACCACTGGCATGAGAGCTACCAATATGTTATATTCACCTTATATCTTTTCCCCATGTATATTTTGAAAATCAATAAAATTCTCTTTAAAAAAAAAAAGAAAGACAGAGGCGTGGAAGGAGAGAGAAAACGGGAAGTAGAACATTCAGAAATATGAAGGCAGGGCATTCCACGCAAGGTTATCTTAGCCAAGTTCCCCTTAGCCTGTTAGAAGCCTAATGCTCTATTTCTACGTACCTAGCCTCTCTGAACAAGCAGTCAGTGACAAGACTAAGTAGGTGAAGCAACACCATTCTCTCTCTGAAAAGGTTAGATAAATCAGCCACAATGACTGTGGTTGGAAGAACCTGAGCTCACTCGGGAGATATGTTTACTGAGAAAAGACAATATGTGCTGGTACGATGTGCAAGAGGACCATGGAGGGAGGACAGAAAGATTAAAACAAAACAAACAAAAGAAGAAGGACTGCTATAAGCAAACAGGTCAAAGATGGGAGCCACCCTACCCCCAATTTGGATGCATACATGAAAACAAACCTTAACAGTCGAAATTTTAAAAAATGAACATGTACAGATCATGTTTTTTTTAATCAAATTTTTCTATTTATTTTATTTTTAAACACAACATTAAAAATCCTTCATCTCACATGTTATAGAAAGTGTATCTGCTGATTACAAAATATTTTCATACATCTCTTCAATATTCATCCAATGTACAGATCATGTTTTGTATTCAAGCCAGGAGGCTGTGAGTTTGGTCCTAGGTAGACGGCAGATATTTCTCTCTCTGGGCACCATGAGAATATATCTGCTGTGAACTCCGCATTGGTGAAAGGAAAGGCATCTGGCCAGTAAACACTCAGCTCCATTCAGTTGTCCTGACTCCACCTCGATGCAAGGGATTATGGGGCTGCCTTGTCCTGCTCCTTCCCACGTTCCTCCAAAGCCAATGTGGCTACCCCCTCAACCTCTGTCATTGCTCATCCTCCTCCGGGGACTCAGACTCTGATGGGGCCATGACATTTGGTAGCTGGGGACTACATAAATATATTCTAGGGACCTGGAAGCTGCTGAAAAGGGCAGTTCTCCAAGATGGGGAGGGTTCTATCATACAGTATGTGCCACTGGATTGAATTTTTCATTTCTTAAAAAAAGAATGTAACATGAAAGCAACATGAATGGAAGAAAAGTTAACCCAATGAGGGCATTCATCATTAATGTGATGGAAGTCTTAAATGGGTGGAAAACTGGTGGCTCTTAATAAATCGATGAACTACAATGCCTAGCATCCATTCCCAGTAGGATCAATATTAAAGTTGCTAGGGAAAACATCTGAAGGACCAGTTTTCATACTCTTGTCATATAACAGTAGAAAACAGAAGATCAACTATACAGTACATTCTACTACAGCTCCTCTACTGTTTCAAATGCCTTGAAAGGAAACGGCAACTGATGCCTCACCTTTGCAGCTCTTTGGAGTGCCAATATATGAATTCTTATTTGTCTCTTGAGAAACCGATATGCAGGTCAAGAAGCAACAGTGAGAACTGGACACGGAACCACTGATTGGTCCAAAATTGGGAAAGGAGTCTGGCAAGGCTGTTTACTGTCGCCCTGACTATTTAACTTGTATGCAGAGCACATCATGAGAAAGGCGGGGCTAGATGAATCAAAAGTTGGAATTAATATTGCCGGGAGAAATATCAACAACCTCAGATATGCAGATGATACCACTCTAATGGCAGAAAGTGAAGAGGAACTAAAGAGCCTCTTGACGCGGATGAAGAAGGAGAGTGCAAAAGTTGGCTTGAAACTCAACATTAAGAAAACCAATATCATGGCATCTGGCCCTCTCAATTCCTGGGAAATATTCCTGAGGAAAAAATGGACATAGTGACAGATTTTATTTTCCTGCGTTCCAAGATCACCGTAGATGGGGACTACAGCCCAGAAATTAAAAGACGCTTGCTCCTGGGGAGGAAAGCTATGGCAGATCTAGACAGCATAATAAAAAGCAGAGACATCACCCTGCCAACAAAGGTGTGTATAGTCAAGGCTGTGGTTTTCCCAGTTGCAATGTATGACTGTGAAAGTTGGACCACAAGAAAGGCTGAGCACCAAAGAATGGAGGCCTTTGAACTATGGTGCTGGAGAAGACTCCTGCGAGTTCCTTGGACTGCAAGGCAATCAAACCAGTCAGTCCTTGAGGAGATCAACCCTGTCTGCTCTTTAGAAGGCCAGATCCTGAAGAGGAAACTCCAATACATTGGCCACTTAAAGAGAAGGAAGGACTCACTGGAGAAGAGCCTCATGCTGGGAAAGATTGAGGGCAAAAGAAGAACGGAACAACAGAGAATGAGGTGGCTGGATGGAGTCATTGAAGCAGAAGGCGTGAGCTTAAATGAACTCCAGAGGATGGTAGAGGACAGGAAGGCCTGGAGGAACGTTGTCCATGGGGTCGCAATGGATCAGACACAACTTCACAATGAACAACAGCAACAACATATTAACTCTAGGTACATCCTGAATGGAAGCCACCTTTTCTATGGTGTCTTGTTAAGTTATCAATTTAGCTTTCTCCTTAAACAATTTGGAATTTTCCCCACTCTGGAGTATTCATGACAGAAACTTCCTTGCCACAAAAAGCATCCACATGGTCTTTTTAGATAAGGGTTGGTTTTTTTTCACACTAATTAAATGGGGGGAACTGGTGGTAATTGCACTCACTCATTGCTGGCAAGACGCCATGTGTGAATTGTGAAATGACAGATTTTCTTCTAGCTGTTCCGTGTAGCATATTAGATTTACAGAATTCTTCTTTTTATGCGAAAGAAAGAAAAGGGGCGGGGGGAATTGTTATGTTGTGTCTGTGCCAAACAAGTCAGCGAAATCAGTGTTGTTACCTTTAGAGAGCGTTGTCATTATTTGTGCGTGGCGCAAGAAACATGAGTTCAAGAAGCTGGCTTTTATGTTTTTTCCAATGAGTTGCACTTTAGATTTTTCCATTCTCATATCCGCACTTGAAACAAAATGCATTAGCACTTCTGCCACTGTTTTCCCCTTTTCACACCATTTTGGGTGTGAAAGCAAGGCAGGGGTTGATGGTGGAACCTAACCTCCGATTCTATTCAAACACAACATATACTAGCAGAGCTAATTCAAAAACCCTCGGATGCGTGATTTTCCTTGGGAAATTTAGCTATATATTCTCCCTTCCCCCAATTTTTAGTACTGCATTGACAAAAACACACCATTCTGTGGTGATGTGATATCAGCTCACGTCTCCATCGGAAACGTGGCAAAGAGCAGGAAAATACCGCCTAGTTAAAATTCTAGTACTATTCACAGGAAAACGAGTGTCTATTGTATATGACATTGTGCTCTTGTGAGTAATTTCTTTCATTACATTTTAAAAACATCTTCACACCCCCAAGATATATTTTTTTTAATTCAGAAAAGATTCTATTCCAGTTTAGAAAAATGCCACTGAGTATTTTATATTTTTGATGCCGTAGCTCCTGATTCTTTGTAAGTAAACAAAATGGCTACTGGTGATTATAATTCACTCATTTCTTTTCAAGCATTGTTTAAGTCAAAGCCAAGTAGAATACTTTTTACACTTTTATTCCTGTGGTGAAATATTCTGCCTTTCTGTAGTCTTGTGAGGTACCCAAAGTTCCTCAAGCATCCTTTGAATGTTCTTATCCACCTCTAAGATATTACTGCTAGAAAAGATATCTTCTTCTCACGACTCTTGCTAGCCTGGGCCCACTCAGGAGAGAATGAGAGATAGAATGAGAAAGAATGAGAGAGACAAAGAATGGGAGAAAGAGAGAAAGAGAAAGAGAGAGACAGAGAATGAGAGAATGAGAGAAAGAGAATGAGAGAGAAAGAGAATGAGAGAAACAGAGAATGAGACAGAAAAAGAGAGAAAGAGAGATACAGAGAATGAGAAAGAGAATGAGAGAGAAAGAAAATGAGAGAGACAGAGAATGAGACAGAGAATGAGAGAAAGAGAATGAGAGAGAAAGAGAATGAGAGAGACAGAGAATGAGATAAAGAAAGAGAATGAGAGAATGAAAGAGAGAGAGAATGAGAGAAAGAGAATGAGAGAGACAGAGAATGAGACAGAGAATGAGAGAAAGAAAGAGAAAGAGAGAGACAGAGACAGAGAATGAGAGAAAGAGAATGAGAGAGAGATAGAGACAGAGAAAGAGAGAGAGAAAATATCAACTGGATCCATTTATTGAAAGGTGCCAATCTATTTCAATCTTATAACATGAACCAAACCCTGCACTAAGGAGGTTGGATTGTATGATCTCCAGGATTCCTTCCAATTTTTTTACTCTCTGTGATTCTAACATTTTATAAATTTTAGATTCTAAATCTAGATTCCAAAATTTCAGCCTTGAGCAGAACCACGACTTATTCTTGGTGGCTACTTTACAAAAAGTGAAAAGCTGAAGCAATGGCATCTTCTTAGAAGCATTCTGCTATTGTTATAACTCCTATTAATGTCACTATCAGAGGAATAAAGCAGTGTTGAGTTTTGGTTGGCATTTCCCACAACTCTTGTTTGTTTGTTTGTTTGTTTGTTTGTTTGCTTGCTTATTTATTTATTTATTTTATTTGTCAACAAGTACAAGGAAACAAGTATGAAAACACATGAAAAAATGGCACAAATAAATGGATAAAAATGAGCAAAACATAGCCATAAACACATAAAAAGAGTACCTATAAATGGGGACAGTAGAACAGGGATGGTAGACACGGCTGGTGTGCTTATGCATGCTCCCTTAGGGACGTCCTAAGAAATGTGTAAGGTCCCGCAGTAGACAGCTTAAGGTAAAAGGTATGGAGGTTAGAGGAACTAACAACTCTTACCCTGAAATCATTTAGGAAAGTCCTACAAATTTGGCCTGTTCAGCACGCCAAGATAGGATGATTTGCGACCCTACACTGATTTTGATACTTATGGCGTTTCTCTTCCCTGATGTGATAATTAGATGTGAATTTCATTTTTGATCTACTGTTTTTCACTGTTTTAATATGCTAATGTATGCCATCTAAAGTTGTTTCGAAGGCTGAAATGGCTAATAAATTGCTGTAGCTGTTAGAAATTGAGTAAATAAAATAAACATGAACTCCATCTGTAGGCTGAGGCCTGTAAGGGAGGGAGGGAGGGAGGGAGGCCGGCCACTGGAGAGATTGCAGTGGGCAGGTTGCAGTATTTTTCTATCTTTCTCCCCAAACCATATTGTAATTGTATTTGTATGTATTACTTTGTCAAACATGTACAAGACAGCAGGTATAAGTATAAACATAGACATGAACGAAAGAAACGAATACAAATAAATGGGGACAGCAGGATAGGGGCAGTAGGCATGCTGGTGTGCTTATGCACACCCCCTTAAGGACCTCTTAGGAATGGGGTAAGGTCCATGGTAGACAGTTGAAGGTTGAAGCTGTGGGATTTGAGGATGTAACAACGAAGTCAGGTAGAGCATTCCAGGTGTTGACCACTCTGCTGCTGAAGTTGTATTTTCTGTAATCCAGCAGTTTACTTTGTGTTTGTATCGATTGTTTGCCCATGTATTATTGAGGTTGAAGCTGAAGAAGTCGTTGACAGGTAAGGCGTTGTAACAGACAATTTTGTGTACTGTGCTTAGATCATACCGCAGGCAACGCAGCTCCAGGTTGTCCAAGCTCAAAATTTTGAGCCTGGTAGCATAGGGAATTCTATTGTTAGTGGAAGAGTGGAGTACTCTTTGTAAATGATGTAAGTACATAAATGATGTGAGTACATAAATGATGTAAATATATCATTTACACAATGGTGTACTGTATTTTTGGACTATAAGACACACTGGTGTATAAGACGCATCAGGTTTTTGAAGAGGTAAGAAAGAAAGTTTTTGTCCTCCCCGGTCCCCAAGAGCACTCTGCAAGCTTCAGCAGGGCTGGAGGAAGGCAAAAATGCCCCTGTTTTTGCGAAAAATGGAGCTAAGAGGCAGATCATCCTTGAATCCTTAGTTTGCAAAAAGAGGCGTGGAAGAATTCCTCTCAATACATTCAGAGCATTTATCTGATAGTTATGCAGAGTGTGCTTTAGTCTGGTAAGATTCCTGTCTAAGGGCAAACATTAATAAAGAAACTACTCTGAGCAACTCATCATGTTGTTCTTGATTCCTTGTGGCACAAGCATAGCTTCAATTATGGCTTCCACCTTGACATTTTTATTTTGGTAAACTTACCAGCACACAGACCTATTTTTGACCAAAAAACCCCCCACTTAATATTATTCTCAAGAAAACCACAATTTTGTATTCCAAAACATGACTAGTTATTTAGCTCAACTCTAGAGTAACTCTACCTTACCACCAAGTGTTTTTGTTTATGACGCAGGTACAGGATTGACACTGTCACTACATATAAAATGTCAAAACTGACTCAAATGTTTATTAAGGAAATAATTTACATAAAATAATCAGGTGCTCCTCTTCAACAGGAAGATAGTGATTTCTTAATTGGACACTTTTCAGATTAATTTTACTGAGTTACAATCTTTATGTGATTGCTTAAAAAATGACAGCAGATAAAGAAAAGCTAAAGAAATTCTAAGAGTTGCCAATGCTGGTACAAAAATAGTAGAAAGGCACAACCTGTTGTGTGGAATGAATGTTCATCAAAAGAAATGAAAATGTTTGTCTGTAAGAGAATACATCGGTCTACTTTTGATACCAAAATAAGAACTTAGTGAAAATAAATCACTTAAGTGTGTGAAATAAAGTTACCAGAGGTGGGCTGCAATAATTCAGGTGGCCACTTGATGGCAGCAGAGAGGATTTAACAAAAATGTTTTGCTGCCACCTAATGGTTGCCTGAATTGTTGCATACTAGTTCTAATAGCTTTGTCTTGTGACCAAACAAGAAACAAGAAGTGATGCCATCAACAATGAATGTGGATTGAATAAAAAAAAAATTGAGAGGTACAAAATAAGTACATATGACACATGTGCCATAGGTTCGCCATCATGGGCCTATATTCAGATCTTCTCTCCACACAGTGTTCTCATACTGGAATGTTGCTCCCTTCAATCAACAGCTTTAGAATCCCCTCTGTCTCTTTGACAGATGAGCATCAATTGATTTTTCTCTATTCCCCCTCTGCAGGAGGATGCAGGTGGAGAGTATCAGTTGCTGTGCTCAGCCAGCTTCCTTAAACAGGTCAGTTACTAGCAGCTGCACATGTGCAATGTTGGAGATGGTTCACCTTAGTACAGTTTCCAATGAATTGCCATAAAGTGTGCACCCAGAGCTTCTGGCTAGATGGGCTGATTCTATAATTCTGTTAACAGGAATGATGTGAAGGCAGCCAATGTTACACTTCTCTGTGGAACTATCACAAAGAAATCAAAGTAAGGGTTGTAACTGTATACATTCAAATGGCATAACTTAAATCCCTAAAAATGTTCTATTGAAAGAACTGCTGATGTGAGATGGGCAGCCACATATTGTATGTTGACATAAATGACAGATGGACAGACGGATGGATGGGTGGAGAGAGATGATGGATAGATGGATGAGGGAGGGTAGGGGGAGAGAGAGAGACGAAGGAAGGAAGGAAGGAAGGAAGGAAGGAAGGAAGGAAGGAAGGAAGGAAGGAAGGAAGGAAGGAAGGACTGGAGTAAATGGAAAGGAAAAATAGCATTTCTCTATGCCATAGTTTCATTCAGAATATTCTGGCAAAATATATACCACAAAAAAAAGTGTTGGGGGGGGGGGGGAATCTCATCCATTTTCCAAATCATAGAACATGCCCATTTTCTGTTGCTTGACATGCAAGCACTGTATTTTTCAGAATATAAGACACACCTTTGCAGGAGCACTCTGCAAGCCCCCCCAAGGCTATTCATGCCTTTTATTTTGGAAGAAAAAGGGGCCGTTTTGGGGAGTTTTGCAAAGTGCAAAAAACTTTTTTTTTTTTTTTTTTTTTTTTGGCTTTTGGAAGGCTGTTTAGTTACTTGGCAACTTTAAGACTTGTGGACTTCAACTCCCAGAATTCTCCAGCCAGTATAGCTTGTGGACATAGCTGGCTGGAGAATTCTGGGAATTAAAGTCCACAAGTCTTAAAGTTGCCAAGTTTGGGAACCCCTGAGTTAGAGGGATTGATGAGAATTACATTGATCAAGTGCTGTGCCAGCAGAAACAAAGTTTTAGGTGCCACAGAGATTTCCTTCTCCAGCACATGGATAAATACACCTGGAAACATCTACCTACCTACCTACTGTATTTCTCTCCCCCCCCTCTATCTACCTATATACCTACCTACCTTCTCTCTCTCTCTCCCCCTACCTATCTACTGTATTTCTCTCTCTATTTTTCTCTCTCTCTCCCTCTACCTACCTACCTACCTACCTACCTATCTACACACTCTCTCTCCCTACCTACTGTGTTTCTCTCTCTCTCTCCCTCTCCCTCTATCTACCTATATACCTACCTTCTCTATCCCCCATCTACCTACTATATTTCTCTCTCTCTATTTTTCTCTCCCTCTCCCTCTACCTACCTACCTACCTACCTACCTACCTATCTACACACTCTCTCTCCCTACCTACTGTATTTCTCTCTCTCTCTCCCTCTCCTCTATCTACCTATATACCTACCTTCTCTATCCCCCATCTACCTACTATATTTCTCTCTCTCTATTTTTCTCTCTCTCTCCCTCTAACCTACCTACCTATCTACACACTCTCTCTCCCTACCTACTGTATTTCTCTCTCTCTCTCTCTCTGTCTCTCTCTCTCCCCTCTATCTACCTATATACCTACCTTCTCTATCCCTCCATCTACCTACTGTATTTCTCTCTCTCTCTCTCTCTCTCTTTCTCTCTCTATACCTTTATCTACCTACCTACCTACCTACCTAACTTCTCTCCCACCCACCCCACCTACTGTATTTCTCTCTCTTTCTCTCCCTCTATATCCCTCTATCTACCTACCTACTTTAAAAAAAAGCCTCTTCAAACCATGGTGCATCTTATACTCTGGTGCGTCTTATACTCTGAAAAATATGGTATGTACATAAAGAATGTGTCTACTTTCTAAATTATAGTGCCAAAGATAAGTTACATTTCTTGCAAATTCAAATGAAATTTGTTGAAAATATATAGACTGGTTTTTAAAGCAGGATGGAAGATGAATGCTGTTTACCAACCTAAAAGGTAATTTTAATGAACATAAGTTCAGGCAGCTTGTTGAAGCATATCATATAGTGCCTGGAGGATGAAACACCTTCCATTTTAAATTATTTTTGTTGTTGTTATTCATACATTTAATGTGTTGGCAAAGGTGTACATAGCTATTCTTCTTTTCTCATCTCCTTTTTTTTTTTGTTTAGTATCTCTTCTTAAGAGTTATTTAACTAGGCTCCGGGCATACTTATCTAAAATTCATGCATGGAAATATGAGAAATAGGACCGTCGACAAAGGCGTATTTATTTTTCCTTCTTAATTCAAGGTAGCTTAGAAACGGGTTGTTTTAATTCCACTATGTTTTGGCAAGGTCTCTTGATTACTATGCAAATCTTATTTTGAGGCAAAACAAATGGGGACAATAAATGTCAAAGTACTTAGTGATGTAACCCACCACTAGCTCTGCAGAATTTGTCAAGTATCTATGTGTTCAGAACTGTCAAAGCTAATAGAGACTAAAGCAAAGATGCGTTTCACTAAAAGCATATGAATGCCCTTCAATCCAGAGGTCTGCCTATAGCAGGGGTGTCAAACTCAAGGCCTGAGGGCTGGATGTGGCCCGCGATGTGGTCATATCCGGCCCGTGGGGCCATCCTGGAAAATGTAAGGGGACAGGCCGCATTGCTTCAGCCCAGTCTACACGTGTTGCTTCAGCACAGTCTATCCATGTTGCTTTGGCCACAGGTGGGTTGCTAAATTTATTATACTGGATCGGGCGCAAATGCGCGACACCTCTGTGCATGCACCAGAAGCATCCAAGTGGGTGGGTGGAGCCTCCTGCCACTGCTACTACTGGTTCGGCTGATCCGGGCTGCACTGGCAGCAATTCACCTCTGGCTTCGGCCTAATCTATCCAATGTGAAGAGGAAATATGCCAGCAATTTGGGGAGTGGCGTCAAACTGGCCATGCCCAGCCAATCGGCCATGCCGACTGAGTGGCGTCAAGCTGGCCACAACCACCCAGTCAGCCACACACACACCGGCCCCCCGAGGTCAACCATAGCCCTGATGCAGCCCTAAATGACATTAAGTTTGACACCCCTGGCCTATAGGTTCCAACAAAACAGAGCCGAGGCAGTGCAGTAATTAGTGTGCAGTACTGCAGGCTACTTCAGCTGACTGTTAGCTGCAGTTCGCCTGTTCAAATCTCACCGGCTCAAAGTTGACTCAGCCTCCCATCCTTCCGAGGTGGGTAAAATGAGGGCCCAGATTGTTGGGGGAAATATGCTGACTCTGTAAACGGCTTCGAGAGGGCTATAAAAGCACTATGAAGCGGTATATCAATCTAAGTGCTATTGCTACATACATCCCTTAGACCGATACGCTCCCACAGAGAGGGCCTTCTCAGGGTGCCGTCGGCCGGACAATGCCGACTGGCAACACCCAGGGGAAGGGCCTTCTCTGTGGCGGGCCCTGCCCTGTGGAACGACCTACCCCCAGAACTTCGTACCATCACCGACCTCCGCCTCTTCCGCCAGTGTTTAAAAACACACTTCTTTCATCAAGCCGGCCTAACATAACCTCCGCTGGGACTAATTTAGATAGTTTTATTTCGGGAATTTTAATTGGTTTTTAGCGCAGGACAGGCATTTAATAGGTTTTTAAATTTTGTATTACGATTTTGTATGTATTTTAAATTCCTGTGCGCCGCCCTGGGTCCTTTTGGAGAAGGGCGGGATATAAATCTAATAAATAAATAAAAATAAATAAATATGTTGCTGTCAATACTTCTTTCCTCTGGAAAACAACCCCACAGGGACAGCTCTGCTGTTTATGCCATTCATTGCGTTAGAAAGACATCGGTGGTACTATAAAGTTATGTATAGGGTGGCATTACCATGCTTACCAGTGTAACTCACGTGGGTATGCATAACCTGTCACTAGCTGGGATGTTGCAGGAAGTGACAAGAACCACAATCCACATTTCCCCAAAGCTTTAGGTTTCCCTTTGAAGCTTCCTTACTGTTGAGGGTCATATTAAGTTGCAGTTGACCTACTTCTTCCATTTTTGATCTCTTCAAAGGTCCCTCAGGATTCCCTTTCAAAAACAACCGCCACAACCCTGGAGCTCTCCCCCGCCAACCATTTATCTCCACCTCAGCAGTTCTGCAGGGGTTTCTGCTTGAAAAATCTGAAAACCTTTCATCTCTATCTGCTTGATAGAGATAAAATAAAATAAAATAAAAATCAACAGGACGAGGATAGCCACTCTGGTTCCGGTAACTCGCCCTGGATCACCGTTGCTTACTTCTCCTTGATTGGAATTGAAGGACCCGTCGGCAGGATTTCATTTATGTGTATGCAGCAAGGAAAGGTGGGTAGGCATCCCTTTGGGTCAGAGATATTATCTTATTTAGTGTTTTGCCTTTGGAGAGCTTTCTTTTAGCCGAATACTCTGAACAAGATCTAGCTCTTTCTCATTTAATTAAGAGTGTGGGCTGAGCCTTCTGCTTCCTTGTTCTGAAAGGCTGAGCATCTGGCTATTAAAACAACAGTTTTGAAGATAAAAATGAAGAATAGTAAACATTCCACTTTGACACTTGCAGGGAAATTATCTCTCTCTCCCTCCCTCCCTCCCTCCCTCCCTCCCTCCCTCCCTCTTCTATCTATCTATCTATCTATCTATCTATCTATCTATCTATCTATCTATCTATCTATCTATCTATCTATCATCTATCTATCTATCTATCTATCATCTATCTATCTATCTATCTATCTATCTATCTATCTATCTATCTATCTATCTATCTATCTATCTATCTATCCATCCATCCATCCATCCACCCACCCACCCACCCACCCACCCACCCACCCACCCACCCACCCACCCACCTATCTATCTATCTTGTCTGTCTGTCTGTCTATCATGTCTGTCTGTCTCTGTCTGTCTGTCCATCTATCTACCTACCTACCTACCAGTGGTGGGTTCTGGATTCCATTCCACGTGGATGTGTGCAGCATGCGTGCACACATGTGCAAGCGCGCACATGTGTGTTGGCACTTCCGTGAGCCTCCGCTGAGTGGAGTGCAGGCGCTGTATGCTCTGTGCATATGCGCGGAAGCGCTGAAGACGTAAAAGGACAGTAAGAAGCGAGGGCAGGCGAGTCGGCCCTCCAGAGCACCGTACCGGAACGTTATCCAGTGCTCTGGGCAGGCTCCAGTACACCCGTACTGGGGCATACCGCCTGCAACCCACCACTGCTACCTACCTATCCCAACTAGATAGAGAGATAGCTTTGTAAAGATTATTTCTTCTTCTTCTTTTCTGAAGTTTTCTTGGCTCTCATACAACTTCACCAATCTTTCTCCAGTCTGGTGCCTTCAGATGTTACTCCCACAAACCTTATGGAGCTTAGCTTATTATGGAAACTGAAGGACAACGGAGAACAGTCATATCTTCTTGAAGATAAATGTTAAGCATATGTGTAGGTCTGTATTTATTTATTAGTAATATATGCCCACCAAATCTGAAAGGCAGCTTACATTGAAAACTCAGCAAAAACAAACAGAATTTAAAGGTATAAAAATTAAAAAGACTTTCGGGCATTCCTTATTAGGCATTGCAGATTCAGAAGCTGCTGTGCAGCGGTGGGATTCATATTTTGTTACCATCAAGTTCACCGTGCGCATATCCACTTCACGGGCGCATTGTATTCCTTCCATACATGCGCCCAGCCTTCCATGCATGCCCTTTGCTCGGGACCCAGCCTCAAAAACATGCCTAAATAGGACAGCATAGAAGCTGGGGCGATTGAGCAGGCCCACCCACAACTTCCATTACTGGTTCAGGTGAACTGGTCCGAACCAGCTGAATACCACCTCTGCTGTTGTGGGTGCAAAATATAATCTTACAGGCAATTATAAATGCAGCTTTATGCATCCATACGACATTTCTGCCCTGTGGACTCCACTGATTACCAGTGTGTTTCAGACTCAATTAATGGTGCGGGTTGTCACCTATAAAGCTGTTCATGTCATAGGATCAGATTTGGGGAGGACTGTCTCTTCCCAGATGTTTCTACCTATCCCTTGAGATCCAGCAGGAGAATCATGCTATGGTCCCATTTTGCAGAAGCCAGAAATCAGAGGGTTTTTTGTTGTTGTTGCTGACCCTGCCCTATAGAACACTGTTCACCTGTGATGAAGGAAGAGAAGGAACATCTGGATCCAGTGCCTGATGCACGGATGTGCAGAAGGCAGAGGAGAGGAAACAGTGGAAATCCTTGGGAAGGAAGCCCCACCACTGCTAGCAAAGCCCCACCCTAGCTCTGGGAATAAAAGGCAGGGGGCGGAGATGACATGATCAGGTTTTGTTACCTTTGTGATAAGGTCAATGGGGAAGCCTGATAGATAGATAGATAGATAGATAGATAGATAGATAGATAGATAGATAGATAGATAGATAGATAGATAGATAGATAGAGAGATAGGATAGAGAGAGAACTAGATAGATAGATAGATAGATAGATAGATAGATAGATAGATAGATAGATAGATAGATAGATAGATAGATAGATAGATAGATAGATAGATAGATAGATAGATAGGATAGAGAGAGAACTAGATAGATAGATGATAGATAGATAGATAGATGATAGATAGATAGAACTAGATAGATAGATGATAGATAGATAGATGATAGATAGATAGATAGATAGATAGATAGATGATAGATAGATGATAGATAGATAGATAGATAGATAGATAGATAGATAGATAGATAGATAGATGATAGATAGATAGATAGATAGATAGATAGATAGATAGATAGATAGATAGATAGATAGATAGATAGATGATAGATAGATAGATAGATAGATAGATAGATAGGATAGAGAGAGAACTAGATAGATAGATGATAGATAGATAGATGATAGATAGATAGAACTAGATAGATAGATGATAGATAGATAGATGATAGATAGATAGATAGATAGATAGATAGATAGATAGATAGATAGATGATAGATAGATGATAGATAGATAGATGATAGATAGATAGATAGATAGATAGATAGATAGATAGATGATAGATAGATAGATAGATAGATAGATAGATAGATAGATAGATGATAGATAGATGATAGATAGATAGATGATAGATAGATAGATAGATAGATAGATGATAGATAGATAGATAGATAGATAGATAGATAGATAGATAGATAGATAGATAGATAGATAGATAGATAGATAGATAGATAGGATAGAGAGAGAACTAGACAGATAGAGGCTTAGGAAGGGAGAAAAACAGGGCTACCAGAAGTTTGGGTCCGTTTCCAGCCTCCAGAGCCTGGGAAGGCCATTTTCTCCCTCCAGAGGCTCTGGAACTCGGGGAGGGCAACACCATCACCCCCTGCCATGGTGCAGGAGGCCAACTAGGCCACCCCCACCCAGCAATCGGGCAGAGAACCCCTGGTTAAAATTTTTAAAGCCCATCCTTGCCTGTGTCCATATACATGGTTACTTTGATAATAATGATTTTGTTCTTTTTCTATTCGCCAGATGACACTTTATAGAATTGCTTCCAAGTCTGCATTGACACAAATGATACAAAAAATCACTGACTTTCTTTACGTCCTTTGAGAGTTCAAGTGGATTTGTTTCTGGGGGTTTTTTTCACGTAAGTCATAAACCGTAAGAAAGTTCCTTTATGTGGCTGAAGAATGAATGTAAAAAAAATATTTTTGGTAAAGGCGAAACTCAGTTCCTGTCTTATTGGAATAGTAAGCATCATTTAGTATAGGAGTCACCTCTGTAATTTGTGTATTGGGAAAACTGTAATCTGGAGCACAAACCTCCCACACATATGAAGCTGTGGACATCAGTTGCACTGTCTGACTATTTAAAACCCTCCAGTGAGACATAAAATGGTTGGATCACCTCATTCAAATGGTAGTGTTAGAAGGAAAATCCATCTGGTTCACTTCCGAGCTGGGAATAAAATGGAGGATGGAGGCTGATTGGAAAGAAAGATTCCCTTTATTGATGAAGCAGAACCACACACAAGGACACTGTGCGGTTCTGGGTCAGCTGAACAAATGGCTGAATAGGGGGATGATCTTTAGAGTTTCTGTAACTTTGCAGTTTGGGATTTGTGCAATATGGGCTTCGTGTTACTAAAAGGGTGTTGGGCAATTCCTATTGTGGCTAATGTCAACTCGCAAAGCATCCCTGGCCTGCTCTCGAGTTGCCATAGGAAAGGGGGGATAGGACACCGATGAAACAGCACGGCAGCAAAAGACAGATGCACATTCCAGACTTATCTCTCTCAAGGCTGTATGCCAGTGTTACTTACAATAGCTGGAGGGGAGTGATCTCTGCAACCCACGAAATTGCCCTCTTGGTGAATGTGATTAATGACACACCCTGGGGGAGGGGGGGAGGGAAGAAACAGGGTCATGATTGGGGCCGTAAATTATGTGGGGTCAGAGCTGGCTTCACGTGGGTATTTGCCAACATGAAGCTCCTAATAAATGACTGGATTTCTTTTGAAGCTTGGCTCGAGGCTCATGATTTAATTAGGGCATCCATTGGGACCCGGGCAGTTAATGGTTTTTGTCCTGTTTTGGATTTCTTTTGGGCGAGGGGCTCCAATTCTTGCTATTGTTAGCTGTCAAACTTTGCTGCAAGGAGTTTTGAAATATCCTGCATATTGAATGGATTTCTGCCTGCAGTATTTGCTTTGCTTATGAATGGGGCCATCTTGATAGTTGGCTTCCTCTTTCAATAAGCTCTTTATCACCTTAAGTGCTGCCATCTGCTGTGGGCTATTAAGAAAGACTTGGGGGCTGCTTTCTGCCTCAAAGAACATGTTTCTTAATATTCCCCCAAATATTTCATTCTTCTAAGGGGAAGGTGGGATTCCCACAGTAGTATTTTGAGAAAAAACAAAACCTTAAAAATCCTAACCCTAAAATACACCTCTTTGCTCCAACGGACATGCAAAAAATGCAGCACAAATCAGATTTTAAAATCATCCCTCTTTTCATAGGTTGATCTTTAGCGGAGTTGATGAAAACGTCATGTGATGTCTGAGTTCTTTAGATATTAGCTTGTTGCTATGAGTGGAAGAACCAGTCCTCAGTTCCTAATAGGAATTGCAAGTCATTTTATCCCTTCCCCTTGTTTAATAATTCCTTTTTAATCTATATTTATAAAATGTTAAAAATGAAAATCTGCCCTGGGGAGATGATTGGCAAGTCAGGGAGATGGGGGAAGGGGGGGGGGGGAAAGAAGGTATTAGGCAATCATCGCCAAGCTCTGCTTGTTTCGGCTACACGTTTGTAAAGCGATGAACCAATAGTTTATATGCTCAGAAATGAAATGTAGCCGTATTTTTTGGAGTATAAGAGGCACCTTTTTCCCTCAAGAAAGAGGATGAAAATCGGGGTGCGTCTTATACACTGAATACAGCATTTTTTGCCTCCCGAAACCCCGTTCCCTTTGTAAAAATGGACACGCGGAGGCTTTGGGAAGCTTGCAAAGTGCTCCTGAGGGCATTCCCACCCACCCCAGTCCCCAGGAGCACTCTACAACAGGGGTCTCCAACCTTTGCAACTTTAAGTCTGAAGGACTTCAGCTCCCAGCAAAGCTGGCTGGAGAATTCTGGGAGCTGAAGTCCTTCAGACTTAAAGTTGCAAAGGTTGGAGACCCCTGCTCTACAAGTCTCCCAAAGCCTCTGCATGCCCCCCCCCTCTTTTTTTTGCAAAAACCGGCTTGTTTTTGCGAAAAATGGGCCTTTTTTGCTCATCCTCCCCCCCTGTAGCCCCCAGGAGCACTCTAAGAGCCTCCCAAAGCTCTGCATGCCTTTTTTTTTTGCAAAACGAATGGTCCATTTTTGCAAAAACACAGGTGGTTTTTTGCTTGTTTTTGCACCCCCCCCCCAGTCCCCAGGAGAATTCTATAAGCCTACCAAAGCTCTGCATGTCCTTTTTGTTTTTGTTTTTTGCAAAAAAAGAGGTGTGCAGAGGGTTTGGGAGGCCTGCAGAGTGCACTTTTTTTTTTTTTTTAAATTTACCTATTCAAAATCATGGTGTGTCTTATAGTCCGAAAAATACAGCACTTTTGGAACTGAATATGGAGGTGCTGCTGCTTCCAACATATCCCCGCCTATGTCAGTCTCCTCCTGGGGATGACAGCCATGCTGCTTTTATAGGACAAAAAACATACGTTACATATTTTTAATCTTTCATGCAGCACATTCAATGCATGCGGAATTCAAACGTCTCTCATTCATCACTGTAGCAGTTTCATTAAGGAGACCTCTTTCCAGTTTTTCAAACAATACATTCAGAGACCAGCAAATAGGCAGTTGTTGCTAACCATAACCGTAACCATAACCGTAACGCATGCAGAGAACAAATAAAATGAAGTGAAATAAAATAAAACAAGCCCTTATTGTGAGCTCTATGTAGTTTCCATCCAGAAAGTGCTTCTGTACGTAAGGCAGAGACGCCCAGTTTGAAAGCCAGGTCAGCTATATTTGGATTGCTGAAAGCTACCTGTCAAAAGTGGGGATGGGCAGTATTCTGTAGTGAGCTTCAGTAGGCCACAAGTAGACCAGCATAGATATTGATCAGCTCATAAAACTAACACACACACACACATATATGTAATTGTTTCCACAACATCCTGTTAAGAGGCCCCAATTAAGGGAGGAGACATACAGTTTCCTTTCCTGGCTTTTGGCTCATCACCAGAGACCATCTAGACAGCAAGCCAAGAGTTCCGTTGTGTAATTTTTTTTAGATATGTGTGTTAGTTTTATGAGCTTTTAGTTTTATATAGTTTTATAAATAAATCAGAGAGACTAGGATAGATCTATTTCGAGCTTTTTAGCTCTCATCAGCTAGTCATACTCTTACTGGGATTCGAAACAATTATATATATTGTTTATATACTAACAGAGATACTAATTATATACTAACAAAGATACAAAAGTGGACGGTAGACATAAAAAGGTTGACTACCCCTGATTTACATTAAAATGTTGAGTCCGGCCTATTATGTATTGAGTATATACTCAATACATAATAGGCCGGACTCAACATTTTAATGTAAGATAAGATAAGATAAGATAAGATAATTTAATTTCGAGACCGCTCCCTCTCCCCAAGGGGACTCGGAGCGGTGCACAGGGAAATTAAAACAATAAATACACATAGAAATACACATAATTCAATAAAAACAAATTAAACATCAAACCCTGCGCTAAAATTCCCCAATACACTAAAATCATATAACCCTATAAAACTATAGAAGAGAGGCTACCCTAGGCCGGCCAAGCAGAAAAAGTGTGTTTTCAATTTCAGACGGAAGGAACGGAGGTCCGTGGTTGTTCTAATATCGGGGGGGGGAGGTCATTTCCAGAGGGCAGGGCCCGCCACAGAGAGCGCCCTTCCCCTGGGCGTCACCCGCTGACAAAGTCTAGTGGACGGCATCCGGAGAAGACCCTCTCTGTGGGAGCGAATCGGCCGTGAGGAAGTATGGGGCAGGATCCGATCCCGCAGATAGCTAGGTCCCGAGCCATGGAGCGCTTTAAAGATGATGACTAACACCTTGAAGCGCGCCCGAAAGACGACAGGCAGCCAGTGCAGCTCGCGCAAGAGCGGTGTTACATGGGCGAACCTAGCGGTTCCCATTATTGCTCGCGCGGCTGCATTCTGGACCAACTGCAGTCTCCGGGTGCACCTCAAGGGGAGCCCCATGTAGAGAGAGTTACAATAGTCCAGTCGGGATGTCAGGAGAGCATGAATGACTGTGCGAAGGGCATCCCGGTCCAATAGGGGGCGCAACTGGCGTACCAGGCGAACCTGGTAAAACGCCCTCCTGGCCACGGCTATCACTTGATCTTCCATGGACAGCCGGGTATCTAGGAGGACTCCCAAGTTGCGCGCCCCATCCACGGGGGCAAGATGTTCACCCCCTATGGCCAGCGATGGAATCAGCTGGTTGAACCGGGCAGCCGGAAACCACAGCCACTTGGTCTTGGTCGGGTTGAGCCTGAGTCCGTTACTTCCCATCCAGATCCGCACGGCTTCCAGGCACTGGCACATCACCGCTACGGCATCGTTGGGGTGGTTTGGGGTAGATATATACAGCTGAGTATCATCAGCGTAGAGATGATACTCTACCCCAAAACCACGGATGATCTCACCCAGCGGCTTCATATATGTGTTGAACAGGAGAGGCGAGAGGACCGACCCCTGAGGCACCCTACATGTGAGGGGTCTCGAGGTCGACCTCTGCTCTCCTGCCAACACAAATTGCGATCGGCCAGAGAGGTAGGAGGAGAACCACCGTAAAACGGTGCCTCCCACCCCCAACCCCCCCAGCCGATGCAATAGGATACCATGGTCGATGGTATCGAAAGCCACCGAGAGGTCTAATAGGACCAAGATGGAGGAACAACCCCCATCTCTGGCCCTCCAGAGATCATCGACCAACGCGACCAATGCCGTCTCAGTGCTATGCCCGGGTCGAAAGCCGTACTGGCGCGGGTCTAGATAATCAACTTCCTCCAGGTGACGGGGAAACTGTTGTGCCACCACACTCTCAACAACCTTCGCCAAAAAGGGAAGGTTGGAGACTGGACGATAGTTGTTTAATAGAGCTGGATCCAAAGAGGGCTTCTTAAGGAGGGGCCTCACCATAGCCTCCTTTAGGGAAGCAGGCAAAGAACCCTCACTTAAGGAAGCGTTGACAACCTCTTGGAGCCAGCCTCGTGTCACCTCCCAGGATGCCAGTACAAGCCAGGAGGGACACGGGTCCAATAAACATGTGGTGGCTCGCAGTCGCCTGCGTAACCTGTCCATATCCTCGGAAGTAACGGACTCAAACTCCTCCCAAACAAGATCTGTCTCGTGGCATCCCACTGGGCCATCAATGGGGGCTAGCTCGTTCTGTATCTGAGCGGTTTTCTCCTGCAGAAAAATCACAAATTCCTCTGCTCTACCCTGTAACGGGGCTTCCCGCACCCTCTGTTGAAGGATGGAGCGGGTCACCCTAAACAGGGCGGCAGGGCGGTTGTCTGCGGATGCTATGAGAGTGGCACAATGATGATGTTTGGCCACTCTCAGCGCCACAATGTAAGTCCGTAAATGGGCTCTTACCTGTGTCCGGTCAGATTCAGATCGGGTAGACCTCCATCTTCTCTCTAGGCATCTCTTGCGGTGTTTCATCACCCTCAGCTCCTCGGTAAACCAAGGAGCCAGGGTGTTTCGCCGCCGCAAGAGAGGCCGCAAGGGCGCGACCCGATCCAAGGCTCCCGTGGTCGCAGTTTTCCATGCGGCCACGAGGTCCTCCATCGGGGCGCGGGTCAGGGGTACAGGAACTGGCCCAAGCGCCGTCTGGAACCCATCAGGGTCCATCAGGCGCCTGGGGCGGAACCAGATTGGTAACTCAGGTTCCGCCTCCCCGCGGAGGGGAGCAGCGGTCGGAAAGTCGAGCCGGAGAAGTGAGTGGTCTGACCATGACAAGGGTGTGATGACTATATCCCCTATACCCAGATCACTCTTCCATTGGCCTGAGACAAAGATGAGATCCAGTGTATGTCCACCCTCGTGAGTGGGGCCTTGAATTAGTTGGGTCAGGTCCATGGCCGTCATGGAAGCCATGAACTCCCGAGCTACCTATCGGATGATTCGCCCACCGATGGCAGATTAAAATCCCCCATGACTAAAAGTCTGGGGGTCTCAACTGCCACCGTAGCGATCACCTCTAGGAGCTCGGGCAGGGCTGCTGCTACATAGCGGGGAGCCAGGTATACAACCAGCAAGCCCAACTGCCTCCCTAGGCCCCACTTCACACAGAGGGACTCACAACCGGTGGTCTGTGGCACAATGGTCTCTCTCGGCTCAAGACCTTCCTTTACAATGACCGCTACCCCACCGCCCCTGCCTAGGGCCCGGGGCTGATGAAAAGCGCGGTAACCTGGTGGGCACATTTCAATGAGGGGAAGTCCGCCCTCGTGGCCCAACCAGGTCTCCGCAATTCCTACCAGGTCCGGCTCCCCCTCTGACACAAGGTCATGAACGAGGGGGGCTTTGTTGACAACGGACCTGGCGTTGCAAAACATCAGCCGCAGGCCCTGCCTCTGTACTCCCTGGCCACCTAGCCTGCGGGGGTTGAGGCACTTGACCGTTTGCAACCAACGGTTTCGCGCTCCCAACCGGGAGGATAGAACTTGTCTCCCCTCGGACCTGCCTCTCCCCACGACCTTCTGGATGGAAATGCCCTCTGTCGGAGCGACTCGTGTTTCCCCCCCCCCTGACGGATCCTTCCGTTTCCCTCCGTCGCCTGCTGGCCTGGCCCTCTCTTTCCTCACCCGCCTCTACCTGTCTATACCCTCCTCCCTCCCTGGTACCCCCTAAAATAGACACTAATTTACAAATTAAAAAACCCCTAAGACCACGCTTCTTCCACCTCTCCGGATTAATGAATCCCTCATCAAGGTGGGCCCTCGTTAGAGCGGAGGGCCAAACCTGCGAGAGCGGGGACTCTCGCAGTCATAGTAGGTCTAGCTTAGAGTACATTAATATTGATAAATAATTAAATAAATAAGTAAATAATTATGTATAAATACAATGTAAAAAAGATTTAAATACATAAAAGAGCATGGGTCATCAGGGGTAGTCAACCTTTTTATGCCTACCATCCACTTTTGTATCTCTGTTAGTAGTAAAATTTTCTAACCGCCTATAGTGGGCGGTAGGGACCAGGTTGACTACCACTGATGTAAATGTTGCAATTAAAATTAGTTGGAAATCAAATCTATGATTGTTAAGAAAATACACGGTTTATCTCCGTTGCAATGGAGGTATGACTTTAGTAATATTAATAATATTAAATAATATTAATAATATTAATTTAGTAATATTAAAAGCAGGTTCTACAAATATTCTTTCAAGCAGTGGAAATGATGGATGCACCATATCTGCAATCTAAATTTTACTGCAGGCAGGCAGTTGTAGAAATCCTCAGAAGATTAGAAATGGAGTTACCTGGGGGTGTGCCAAAGTGCTTCTAAACTCCACACACACAAGTACATACACAGACACAAACGCATGTGCATTCATAAATACACATACAGACATACACATAAGTATGGGGTGAATAGTTCCTTGTTAGTCATCTCTTCCTGTTGTGTGAAATCTGCCAAGCCACTCTATCTCACTAGGTTATTTATAGACAGGCTATAGTATAAGTAAGCAAAAAAAATTTCCAATGCAGGCACATCTGTTTGATGAATCAGAGTTCCAAGGTTTTAAAAAAGGAAGTGTAAGCAGCAAAATGATAGCTGGGAATCTGCAAGCAATGAAATGACAACAAGGAGGGGAAGAAATTGGAAACCACAGACTGGACAATTTGAAATAGTTTCTTGTTGCTCTTTTTGAGCAACAAGTTGTTGAGATTTAAGTGTTATATCGTTAGAAGCATTATGGATTTCAGTGTAATTCTAATATTTCTTACATTAGCTGTACACAGTATACTGTGTAGTTTAAGTATACTGTAGCTGCTGTGCCACTTTTCAAGTTACTTACAATGATGATGAAGGACAGCAAACATTTCCTTTGTTTTAAGTCTATTTGCCTTAGTAAGAGGTTTCTAGTGCCATGAATATATATTTCCTACAGTAAGTAACTGGCCTTCCAATTTATTGAAGAATATCACTTCATTGCCAATTGGCACTGCTTCATTGGACTCCAAAATATAAATGGTCAACAGGTGGCAGCAAAGTGATCTGTAGGTGGCCAGAATGTTCTGTAGCTCTTTGCTGCCATCTGATGGCAAGCAAGACATATACTGTCTTGATCTATATTTCCATAGATGAAGTATCTTGAATATGATTGTTAAAACAAATCCAGGAAGTGAGTCCTAGCATTGTCCAAAATGAGAAGGTGAAGATCTTGTGGGACTTTCGAATACAGATGGATCATCATTTGGAACCCAACATGCCAGATATCACAGTTGTCAAAACTGAAGCATACAATGTATTGATATTGCTGTACTAGGAGATGCCAGAGTTGAAGAAAAAGAACTGGAAAAAAAATCATGAAATATTGCAACCCGACCATCGAAAGGACGCAATTATGGATTAAATATATAACAGTGATACCCATTGTCTTTGGGGCACTTGATACCATGTCCAAGAATTTTACAAAATACATCAAGAAAGTGCAGCTTCCTGCAATAACACCAGTGGAACTGCAAAAAAAATGAGCTACTCGAAACATCATTTTATGAAGATACTTGGCTGATACCTAGGATGCTGGCAGCAGCCCATATCAACCATCAGCACCAGTCAATGATATTTGTGATACATTTAAAATGTTCAGTTGACTGAATTTCATGTTTAATGTATAAAGTATGTAACAACAACAACAGTGATTCCCATTGTCATTGGGGCACTTGGTACCATGCCCAAGAATTTTATAAAACACATCAAGAAATTGCAGCTTCCTGCAATAACACCAGCAGAACAGCAAAAAAACTGTGCAACCTGGAACATTGTACATTTTAAGAACGTGCTTGGTTGATACCTAGGACGCTGGCAGCAACCCGTATCAAGCATTAGCACCAGTCAATGGTATTTGTGATGCATTTTTGAATATTCAGTTGACTGAGTTTCATGTTTAATGAATAACGTATATATAATAATAATAATAATATTGGTACTTGGTTGATACCAAGGACACTGGCAGCAACTCATATCAACCATTAGTACCAGTCAATGGTATTTGTGATGCATTTTTGAATGTTCAGTTGACCGAATTTCATGTTTAATGAATAAAGTATAATAATAATAATAATTGATGACTTTACTTACTCAGAAGTAAGTGCCTGTAATCCAGATAGATATCCCCTCTTCCATTTTGAGCAATCATGCTATCTGAATCTACAGTTTATCCCCATGCAGTAGGTACATATGTATGTCATTATGAATTTATTTACATATTTCTATAGTTGCATTTTTCTCCTTCTGACTGCTGCCTATATATCATTCAGAAAGAACACTTCTGTGGTAGGCAGGAATTATTTACCTCTTCAATTCTCTTCTAAATTTTCAGCACTCCAAACCATAACACGCTAGTACTATAAGCAAGGATATTTTTCGCTATTTTTTGCAGGAGCCTACTACCAATAAATGACAGCAGTTAATTTCTTCATTTATGTTAAAAGGCAAATAATTTAGTAACACTCATTACGCATTCCCTCCAGCAATATTGCAACATCATGGCCAGGCTCCTTGGAAACCTTAAAGGGGGGAAAAAGGAAGAGAGAGAAATATTTCCAACAACATCTAAGATTCTTTAGAGTCAAATATTGATTGGTCAGATAAAGCTTTCTCCAAACTTCTCCAAGCCAGCATCCTTCAGAAAGCACTAAAGATAAGAAAATGTATTGCTGCATCAAGAAATCAAACCGCCTCAACTCAGTGGTAAAACATTTATATAGAGCTTTATTTTATTAGAATAGGGATTTCTCCGAAATTTAAATTAGAACCCATTTCAACATTTGTTTCGTTTATTTAAAGCTTTTCTCAGATGTGCTTCTTTTTTTTGTTAGTCTTTGTAGATCCTCTATTAATCCTGAGTGACATCCCAACCTTTGCATTTGGAATCAAATGTTTTGGAAGAGGGACAGTTTTATGGATTATTTTACAGATTGGTGACTAGCCATATGCTTTCACAGTTAAAATATAGAATGCAGAATAAGAGAGTTGGAAGGGACCAGTGGTGGGGTTCAGATTTTGTTACCACCAGTGTGCTACCCGCCCGCCTTGCATGGTCAGGCGCCCCTTGCACTTTGCTTTCATGCATGCACCAGGCCTCAAAAACATGCCTAAATAGGACGGTACAGAGTTGGGGCAGGTGGGCAGGCCTTCCTGCGATTTCCGCTATTGGTTTGGGTGAACTGTTCCGAACTGGCTGAATTCCACCTCTGGAAGGGATCTTGTAGGTCATCTAGTCCAACCCCCACCTAAGCAAACCCTACACCATTTCCGCCTGATGGCAGTCCAGTCTCTTCTTGAAAGCTTCCAGTGATGACGCCCCTACAGCTTCTGAAGGCAACTTCTGTTCCATTGGTTGATTATTCTGTCAGAAAAATTATCCTTATTTCTAGGTTGAATCTCTCCTTGATCAGATTCAGTTTATTAAAAAATTTAAAAATGGTGGTTAGCCTTCACTGTGGTTTACAGAATTTCCAGATGCAGTATATTATTTCATTTCATTTCATTTATTCGACTTATTAACCGCCCCCTCTCCCCGAAGGGACTCGGGGCGGTGCACAGGAAAATATAAAAAATACAATACATCACAATAAATACATAAATACATTAAAACTATATTAAATTACAACCTGTGCTAAAAACTACCCCATTAAAATCCCTAAAGCCCAATTTAAAATTTCTCTACTAAACAACTGAGGCTAAAAACGGTAGGTTAGGCCAGGCCGGCCTGTTGGAAAAAGTAGGTTTTTAGTTGCTGGCGGAAGGAGCGGAGGTCCGGGATAGATCTAAGTTCGGGGGGTAGGTCATTCCAGAGGGTCGGGCCCACCACAGAGAAGGCCCTTCCCCTGGGCGTCACCCGCTGGCATTGCCTAGTGGATGGCACCCGGAGAAGCCCCTCTCTGTGGGAGCGAATCGGCCGAAGGGATGTGGTTACATAGTGTAGAAAATCGCAGCCCATAGTCCAGATGTAGGCCTCTTATAAGAATTCAAAGCTACTGTGGTCAAATAGGCTATAATTCTAAAAATTCCTACTTCAATATCATGTGAGAAAACATATTTTTGTGCACTTGTCACACTACAGTGTTGGGTTCCTACTAGTTCGGACTGGTTTGGTGGCCTGGGTTACTGGAAACAGCAGCGACCCAGGCCTGCCACGCCCCTGAACTCGTTCTCCATAGGCGCCACCATCTTGTTTTTTGCTTCTGCACATGCGCCGAGCAACTTTTATTGTATTGTGTACGTGCCGCGCAGCATGCATCAAACGTGCATCAAGCTTGGCTGCACCGTGCCCACAACCAAACCAGAAGTAATGACTGCCAGAATCCACCCCATCCCAAGAGGGTGGACTTAATTTATGGACCTAAAATTTGTTTGTGTCATGTACTTCCGTAAATTGTAATATCTTAAATATGCTTAATGAAAGCTCCGCCCAGAATCTTTTTCTTAAGAAAAGGAAGCACTCATTAAAACAAGTGTTAATCTATGAATTTCACCGAGTATTCGGCTATGATTTCATTGAAACGACACCCTTTGAAGGGGGAAGCAGGGATTTCTATTTTTATTTGATTGAACTGACACGCTGGCGTCTGCCCACAATCTTTTGAGATGGGGAAATCCATTCCAACATTGACAAGAGGGGCAGGATTACGGCATCCTACCGAAGCTGGAGTTCAGGAGACTTTTGGCAATAGACACCGGCCTGCCAACCTTGGGGTAATCCGAGAACTTTTTGTCCCACTTTCACCAGTAATGGCTTATATTGATAGACATGAAAACCGAGATAGAATTGCTGACGGATCCATCTTTTTATCCCTGAACAGGTTGCAACCAGAATCAATTTCATTCCAAGGCTGCAGTTATTATGAAAGGAATGAATAAGTAATCGGTCTTTTGGGAGGCCTGACATCTAAGGGTCCGTGGTATTTGCATAATTAAATGAAAATTTTGTAAAAAAATAAAATCACCATCATTGTCACTTTTTCTATAGTGTTGTGGCAGCAGCTGAAGCGCCCGACTTAAACGCAGGTGACTTGGGTTGGAGTCCGTCACTGTGCTTCGGTCATTCCTTCTCAGTCCATTTAAGCTCACAGGGTTACGGCTGTTAGCTCCCTTGAGCTCTGGAGTAATGACAGCAACCCGGGAAGCAACTAAACATCACAATCTTATTTCATGCGGCAAGAAAAGGATCCGTCTTAGAAACCGAGACAGCTTCCTTATGCCCGAACATCTGGTTCATTTTGCATAATCCCAGCTAGACAGACAGGTTGCAAAATCTTCTGTTTTCCAGGCAGGCACATTTCCAGCCCTACCTCCCGTTAAAAAAATGTAATAACCAAGCTCGAAAGATTACTGTAAAGTCCCTAGAGTAGTGATGGCTAATCTTTTTTGAATCCCGTGCCAAAAGCAGGGGGAGCGCAGGGCCCACACTATAATGCTATGCATGGGACCCAACTACCCCATGTGCATGCACATGCGATCCCCGCCCTTTCCCCGCTTTTGGTGCATGATGGACCCGTTTTTCACCCTCCCCAGAGACTTTCTCCCTAGAGGGCAAAAACAGCCTCCACTGTTCCCTCCGGAGGGTGAAAAATGGCCCTACGGGCAACCAGCTTCAGGGAAGCCTCCTGAAGGCTCTGGAGGATGAAAAACAGCCCTACAGACAAACCGGAAGTGACTTCCGGTTTGTCTGTAGGGATGTTTTTCACCCTCCAGAGCGCTAAAAATGGCCCAATGTGCTGGAGCTGACAGGGTAATGCCTTGTGTGCCCTAACAAATGGCTTCACGTGCCACCTGTGGCACATGTGCCATAGGTTTGCCATCACGGCCCTAGAGCATGAGGGCTGTGGAATCTCTTAAAAGTTGAAGTCCACACATCTTAAAATTGCCAAGGTTGAGAAATGCTGCCCTGTGGCAATGCCAGTTTTCTAGTGCAGTGGCATTCTGGGATGGAAGTGATATTTTATCAAAAGCATAGCCAGACTATTTTGGATCCTTTTGCCTATCATCCCAGTTTCACGGAGGCTAAGCAGACCCAGAGGCAACTGTTGCTGCCCGACAACTATCATTGAGAAATGCTGAAATTTGGGGTTAGTGGCACCTGGAATATTCTGAAAGTGTTTCCTTGGCAAAGAAAAAGCCAAGGAAGGAGACATCTTTGACATTTCCAAGTGAGAGCAGCAAGCATGTTCTATGCAGAAAAATGGAAAGCAATAGCAATAGTTCTTAGACTTATATACCACTTTATAGTGCTTTACATACTCTCTAAGCGGTTTGCAAAGTCATATTGCCTCCAACCATCTGAGTCCTCAAATTCCTGACCTTGGAAGGATGGAAGGGTGTCAACCATGAGCCGGTCAGGATTGAACTCAAGGCAGTGGAATGCAAAGTTAGCCTGCAATACTTCATTCTCACCACTGCAGCAGCAGTGGTTAGAATAATTCCCACAAGGGCTGGGAAACTAATGGAATTAGCAGAGTTGGCTAAACTGACTGGCCAAATCAAAGAAAAGAATACAGCTAACTTTGTTTCCACTTGGAAACCAATTCTGGACTTTGTGCTTAAGGTGGAGAAAATGATCCTTGGCCTTGGATTTTGCTGATTAGATGAGTTTGTTGCTACAGAAATGGCTAGTACATATTATTATGTAACAGTAAAAAATCGAGGCTGCATGTGTGTTATTTTATTCTACTGCAATAAAAAGAGTCATTTAGTGTCCCTCCCCCCCATCTTACACTTCTTCCTCATTCCTTTTTTCCTTCCCTATTTCTCCACTACCGTATTTTTCGGAGTATAAGACGCACCAAGGTTTTGAAGAGGCAAATTAAAAAAAATGTTTTTGCACTCTGCAAACCTCCCCAAAACAACCCATTTTTTGCAAAAACAGGCCAGTTTCCCCCCCCCCAAAAGGACATGACTAGCCTTTAGGAGGCTTTTAGAGTGTTTCAGGTGTGGGGGAGGGGAAACGAGCAAAAAGCAGTCCATTTTTCACGAAAGCTAGCTGTTTTTCCCCCCAAAAGGCCATGGATAGCCTTTAGGAGGCTCATAGAGTGCTCCTGATTTCTGGGGACCTTCTGCAAAATTGAGCAAAAAACAGCCCGCTTTTTGCTCATTTCTGCTCTCCCCAGCCCCAAGGAGCTCTCTGAAAGCCACCTAAAGGCTACGCATGGCCATTTTGGTGAAAGGGGTGGGGTTTCAGGAGGCAAAAAAATGCTGTATTCAGTATATAAGACGCACCCAGATTTTCAGCCTCTTTTGTGAGGGAAAAGGTGTGTCTTATACTCGAAAAATACGGTATTTTCATTTTTCTTTGTATTTTATATTTCGATAAACTAATAAAAAAGTTGGAACCCCAAAATGTTTCTCAGAGCAGGTAAAGCCTATCACGAACCTCCAATTTACCAAAACCTAAAGTTGCCCCTATCATAAACTCAGGCCCCGCAGGATATGTACTCTCAATTCATAGCTTTCCATTGTCTTTAGGGAGGCATCGGAAATTCTCTAGGTAAGTAGCCTAATTTATGCAGGATTATGCACACGACCCAGAGACCCTGCAGCTGTCCTCAATATGAGTCACTTGCCAAACATCTGAATTTTGATCACGTGACCTTGAGGATGATGTTGCAATAGTTAAAAGTGTGAAAAACAATCATAAGTCACTTTTTTTAACGCCATTGTAGCTCGGAATGGTCACTAAACAACCTGTTGTAAGTCAAGAACTACATGGATGGCTAGATGTAATATAATCAGAAACCTCTTAGTACCTGGGTAGGAATCAGGCCAAGGTTATGGGTGACCTCAGTGGAAAAATGCAATATGGCTCCTGAATTTGCTGCTAACATATCACTGTATATTCTGCAACGAGATATGCATTTATTTTAATTCGGTTTATTTCTCAACAAGACCTATGCACAATGTTTAAACTCTTAATGGTTATGTCAATCCAAGTAATGGAGGAATATAACTCTCTATTCCTCTGGGCCAGTTTTCAGTCTAAGATAAAATCAGTGAAATCACTGGGGTACTGAGACATATAAAGTTAGGCATATAGTCCACGAATGATGAATGGCTTATGAATCATCTACAGTTATTAGCCATAAACTATCCATCAGATCAAACATTGCACATTTTACTTTGTGTTCTAAGTATCTGACAAAGGGTATTAAAAAAAAAAATGACTCATTTCTCTTTTCTGTAGCATCATCTTATGAGTATTCTGACCTAGGCTTCCCCAAAAACCATGAAGCAGAGTCCCAGTCCCGACAAAACCACTTTTATTAAATGACAAAACCCCTTTTATTTCCCAGCAAGGCCTGGGAAACAGTCTTTCAAAGGAGTAATTATGACTACAGACCTTATCTATCTTGGAAAGCTGCCATGTAAATATTTCCCAAATGAGGTGCTGTGCAAGGAAAGCCTGGGCACAAAGTCTCTGAGATTCACGGGCAGATCTTCACACTCCTGAAACGAATCTAACGACAGAACAAACCAATTGTTTCCTGCAAAAGCCCACTCCCCTTTCGCTCCTCTTTTATTTTCTATGGGATGGGCCAATCCTCTTCCACCTGTGACTTTACTTCCATGTCTACCCTGATTTATGAGTTGTTCTTTTCTTCTGGCAACTCTGCGCATGCGCACACTGGGAACAGGCTCCAGCTGTTCCTCTGCCTCACTGCTGTCTAGCTCTGTAAGCACCTGATCACTGCCATACGGCCTCGGCCCCAACTCCGACACAGAGCCCTCGTCCGAGCCTTCGCCAGCCTCACGGAGTGGCCCATGTTCCTCCCCAACCTCCTCACTGTCCGACTCTGCTGCCAGCTCCACTGGTTGCTCTGCTGGTTGAGAGCAAGCATTATAATGGCTACAGGTAGTCCTTGACTTACAACCATTCATTAAGTGGCTGTTCAAAGTTACGACACTGAAAAAAGTAACAAGACCGTTGTTCAAACAACCATGCAGCATCCCCATAGTCACGTGATCATAATTTGGATGCTTGGCCACTGGTTCATATTTATGAGAGTTGGGAGTATGCCGGGGTCATGTGATCACCTTATGCGATCTCTATCAAGCGAAGTGAAAGAGGAAGCCAGATTCACTTAACAACCGTGTTACTAGCTTATCAACTGAAGTGATTTCCATTAACAATAATGGCAAGGAAGTTCATAAAAGGGGCAAAACTCAACAACTGTCTTGCTTAACTACAGAAATTTTGGGATCAATTATGGTCATATGTCGAGGACTTCCTGCAGTTGGAATTTAGAACAACTCAATATTATTGTTTGGAGAACAATTGTAGTTTCAGTTTTTTTATATCTTTATTTTATTTATTTTATTTATTTTTTATTTTATTTCGGATTTATATAACCGCACCCTCTCCCCAAAGGGACCCGGGGCGGTGCACAGGAAGTTAAAAAACACAACAGTATCACAATATAAATAGTTAAAATCAAATTAAATAAATTATCCCTGTGCTAAAATTTAAAAGGTTAAAACATAATCCCATTCAAATCCAATTAAAACAATTTATTATACAGACTGTAGACTAGGTAAATAACTTAGGCCAAGCCGGCCTGATTGGAATATCATGTTTATTCCAATCCCCCTTTGTCTGCAATCAGCACCTACAGTTAATACATTTTGTGGTTTTGTTTTAAATATACATACCTACATACCTACACACATTCTATCTATCTATCTATCTATCTATCTATCTATCTATCTATCTATCTATCTATCTATCTATCTATCTATCTATCTATCTATCTATCTATCTATCTATCTATCTATCTATCCATCTAGTTCCCTATCTATCTATCTATCTATCTATCTATCTATCTATCTATCTATCTATCTATCTATCTATCTATCTATCTATCTATTTCCCTCTCTATCTATCTCTCTATCTCTCTATCTCTCTATCTCTCTATCTATCTATCTATCTATCTATCTATCTATCTATCCATCCATCCATCCATCCATCTATCTAGTTCTCTCTCTATCATACCTCTCTATCTATCTATCTATCTATCTATCTATCTATCTATCTATCTATCTATCTATCTATCTATCTATCTATCTATCTATCTATCTATCTATCTATCTATCTATCTATCCACACACACACATGTATGTATATATGTGTTGCTATTTCAAGCTATTTAGCTCTCATCAGCTAGCCATACCCTTACTGGGATTTGAACCAGGACTGTATTACATATCAGGCAGTTGTATTGGCCACTGAGCCATAGGTTCTCCTCCTATATCAGCTGAGCCAGGGGACTAAGTATATATATATATATATTATGTCACAACACCCTGGTATGCCCAAATATATATATATATAATTGTTTCACAACACCCTGTTAGAGTCCCAGTTAAGGGAGGAGACATACTGTTTCCTTTTCTGCCTTTCGGCTCATCACCAGAGACCATCTAGACAGAAAGCCATGAATTCCGTTGTGTTAATTTTTTAATGTGTGCTAGTTTTATGAGCTGATCAATAAATAAATCAGAGAGACTATTGATCAGCTCATAAAACTAACAGACACACACACGGATAGATAGATAGATAGATAGATAGATAGATAGATAGATAGATAGATAGATAGATAGATAGATAGATAGATACAGATATAGATATATAGATATATAATTTAACATTATTTTTAGGCACACACACAAATACAAATAAATTTAAATGTCCTTCAAAGCACCAGAGGAAACTGGATAGAACAGAACTGATTTCAACTGTGTTTTAATATAAAATTGATTTAAGAAAAAAAAAAGGCAAGGATTTATCCCTTAGGCCTTAGTGAATCTCATCGGTGGCTCAAATGTAATTTTACTCTGCGCCCATGAATGTCTTCATCCTGGTTCTAACCTCTCCAGAATGCTGCCCCCAGCTCACCATTCAAAGACCAAGTGTGTCAGACCTCAGCTGGAAAAGGTCCAAAATAAACAGGAATAAATTAATTAGAAATATGTAATAAATGCAGTGATATTTATACTGAGGGAAGTGTGGAAATCAGTTACAATAAAAGAGATCTGGGGTAGTCCATTAATCGCACTTGTCCTAAGAACACTGTTCGCAGTGTACACAATTGGAAATACATTTCACTGAATTTAACAAATTATTTTTAGGCAAATATGCTTGGGATTGACCTGCAATATCATGAAACTTTACAGAACAACAAATCTGCCACCCATAAAGGCCGCAAAGAATTGCAGTCGAAATCCCACTGGTGACAAAGACAAGAAAAAAGGTAGTTTTACATATTTAAGCTTCATTTGGCATTAACCCCACAACATGGGAAAGCTTAGATTTGAATTGGCTTTGTTCTGTTTAATAACTAACTCTTCATTTGGGAATACCCAGCCAACATTCTGTTAACAGCAGAAAGTAACCGTGCAGTGATTCCCCCACCCCTCTCTCTCTGCCTACCAGCTTGTTTCCAAGTGACTTATCTACTGCTCTAAAGACCTTCAGAAGTTCAGAATGAAGGGGCACTTCTAAAAACTGGGATGATCAGCTGGAATCACTGAAGCAAATCCAAGCTTGATTTCATCTGGATCCGGACAAACGTACCACACTTTAATTAAGTTTGCTCACCAGGAAAATTAAATCGCTCTCCAAAGTTGCAACAAGGGAATTCCCTACCAGGCACGTAAGAGAAACGTAACACGGTCCAAACCAAGGAGAACTTTCTCAGCCAGTTGCTTTTTGGAGAACGTGACTGTGATTTATGGGAGTTGGAAGTCCAGTAACTTTGGAGGATATCAGGTTGGGAAGACTGCCAAAATTATATGACTCATTGTGTAAATTCAAACACAAAGAGTAAAACAATAGTTGAAAAGAGCATTCCAAGTGACTTACTTCATTGTTTCTAAAAGCAACCAAGAAATACATGACAGAGAGGCAGAAATTGGTGAAAAGCATTTGAATTTTTGGAATGTTTCCATTTATTTGTCAGTCCTACTGATATTAAAAAAAAAAAAAATTGTTGAGTGAACAATTACCTCCAGAATTTGCTCCTTGCTTCATTTCACTTCATCAACAATACTTGTCCAACATGCAAAGCAGGGGTGAAATGCTACTGGTTCGGACTGGTTCACTGGAACTGGTAATAAAAAAAGTGCTAACAGATAGGGCAAATCGTTATTTCCAATGATCAGCTGTGCTACGTGATTTATATTAGCTCTAATCTAAATCGCGTAGCACAGTGGATTCCTCCCCTTGCTGTTCTACTTACCTTTTCAGTACTAGGCTCCGCCCACCCGGCCAGGTTTTATCATGTCTGCTTTTGACGCTCTGCGCATGCGTGGAAGGTCCTGTGCATGCACGGAGGTGGCACGTGTGAGCGGAGCATGCGCGCACGCTCTCTCATTTACGAACCGGTAGCGAAAGTAAATAGATTTCACCCCTGATGCAAAGGTACCGAGTGAGAATGTAATGGTGCCCCCTGGTTTTATCAATTCAATTAAAAGAGATTAAGGATCAGCCGGACACGGTGTCTGCAAAATTGACAGTGTAACAAATTGCTTTGTTACACTGAAGTTCTCACCTCACAGATTCTACAGGCATGTTACGTGTTGCTCAAAAGAATCTGAGGATCTCCATAAATCAGTAATGGCTATCAGTCTGGATAAGACCATCCAACCATTTATAAAGCTCTAAGGTTCCATCCATCCATGGTCAAGGGATATATATGTTTGAAATGCCAATGCCAAACTTTCTCAAGAGCAACTGTCTTGTCAAAAATCAACCCAAGGGTGCAGCATATAACTGGGAAGCTATGAAGAATTCCATAAAAACATCCAAGGGTTTGGAGGTCTCAGTAAAAGTCAGTGTCCACAACTTTACCTTCAGAAAACCATTGGGTAAAAATGTGATTCATGACATATTAATAACTCCAGTAACACCCCAATAACTCTCTCCAGACTTATGGAGAAACGCTCTGTGGGTAGATGAGCAAATGATGGATGTTTTCAGTCTAGATCGGCCATGACTCTGTGGAGGAAACCAAACACTGTATTCCATAAGAACTTTATACCAATTGTCAAGCATGGCGGTGGTTGTCTTGTGCTTTGTTGTGTGGTTTTAGGACTTGAAAGTCTTGCCATAAGGGAAGAAAGCAGGATTTCCTCTCTATGAAAGAATATCAGTCCATTTATCGTCAGGTGAAGCTGAATCACACGTGGATCACACAGCAAGGCCTTGGTCCCAAGCAGATGAGAATCTAGGAGAGAAATCACAAAGAACAAATTCAGGGCTTTGAAAAGGACAAGACAAAGCCAGACCCAACCTCACAGAAACGTGACAAGAATGAAAAGAAGGCGTTTTTATATCAGAAATCCCTCAAATGTTTGCTATGGTGGAATAGATTCCCATAATTCTTACACAGCAATGTGATAAGATTGCAAACAAACATTGTGTTGCAATTACTGCTGTAAAAGGTGGCACAATACTTGAGTCAAGTATTAGTTTGTCATGTTGGCATATTCATGCTGGGAATCACAGCGGATCATTAAATCCCACAGGAACATTGGATAACCTTCAAAGGTAAAGGATGAAACAGAGTTTCATAAAATTAATGGTGGCTGTATTTTTTTTAGGGTTTAAGGTTCATCCTCCCACATTAGTGGTACGTTTTTCCACTAAATGCTAGAAATACATCAGCAAGTGCACCATCTCAATGACCTTATCTGAGCTGAGGCGTTAATACAATACAATACAATAGCAGAGTTGGAAGGGACCTTGTAGGTCTTCTATTCCAACTCCCTGCGTGGGTAGGAACCTTAAACCATTTCAGACAAATGGCTGTCTAACATCTTCTTAAAGACTTCCAGGGTTGGGGCATTCACAACTTCTGGAGGCAAGCTGTTCCAGAGGTTAATTGTTCTAACTGTCAGGAAATTTCTCCTTAGTTCTAAGTTGCTTCTCTCCTTGATTAGTTTCCACCCATTGCTTCTTGTCCTGCCCCCAGGTGCCTTGGAGAATAGTTTGACTCCCTCTTCTTTGTGGCAACCCCTGAGATATCGGAACACTGCTATCATGTCTCCCCTGGTCCTACTCTTCATCAAACTAGACATACCCAGCTCCTGCAACCATTCTTCATATGTTTTAGCCTGTGGGACTAGACTAGTAATGCTTGAGTAGAAGATGAAGAAAAGTTCTAGGTAGACTGGAAAAAAATTATTTACACACACACACACACACACACACACATTATTGGAATGAATTGTATTGTATTGTATTGCATTGCATTGCATTACATTACATTACATTACATTATATTAGAAACAGACATTGCAATCTCTGGAACTTAAAATATATTGCTCACTTACCTTTCGTTAGCCACTGCTAACATCGTCAAGAGTGTAAAAACCATTAAAGAGGTATCTGCATTTATACACTATTAATCAATTTGGCCATTGCACGCGTGATAGGCCCATCCACGCACCTTTTAAGTTCTGGACATCACAAAGGCTGTTTTTTTTAAACTACACCTGGAACTCGTAATTTTAGGATCTCTCTCTCTCTCTCTCTCTCTCTCTCTCTATCTATCTATTTCTGGAAGAAGGCAATAGCCCTCCATCTAATCCAGACCTGCAGGCTCAACTGGCCTGCGCAGTGCTTAGAGCTGACCCATAAATAGTGGGTCAGCTATTTATGGGTCAGCTAATACTGGAAATAGTGAAGGACCAGCCTGCGGTGCCTTTTCCAGCAGGAATGGAGCTTGGGGAGGCTGTGTGCGACCACACACCTACCCCCCTGAGGTCAAACACAAGCCTGATGAGGTCCTAAATGAAATTGAGTTTGACACCCCTGATCTAATCCATTCCAACTTAATACCAAGAAAACTGCCCAGCTACGCACGCCCATGAAATCATTTGAAGCTGAGCTCCAATGGACGATGTTAAAGTTACCAAAAGCCACACTGAAAAGCAAATGAGGGCACCCTAGAGATTTTTTAAATTTTTTTATGATTTGTGAACCCAGCCAATTATGGTTTGCTTAACCACGGCTGAAAGAAACCACGGCTTCAGCATGACACGGAGAGGAACGGGTTAACCTCATTCCACCGACTTCAAACTAAATTCCACCCACTGTAAATTCCATGACAATAAAAAAACAACACCCGCTTTAAATTAAAAGACAACGGAAGAGCAATACCTACCGATAGACCCATGCTGCTAAGCTATATGCAGTTAATTAATTAGCACACTGAATCAGTGCACTTTTCCTTGGTTGGCGTTTGATTAGCTTTCCATTCGGCTGCTTCCTGGTTAAGGACGGTTAAAGGGGGGGGGAGAAAAATCCCCCAACTCTTTACCACTCCCATCCTTCACTTACCCCCACACACACACTCACACACCCAAGAGGTAAAGGTAGAACAAGATGATGGTAAACATCCAAAGGTCATCTAGAGGCTGTTGCCTGGAAGATATTTTTTTGCACAGCCTAAGAGAGAGAAAAAAGGCACACCTGTTTCCTTCCTAGATGGTGGAAAAATGCAATCAGAAGCAGCACTCCATTCTTATCATCACCTCCTCCTCCTCCTCCTCTCTCTCTCTCTCAAAAAAAAAAGGCAGATTTAATCTGCCCGAGTCCAACCCTAATAACTGCTATGGCTGAATATTGCTTTATTTCTTTTTCCCGGCTGATCAGCGCAAACCAGAATGGCATTGAAACTACTGTGCATTTTTCCCTTGAGCTCCAAAGGCATCAAATCTAACCGTAATCACCTGCGGCACCACTGTACACATATCTATAGGGTTTACTTCCCTAGAAAAAAAAACATATTTAGGCTAACCCACCCTGGGGTGGGCGTATGTCTGGTGACAGTTTAATTCCTTGTTCAAAGAAGGGGAGGGAAGGGGCTTTCCAAGTGACCTTGACTTTGAACACCAAGGTCGTAAGAAGATTGTCACATTGGGTGATAATCTGGAATTCGGGGCACCTTCCTGCCCCTGATGCCAACCTACCCAGCAACTGATTCCCTGGCAAGTGAAATAAGGGTGTTAAAAATAAAAATAAATAAATTGGGGTGTTCCCCACCCATGTTGTTTCGCTTTGGAAGTCCTTCAAAGCTGGTGCATCAAAAGAGATGCCCTCAAACGTTGTATAATTGAGAAAGGCTGGACTATAATGTTTGGCCCTCTGATCATGGGAAGGGAGGCACCCGACTTGGAAAATTGCCTACCACCCAAGGTGGAAAAGTAGGAAAGATTACCTTCAACAGACACACCTAAGATCCTCTCCCTCAGTCCTACGCCCTCCTCCGTCCAGATCAACTGGATCTCCCCTTCTTTTCAGCCAGCTGGCGCAGGTTGGGAAGGGTGGGACTCCCAGATCAACTGGATCTCCCATCTCCCGTTCTTTTCAGGCAGCCGGCGCAGGTTGGGAAGCATGGGACTCCAAATCCAGGAGACCCAAGAGGCTGAAGGTCCCCAAGATCACACCTCTAAGGTGGCTTCTCCTTCAGAAGTTGCAGCTTGTCCCAAAGTCTTGCTGGCTTGAGCAGGGAAGAGAAAGAAGGAGGGAAAGAGAGAGAGAGAAGGGAGAGGGAGAGAGAGAAGAAAAAGAAGAGCCACCAACCTGTCCATCCACCCTGCGCTGACTCAGAGCTCAGCAAGGTGAGGCCTTTTTCTAATCCTCCGCCTCAATCCCTTCTCGGAAAGCCCCGATCTTCAAGCTTCGCCTCCTCGCTCCCGCCCGAGCCGAGCGAGCTGCGCTGCAATGCGCTCGCCAAGAGGCGGCACGGCACCCGCCGCCGCCGCCGCCGCCACAGAACGCGCAGCTCATGCAGACGGCGCACTCGCGCACCCGCCCGGGCGCCTGACTCGCAAGCGCCTCCCCCTTTCCGTCCCTCCCCGGCTTCTTCGCCTCTTCCCGTCTCCTCGCCTCACAAACAGCGCCGGCTGCCTTCAGCCGCCTCCTGTCGCCTGGGGCTGTGTGCGCTGCGTCTTTTGACTTCTTGGGGGCTCGGACGGCAAGACCGGGGCCGGCCAGCATGGGCGCCGGGAAAAGGCTGCCTTCTCCCGCCTCGGCTCAGCCTCGGCTCGGCTCGGCCGGGCGCTCGGTGGATTAAAACTGCTCCTGGGGGCGGCTGCCGCTACCGCTGCTATTGCTGCTGCTACTCCTACTCCTACTACTCCGACTCCTGCCGCCGCTGCCGCTGCTACCAACTCTGGACCAAGGGTGGGTTCCCTCCTTTTATTGATTGATTGATTGATTGATTGCATATTTACTTTGTCCCTTCTATGTACAACGTAAGAGGAATGAGAGTCCACGCGAATAAGACACGCAGGGAATGGGGGTTACGTATAAACGGGGGGCAAGGGGGGGCGGCGGCCGTAGGACAGGGACGGTGGGGCAGGCTGGTGCAACATGATGCACGCCTCCTTTTCATTTCACAGTTGGATCGTCTTCCCCTGGCAGGCGAGGACCTTCCAAGGGGGACCACAACCCGACCAGCTTCGGGTGGGGGAAGGAGTTTTGGGAGAGACCCAAGGGGAACCGGGGAGTGGGGGGGGAGAGGAAGAAGGAGAAAGTCCCCGCGGCCACCCCAATCCATCCTCCCCAGCGCCCTCACAGATCTCCCCCCCCCCCCTGTCCGAGCTCTGGCTTGGAGGAGCTTTCCCCGAGGCCACGAAGCGGCAGCCAAGGAAGGCCGTCAATCTTCGGGTACCCGTGTCAACTCGTGGAGGCGGGGGGGGGGGGAGGAGAGTCGGGGGCGCATTCAGACGTGCGGTGGAAAAGAGGAGACCCTGGGATAGTTCAGGGACGCGTGTCGTGGGGGGGGGGGAAGGAGAGAGAGCGAAAGTGAGCCGCGCAGTTTAAAGGAGACTTCAGATTTTGGCAGGGAGGGGAGAAGAAGGGGTATGTGTGTGTGTGGGGGGGGGGTGTTTTCAGCCGGGGAAGGCGCCGGGTTCAAAATGCAGGCGGTGGCCGGGTGGGCGGATCGCGAGGAGAAGGAGAAAGGAGAGAGAGAGGGAGAGAGAGAGAGAGAGGGAGAGAAAGAGAAAAGTGCCCGGCTAGAGGAGGAAACGACTGGACCGGGAAGTGGCGCAAAGGCTGGCTGGCTTGAGGAGGCGGCTTTCGGGTCCTGCAGGTAGATCCGGGGGTTGGGCAAGGCGCCCAGCGGCAGCTGATTGGGAGGAAAAGAGGCCGGGCGAAGGAGGGAAGCCGGAGCCGGTTACGCGGGTTACACCGAGGGGTGGCGAAAGAAGCAGCGGGGCTCGGGGTGGTGGTGAAAGAGCCGCAGTGCCTCCGTCTTGTGAGCCAAGCGGGGTTTTTCTCTCCCCGAGCTTTTTAATCCCCGGGGTTTGGCAGGAGCAAGTCGGCAGCCACGGCTGGATTAGGGCGAGGACGCCTCGCTTTGTGGCCGGGCTATTTTGGAAAGGGGGGAGTGTCAGGGTACGTGTGCACAGGGGAGTGTGGGGGGGGGGAGGGACGGGACTCGAGCCGTGTCGGGTTTGGAAGCTTCTCCCGTGCCTTCTCTCTTTCCCCCTCTTTCCTTTCCGCCTCCCTCTCCACGGTTCTTGCAGCCCTTGGCAGCTGGGAGAGGCTGGAAGCCATGTGGATCTTACGCCGGCGGTGCCACATGGCATCTCCTCACCCCCGACTCGCTGGCACTTTCTTCCCCTGCCGGTCGGGCTGCAAGCCACGGTCCCCAATTCCTGCTTTATACCCATTTGTTAAAAAAAAAGATTACTTCTGGTACAATAGGGATGGTTGGGTGGGTATCCTTGTAACAATTGGAGTGACAGTGTGTGTGCACGTGTGTGTATGTGTGTGAGAGAGAGAGAGTGAGAAAGAGAGAGAGAAAGAAGGAGGGGGAGAGAGAGAGGAAGGGAGAAAGAGAGACAGAGAGAAACAGAGGGAGGGAGACAGAGAGGGAGGGAGACAGAAGGAGGGAGGGGAGAGAGAGAGAGAGAAAGGAGGGGGAGAGAGGGAAGAAGGGAGAGACAGAGACAAACGGAGGGAGGGAGAGAAAGAGAGACAGAGGGAGGAGGCAGAGGAGGAGGGAGGGGAGAGAGAGAGAGAGAGAGAGAGAGAGAGAGAGAGAGAGAGAGAGAGAGAGAGAGATATGCATGATTCCTTGTGATTGTGTGCAAGATGTGGACCAGGACACAAAAGGTTAACTTAAGAGTTGTATTCTCAAGGTACTAAATAAAAGAAGGACCAGCCAACTCAAGAAACATATAGACTTGTACACACTGACCTACAACTGCTTTGCACAGGCAATTCTCCCAGCAGTGGAAACCCTGAGCATTGACCCTGGGCCATGTTTGCAAAGAAGGGGCCAATGTCCCTAGGGGTCCTTGTTTCTCTCTTCCCCCTCACCTTAGGGATAGATGTCTTAAATCAATTCATTCATTTTTACAACGAGGTGGACTCCGGTGTCTGGATTGGTATGAAGGAACGGGAATTCCTGGAAAGTGTTTTGAATGGGGAGAGCGTGTCGGCGGATGATGACGCCTGCGTTCCTGGATGGTTCGTTTTGGCACACTGACTGATGATGCTTACCTGTGCCTTTTTTTTTTTATGTGTGTGTCATTGAAGAAACTGAATGCAGTAGTAAGATGGGATAATTGTACATTGAACAGCAAGATCAGAGCAGATGGGTGTGTGTGTATGATCTAATGGCTTCTTGCAGTCTGCTGCTTTTTATCACAATGTCCCTCTTTGGTGATTTTTTGGGTTTTTCCTCCCCGGCAACATAAGGAAAGACATCTTGCCAAATAGTTAAAAGGATCATTTTCAATGCGTCTAAGCAGAGTGAAAATTCCAGTGAACATTTCTTTTTCTCAATGGAACAGATTTCAACTGTGATGGAAGCCTGGAAATGTGAGAGGACTCATTTATCAAATCCTCTGTCGCTGCATTAACTTTCCTGCTCGGTATGCAGTAACTGTTGCCACCTCCGGCCCCAGAGTGAATCAGGCCCATGGGCATGTGGATGTCGGGAGGTTAGGAAGCTTCATGGAGTAAATGGAACATGCCACATTGTATCTTCTTACCCTACTTGCAGTGACTTTTTTCCCCTGCCATTCGCGCTGCAAGCCACTGTCCAAAATTCCTGCTTAGAACCATTAGTTAAAGATTCCTCTGGTGCATTAGGGATGGTTGTGGGGAGTCCTTGTAACCATTGGGTGGATCATTTTCAATGACTCTAAACCCAGTAAAGGAACGCGGTGGCTCTGTGGCTAAGCCGTTGTGCTTGTTGATCAGAAAGGTCAGCAGTTTGGCGGTTCGAATCCCTAGCGCCACATAATGGAGTGAGTTCCCGTTACTTGTCCCAGCTTCTGGCAACCTAGCAGTTTGAAAGCATGTAAAAATGCAAGTAGAAAAATAGGGACCACCTTTGGTGGGAAGATAACAGCGTTCCGTGCGCCTTTGGCCACATGACCACAGAGACGTCTTCGGACAGTGCTGGCTCTTCGGCTTTGAAACGGAGATGAGCACTGCCCACTAGAGTCAGGAATGACTACTGTGTTTCTCCAAAAATAAGACAGTGTCTTGTTTTCTTTTGACCCCCCCCCCCAAATAAGCGCTTCGCCTTATTTTCGGGGAGGTCTTATTATTTTTGAGGTGCAGGAGGCGGTGAGCATGGTCACCTCATGACTGCTGTTGTGTTGCAATAGTTTCGGGAAGGGCTTATTTTGGGGGGAGGACTTATTTTAACGCATGCGCTCAAATGCCCAATTGGGCTTATTATCCAGGGAGGCCTTATTGTGCGTGAAACAGCATAGCACACATGTGGAGGGGAACCTTTACCTTTACCTTTAAGCAGAGCAAAATTCCAGTGAACATTTCTTTTTCTTTTTTTCCAATGGAACAGATTTCACTGTGGCAGATCCTGGAAATTTGAGAAGCCCAATTTATGAAATCCTCTGTCGCTGCATTAACTTTCCTGTTCAGTATGCAGTAACTGTTGCCGCCTCCGGCCCCAGAATGAATCAGGCCATGTGCTGGTGGGTTTCGGGAGGTTAGGAAGCTCCATGGAGCAAATGGAAGGCAAGGGACAGAAAAGAACATGCTTTGCATATAGAAATGCTCAGGTTTTATTTCTGGCATTGTCCATTATCAGGGACCAAATAAATACGAAACCTTCTCAGGGGTTGCCAGAGATGGGGAGAGATAGATTAGTTAGGGGGCTGTTTTCTGTATTCACAGTGGGGTAAAGGCAGAAAGATGGTAATAGGGTTGCCATCTCTGCGGGGGATGAATAAGGAAAGAGCGCCTCCAGGAAATCAGACAGGTTTCAAGGTGCCTAGCACGGTGTGCACCACGAGGGCAAGGAACAGGTGAAGGATTTGGTGCTTACTAATGACTTTCATTCATGAAATGTTCGCCCACTGGAGTTTCTGCTGCATTTACTATGCTTCCCCTTTCAGGCTGACAGCGTGTAGTAATCACACATTTCTTTTTGTCATTTTTCACAGCCGATGTGAGCACAAAACAATTAGAACAGCTCCCTTTCCTTGAGAGGGAATTCAAAGGCAGGCATGTTTGAACCCTCTACTTTCTTTGGGGGGGTGGGGGTTAGGTTGTGCTTGAAGTGTTAAAATCCTCAAGAGAGATGGGATGAAGAAAGGAAGAGTTGATTGCATCCAGGAAAGGAGAAGACAGGTGTAGGAAAGGTTTTACCAGCACTTTACATCTCGCTTAAGTTTAGAAAGGGGATAAAAAGAAAGCATGTTCTAAACACCAGCTCTGGGCATATATGAAAGTGAATTATTGATGACCTGGGAACACTTCACTAGCAGATAACGGCATGCTAACTTTTCTGGAGGCATTGTGTATTGCAGTTCCTTTGCAATATATGAAGTTGTGTTTCTGAACTACAAGTGCAGTTAAAAAGTTCAGCAGAACGAGGCTAAGCCATGAATTGCAATAGCAATTCAATACAATAGCAGAGTTGGAAGGGACCTTGGAGGTCATCTAGTCTAACCCGCTGCCTAGGCAGGAAGCCCCACACCGTTTCAGACAAATGGCTATCCAACAACTTCTTAAAGACTTGAAGTGTTGGGGCATTCACAACTTCTGGAGGCAAGCTGTTCCACTGATTTTTTTTTTCAGTTGGAGAACATCTGTGGTTTGAATTGTTCCTGAATTTGGGGAAAATACAATCTAAAAAAGCTTTGCATGAGCATTTATCGAGTTTTGTCAAAAAAAAAAAGTCTGCTGTGAAATACTGTTCGTCTTAGCCTCAAGTTTATCAACATGCCTTGGCGTAGGATTACAGGAAGCACGAAGCTGTCATACTAGTGCAGCAGCTCAAAAATGTATTTTCCCTGCAACAATTCCAGCATTGCATTTCTACTCATTAACCCCATCTCCAATAGTCTGTGACTAGGTAAATTGACGTTCTCTGTCAGCTATTAGCATACTCTCCAGTTTGAAGCATTGATTTCATTTGGTGTATTGCTTTTAGTTCTATTTAAAATTCATTTGTGCAGTCTGAGCTGAACTGCGGTAACCTAATTCTTGCTTGGACCATGAGAAAGGCTGAGCACCAAAGAATTGAGGCCTTTGAACTCTGGTGCTGGAGAAGACTCCTGCGAGTCCCTTGGACTGCAAGGCGATCAAACCTGTCAGTCCTAGAGGAAGCCCTGACTGCTCTTTAGAAGGCCAGATCCTGAAGCTAAAACTGAAATCCTTTGTTTCCGCGAAACTAAGACAGGGTCTTATTTTCTTTTGACCTCTGAAATATACGCTTGGCCTTATTTTATAGCAGCTATAAAATTTTATATTTTATAGCTGCTCTGTGTTGCAATATTTTTGGGGAGGGCTTATTTTAGTGCATGCTCTCAAAAACCCTACTGGGCTTATTATCCAGGGAGGTCTTATTTTTGGGAAAACGGGGTACTTTGGCCACCTAAGGAGAAGGAAGGACTCACTGGAGAAGAGCCTAATGCTGGGAAAGATTGAGGGCAAAAGAAGAAGGGGATGGCAGAGAATGAGGTGGCTGGATGGAGTCACTGAAGCAGTAGGCGTGAGCTTAAATGAACTCCAGAGGATGGTAGAGGACAGGAAGGCCTGGAGGAACGTTGTCCATGGGGTTGTGATGGGTCAGACACAACTTTGCAACTAACAACAATTCTTGCTTGAGAAATACTGTCCCATATTTGAATTTCCTGGGTAGTGTAGTTATCCTAGGTGACCGTGAATGCTGGACCACTTGATTTCCTGTCCTTGATCCATTCTGCAAACCTGTGCAAAAATGGTGGCGTTGGCTCACAGCGCAATCCTCCTAATTTTCCCACTTTGCTCTCTCTGACTTTTTGCTGTCCTCATCACTAATACCAAGTCTCTAATACCAGTTTTGTTTGTCAACTGTATCTCCACTCGCCTGTGCACCTGGGCTGCTACCCTTTCATTTCTTCCATCAGCAGAATATAAAAAATAATACATGCCTACGCCGTAGAGCTGTTGATGTGAAGGACTGCGGTAGGATGAAAGGGAGATTTTGCAACTGAGATTGTAAAACACCAAGGTGGCAAGGTAACACCTGTCTGAGATCTCAGCATAAACCCACAGGACTAGTTAATGCACTGTTCACTGAAGAAAACTATTGTTCTTGCTTGGTCCACAGATGAAAGGAGGCCTAGAGTTAAGGGACTAATTGTTCCACTTTTTTTTTCTTTGCTTCTTCCTCTCTTTCCACTCCCTCTTCCTTTCCTGCTCCTCAGTGTTTAGTGTCTATAATAGTGTGTGATATTTTCCTGGTTCAGTAGCAGGGAAGGCAAAATCAGCTTCTCTTGTTTTGCGTGTCTTTTTTTACAGTTATTAAATGTGACTGGTTTTGTGCACTTAAAAAAAACTGTGACACTCAGAGTCACTTTCGTGTGACATGGGCAGTTAAACAAATCTGATAAATAAAATAAAAATTGGAAGATTGAACATAGGAATCTGGGGAATCGCTGAAGCAGGGCAATCTGCAAGATTGTGCGGTCTTAAGGCAATCAGCCTCCTTAAACTGAGGAAAGCCGAGAGTACAAATTGCACAATCATATAGTATTTGGGATATACTCGCAGGGCGTTTGGCTCCTGGTTGTTGCTGGCTGGATTTTTCTTTCTGATACTACACAATTGTGTTGTGTAACATGTCTCCCAACTTTTTTTTTTTAGTGTTTTGTTTTCTGTAAAGCACACAGTGAGTTTCAGCTATTCAACTTTTAAAAATAAGTGATCAAGTATAAAAAGAGCAATTTGATCGAATCGCTTTTGAATAGAATCTTTAAATCAATTCAATCTGGAGTGGGTTTGATCGAAATATTCTGTTGAACTGAATCTTCAAGTCAGTCTCAAGTGTTGAAATGAATTGGTTACCTTTGAATCAACTTGAAGATTCGATGCATTTTGATACATATGCCTTCATCAAATTGGAACATTTCTATTCAGTGTTTCAGATCAAATCAAACCAATCTGATGATGTGAATTGTCATAACACATTGAACTGATTAATTGACTCTTGGATGGTTGCTAATATACGATCATTATTTCTACAAAGTCACCCTATTAGGCATTATACATTTATTATAAATGAGAAAAGAATAACTTGATTATCATATCTATCTATCTATCTATCTATCTATCTATCTATCTATCTATCTATCTATCTATCTATCTATCTATCTATCTATCATCTATCATCTATCTATCTATCTATCCTTCCTCTACTAACTATCTATCCATCCATCTATCTATCTATCTATCTATCTATCTATCTATCTATCTATCTATCTATCTATCTATCTATCTATCTATCTACCTACCTACCTACCTATCCTCTATCTATCTATCTATCTATCTATCTATCTATCTATCTATCTATCTATCTATCTATCTATCTATCTATCTATCTATCTTCCCCCCCTCTCTCTATCCATCCATCCATCATCCATCTATCTATCAATCTATCATTATCTATCATCTATTCTCTATTTTCCATCATCCATCCATCCATCCATTTTTAAAAAAAGTTGGATATTATGAATATGGATATCCTTTCATTTTTTATTCCCTGTCGAAAACTGTGATCACATGGAATGAGGGATACTGGTTGATTTATGTTATTTAGTGAACTTTGTAGTCCAAGAAAATTTGGAGGTGCATCTTGGTCTGAAATCAAATCTTAACCACTACACTGTATTGCATCTTACATAGGTAGTCCTCAACTTACATCAGTACATTTAGTGACTGTTCAAAGTTACAATGGCACTGAAAAAAGCGACTTGTGACTGTTTTTCACTCTTACAACCATTGCAGCATCCCCAAGGTCACGTGATCAAAATTGAGACTCTTGGCAACTGACTCATATTTCGGGTGGCTGTATAACCCTTTTGCAACCTTCTGACAAGCAAAGTCAATGCGGAAGCCAGATTCACTTAACAACCAATATCCCTAACTTAATGACTGCAGTGATTCACTTCACAACTGGGGGCAAGAAAGGATGTAAAATGCGGCAGAACTCACTTAACAAATGTCTCACTTAGCAACAGAAATTTCGGGCTCAATTGTGATTGTAAGTCGACAACTAGTTATATATTATAAGTAATATGGGTCTGTACTGAAATCTGCATGGCCTAGGCCAGGGATGTCCAAACTTGGGGAACTTTAAGACTTGTGGACTTCAACTCCCAGAATCCCCCAGCCAGCATAGCTGGCTGGGAAATTCTGGGAGTTGAAGTCCACAAGTCTTAAAGTTCCCAAGTTTGGACATCCCTGGCCTAGGCCAATGATGGCTAACCTTTTTGCCATCGCATGCCAAAAGCGGGGGGAGCACAGGGGGGTTGTGCGTGGGCGTGCCCACACTCATAATTCTATGCAAGTGAACCTCCCATGCATGCGCACGCCAACCTTGCTTTTTGCCCACGATGGGTCTGTTTTTTGCCCTCCCCAGGCTCCAGAGGCTTTCTAGAAGCCTGGAGAGAGCGAAAACGGCCTCTCCCACCCTCTGGAGGCCCTCCGGGGGATGAAAAACAGCCCTATGGGCAACCCGGAAGTCCATTCCCAAACTTCCGGGTTGCCTGTAGGGCTGTTTTTCTCCCTCCGGAAGGCAAAAAATGGCTGAAAATGAAGGCTGAAGTCAGCTGGCCAGCATGCGCATGCGCGCTGAAGCTGACAGGGCATCACCTTGTGTGCCCTAACAAATGGCTGCATGTGCCTCCTGTGGCACGCGTGCCATAGGTTTGCCATCACGGGCCTAGGTCTTAGTGTAATTTTTACAGCTGGATAATTGGAAGTCTCGTTTTCTTGCAGATAACCCGTGACTTGTGGCAGGTTGCTTAGCAACTGTTCAAAGATACAATGGACTTCCCTGGATGGATTTATGAACCAAATTGAAAGTTCTGAGAGATGTCCCCCATTCTCTTTTTGGTCATGTAATTGCACTTTGAGCTCTTGGTAACCCGGCTGCATTTGCAGCTGTTCAATAGGGTCCAGAGGTCAGATTGACTGCATTTACGACGGCTTTCCCAAAATCCAGCACACATGATATTGGTCATTTTAGATCATTCTTAACTTATTGTTCAGTTCGGTTTTGCACAGACCGAACTGTTTTCTTGGTTAACATGATAGGTGGTCTATGTCATGTGAAGACTAGGGCGACAACCTGTTGAGCTGTTTCCTATGGTTGCGAATTGATGGTGGTCATTTTGTTAACTAACATGAGTGAGATTCATGCTTTCTTCTTATCTGGCCATCTGGCTATCCATCTACCTGGCCATCCACCCACCCACGATTTCTGCTACTGGTTCGGGCGAACCGCTCCAAACTGACTGTCCATCCATCCATCCATCCATCCATCCATCCATCCATCCATCCATCCATCCATCCATCCATCCATCCATCCATCCATCCATCCATGGGTTTAACATTTTGTTACCACTGATTCGCTGTGCGCGCACACGCCCTCTTTGCGGCTGCACATGCCACCTCCATGCATGCGCCTGGCCTTCTGCACATGCTCCCCACCTCAAAAATGTGCCTAAATAGGAGGGCATAGATCTGGGGCAGATGGGCAGAGCCACCCTCAATTTCTGCTACTGGTTCGGGAGAAACCGGTTCAAACTGGCTGAATACCACCCACCCACCCACCCACCCATCCATCCATCCATCCATCCACCCACCCATCCATCCATCCATCCATCCATCCATCCATCCATCCATCCATCCATCCATCCATCCATCCATCCATCCATCCATCCATCTGGCTATCCATCAACCTATCTGGCTATTCATCTATCTGACTATCCATCTATCTGGCTATGTAAAATAGGTGTTAAATGCCTAACTGAAGCCACTTAAGTACCTGTATTTCTCTTGGCTGCCTCCTTTTGCAAACACAATTCCCATGTATGTTTACTCCAGAGGATGTTCCACTTCAAAAGGATTTGAAACACACATACTCTGCAGCCAAGTGAAATCTTCCATTTACTGATTAATCCCCTCAAAGCTCAGTGGCACTTATTCCTACGTACGCATGCAACGAACGCCACCTTGATATCAAGCAGGCTTTGTGTGGACTCCACTGGGGAAGGTTTCTTGCCATCTATCGCCAGCCAAGCTCTCGTTCCCTTGCTGTTGTCCAAGTTCAGTTAGAGTAGAGTTATTTCTATTGAACTCCTCATTAAACCAGGGGTGAAATTCAGCAGGTTCTGGAGAACCGGTAGCGAAAATTTTGAGTCGTTCGGAGAACTGGCAAATACCACCTCTAGCTGGCCAGGAGTGGGGAAGGAATGGGGATTTTGCAGTATCCTTCCCCTGCCATGCCCACCAAGCCACACCCACAGAACTGGTAGCATTTTTTTTAAAATTTCACCACTGAATTAAACCATATAAAATGGTGAGGTGTTGGCCTTCGAGCTCTGGAATTGTGGTTCTGCTTGTTGCAAATGAAATTGTCCCTTTAAAGATGAGATTGCATTCTCTGTTTCTCTGCCTTGATGCTGTCCATCAAGGCAGAGGTTCCGGAGGCAGCACATAACTCCCAGATGGCCCTGGTCTCCTCTCTGCCTCCGATGCAGGGCCCTCGTCCGAGCCTTCCCCAGAATCCAGGACTGGCCCATGCCCCTCCCCAACCTCCTCGCTGTCCGACTCTGCTGCGAGCTCTGCAGGCCGCTGGCACATCACAAGACCTATTTGTCTCTCCAAATAGTAAGGTCATCAGGAGATTCCCTAGTAATGATGACCACGCTTTTTGAGGTCTCAGGACATTCTCTTAAGTTGCTCCCAAGCTCCGGAAGACGCATCTTGGGGATTTCTTATCATCCACGTTTCTTTTTTGTTTTAAGAAGTCAAGATCTTCTGTTTCAACCTGATGCAGTTTAATTGCCATTTTATTTTTAACCATTATTATTCGATATGGACAGTAAGAAGTGGTATAAATGATCATCATGATAAATAGTAGACGGATGGGGGTTCAGAAACAATCACGCTCTATGCAGTGTGGATATAGGTGCTTTGTTTGTTTACATTATTTATGTTTTCCCTATCTTGCAAATCATCCCTGGGGAGTGTATAGCATGAAAAGTACACTCAGTGGAACGTAAAATTCAATATGACCATTAAAAAACAATAGAAGCAGGTAACTCTCAGCAGCCCATTTGTACTCTGGAATCAAAACCAAGAGCAGGAACCATCCCACCAAACAACAACAAGAACAACAAGAACAAGAACAAGAACAACAAGAACAACAATGCCATAAGGGACGTTGTCTGCAGGACACAACTCCCTTGGGTTTGCTGTCCCAGAAACAGAGCTGGCTTACTGCTTCAAGCTTGAATAAAAAGCAGGCCCTTTTTTGTGATTAAGAGAAAGAAAAAAGGGCTGTAATTTAAAGGTAAAATGGAAAATAGTAAAATTTGGTTGCTCTTTCCCTGAAAGTTTTGTTAGACTTTTCTAGTTTGAATAGGACCGTGATGGCAAACCCTATGGCACACCTGCCAGAAGTGGCACATAGAGCCACCTCTCTGGGCACACAAGCCGTCACCTGTTGCTCTTCCAGGTTACGGCGTACTGGCCCATTTGGTCTTCACGTGTGAAGATGCACTGGAAACCGGAATAGCAGACACCCGGTTCGCATGTGCACTGGGCAGCTGTTCTTCTGATTTCCGGCACGTGCATGCGTGCCGGACATCTGGTCTGTGCATGTGCATGCACACCAGGAACCGGAAGACCATGTGACCGCTGCACATGCACATACCGGAAACCAGAAGAGCAGCAGCCTGGTGTGCACATGCACACTTGGTGGCTGCTCTTTCGGTTTCCAGCACATGCACGCACGCACTCTCCCATTTTGGCACTCAATGCTGAAAAGGTTCGCCAACACTGGAATAGGCCCTCATTTGTTTGTCAGTGCTGGAACAATTGTACTAAATTGGCAGACTAGTACTGTGTTTCCCTGAAAATAAGACAGGGTTTTATTTTCTTTTGACCCCTGAAATAAGCACTTGGCCTTATTTTCAGGGAGGTCTTATTATTTTTGAGATGCAGGAGGCGGTGAGGATGGTCCCCTCATGGCTGCTGCTGTGCTGCAATATTTTTGGGGAGGGCTTATTTTCAGAGGAGGACTTATTTTAGCGCATGCACTCAAAAGCCTAATTGGACATATTATCTGGGAAGGTCTTATTTTTGGGGAAACAGGGTACTGGAAGATAATAGTAAATAATAATAATAATATTTATTTTATATACCGCGTCCTCTCCCCAGGGGGACTCGGAGCGGTGCACAGGGAAAAATTAAAACATTATAAAACATAAAATAAATACAATAGAATAAAAACGAATTAAATTTAATTGTCCCTGCACTAAAATCCCCATATTAAAACTAGCATTCCCTAACGCCCTAAAGGTAGAGACTAACCTAGGCTGGCCAAGCAGAAAAAGTATGTTTTTAATTTTTGACGGAAGGAGCGGAGGTCCGTGGTCGTTCTAATGTCGGGGGGAAGGTCGTTCCAGAGGGCTGGGCCCGCCACAGAGAGAGCCCTTCCCCTGGGCGTCGCCCGCTGACAAAGTCTAGTGGACGGCACCCGGAGAAGTCCCTCTCTGTGGGAGCGAATCGGCCGGGAGGATGTGTGGGGCAGGATCTGATCCTGCAGATAGCTAGGTCCCGCGCCATGGAGCGCTTTAAAGAAGATAAGTTTCTGGAGATTGAAAAACAGGATAAGAGTTGGAAGGGACATTTGAGGTCTTCTAGTCCATCCCCTTGCTTAAGCAGGAAACCTTATACCTGTGATGGCGAACCTATGGCACGTGTGTCAGAGGTGGCAAGCAGATCCCACTCTATGGGCATGCATGCCATTGCCAGCTACTCTTCTGGTTTCTGGTGTGTGTATGCATGCTGGGCAGCTGGTCTACATGCACACTGGAGCACTTGAAACCCAAAGACCAGCTGGCATGCACTGGCCACCTGGTCTTTGGGCTTCCTAAGCTCTGGTATGCAGGAAGACCAGCTGGCTGGTGCACCTGTGTGCACCGGAAACCCAATGACCAGCTGGCCAGCACACATGTGCGCACCAGAAACCGAAAGACCAGGTGATTGGCACGTTCATGCGCACCGGGCAGCTGGTCTTCAGGTTTCCGGGACTCCAGCATGCGCTCCAGCATGTAGAGAGTGTGGTGGCACAACAGTTTCCATGCCACTTGGAGGAAATTGATTATCTGGACCCGCGCCAGTCCGGCTTCCGGCCCGGCCACAGCACGGAGACGGCATTGGTCGCGTTGGCCGATGATCTCTGGAGGGCCAGAGATGGGGGTTGCTCCTCCATCCTGGTCCTATTAGACCTCTCGGCGACTTTTGATACCATCGACCATGGTATCCTATTGCATCGACTGGAGGGGTTGGGGGTGAGGGGCACTGTTTTACGGTGGTTCTCCTCCTACCTCTCTGGTCGAGCGCAATTTGTATTGGCAGGGGGGCAGAGGTCGACCTCGAGGCCGCTCACTTGTGGGGTGCCACAGGGGTCGGTCCTCTCACCTCTCCTGTTCAATGCATATATGAAGCCGCTGGGCGAGATCATACGTGGGTTTGGGGTAGATTACCATCTGTACGCGGATGACACCCAGCTGTACATCTCTACCCCAAACCACCTCAACGATGCCGTCGAAGTGATGTCCCGGTGTCTGGAAGCCGTACGGATCTGGATGGGAAGTAACAGACTCAAGCTCAACCCGTCAAAGATGGAGTGGCTGTGGCTACCGGCGCCCCGGTTCAACCAGTTGATTCCATCACTGGCCATTGGGGGTGAACATCTGGCCCCTGTGGATCGGGTACGCAACTTGGGTGTCCTAGATGCCTGGCTGTCAATGGACGACCATGTGACAGCCGTGGCAAGGGGGCGTTTCACCAGGTTCGCCTGGTGTGCCAGTTGCATCCCATATTGGACCGGGACGCCCTTCGCACAGTCACTCATGCGCTTGTGACGTCCCGTCTAGACTACTGTAACGCTCTCTACATGGGGCTCCCCTTGAGATGCACCCGAAGGCTGCAGTTGGTTCAGAATGTGGCGGCGCGGGCAGTTTCGGGAGTCTCTAGATACTCCCACGTAACACCTCTCCTGCGCGGGCTGCACTGGCTGCCTGTGGCTTTTCGAGTGCGTTTCAAGGTGTTGGTTATTATCTTTAAAGCGCTCCATGGCACAGGACCTAGTTATTTGCGGGATCGTATTCTGCCCCATACATCCCTTCGGCCGATTCGCTCACACAAAGAGGGACTTCTCCGGGTGCCGTCCACTAGGCTGTGCCAGCGGGCGACGCCCAGGGGAAGGGCCTTCTCTGTGGCGGGCCCGACCCTCTGGAATGACCTTCCCCCTGACATTAGAACGACCATGGACCTCCGCTCCTTCCGCCAGAAACTCAAAACCCACCTGTTTCACCTGGCCGGCCTGGCCTAATTCCATCTTTCCCACCTTATTTTGTATTTTTAAATTCTGTGATTTGGTTTTAAGGTTAAGTTTTTTAAGTTTTATAAATTTGTACAGGGGTTTATTTAATTCGATTTTAGTTATATGTATTGTTGATTGTCATGGTTTTAATTTGTACCTGTACACCGCCCCGAGTCCCTTCGGGGAGAGGGGGCGGTCTAGAAGTCCAATAAATGAAATGAAATGAAATGAAATGAAAATATGCTCACACACACACACGGTCTGGTTTTGGCACTTGGTGCTAAAAAGTTTTGCCATCACTGCCCTATACCATTTCAGACAAATGGCTGTCCAATCTCTTCTTTAAAATCTCTTTAGAGCACCCACAACTTCTGGAGACAAATTGTTCCACTGAATAATTGTTCTAACTGTCAGGAAATTTCTTCTTGTTATTGGAAACATGTTTCTTTTCTATAACGGCTGAGATTTGAACAGGTCTGGCTTTGATGTGTATTTGGTTCTGTTTTTTTCCCCCTTGAAATTGCTGGCTCTGTGACCTGACAGCATATTATGGCACAAACAAGAACTTGGGAATTGGAATACATAGTGTAGTTCACAGCTGGCTGATTCAATCCTGAAATGCTTATGAGGGGAGCCTATACCATTGGGATAATGTATATTATGCATGCAATCGGATAAGCAATAGCCTAGCTATTCACAAGTTAAATCTGGGAGCATATATGCACATTGCTTTTTCCTTGCCTGGCATGTAACAAATCGGGTGCCGTGGTCCTCTCTGTGGGAAATTGAGTGAAATTTCCCTTCTGGATTGTAACAAAATACTTGTGCCTTTATATGTGAAGCAATTGCTTTTATCAGCTTGGCCATCTGTGCTATACATGATAGATAGTTTATAATAAAGCACAAGAGTTGGGTATAAAAACGGAAGAGTCTTGTAGCTGAAATACAACCCACCACTGCAAATACAAGGATGACATCCTGGATGGAAAAAGTAAGATAAGCTGCAAAAATATCTTCATTACTATCTCCTTGCTTTCATTATGGATTTTCCTCTTGCCCTAGATTGGGGAACAAACACATTTTCCTTCTTCCCCGTCTAGATTTTCCCCTAGATTGGGGAACAAGAAAAATTAATTTATTTTGGGAACATGAGAATAAACAGCTGTGTAAAATGGGCAGATTGAATGGAATTTGGTGCCTGCAATAAGCTTAATGTTTGCTATTTTCTGTAAACATCTGTTTCCTTCATTTTGATGTTTATGTCCAGAGGTGTCAAACTCAAGGCCCACGGATTAGATCCGGCCCAAGAGGTGCTTAGATCTGGCCCGCGAGGCCGTCCTGGAAAAAGCAAAGGACTGGCCTGTGGTCCTTCTGCCAATGAAAATGAGCTCCGTTTTCACTGGCAAAAGATTGCAGGAGGCCATCACAGCTGAAAACTGAGCTTACGAGCCTGTTTTTGGTAGCAGAGCACTTGGGTGCACCTGACAAGAGTGATGTTGAGCTGGCGACACCCACCCTGGCCACACCCACCCCAGCCCTTCGAGGTTTTTCACTCTGCAGACCTCCCAAAAACGCCCTGTTTTTTGTCGAAATAAAGGGCATGCATAGCCTTTAGGAGGCTTGTAGAGTGTTCCTGGGGGTTGGTGTGGGGGTGTAAAAATGACCTGTTTTTTGCTCATCTTGCCCTCTCCAGCCCCCAGGAGCTCTCTGAAAGCCTCCTAAAGGCTATGCACAGCCATTTTGGTGAAGGGGGCGGGGTTTCAGGAGGCAAAAAATGATGTATTCAGTGTATAAGATGCACCCAGATTTTCAGCCTCTTTTTTGAGGAAAAAAGGTGTGTCTTATACTTCGAAAAATACGGTATCTGCCTGCCTGCCTGCCTGCCCGCCCGCCCGCCCATCCATCCATCCATCCATCCATCCATCCATCCATCCATCCATCCATCCATCCATGATTACACAGTAGCATTCACAGTAAACCATCATTGTGTTAAAATGTTTGCAGGCACAGAAACAAGCAATAATGTCACTACACAAATGTTACAACTGCATACTTGGGCCCTGATATTTGATGCAAAAAGGTAACTTATGGCATTTATCTGATGCGACACAACACACATTTTGCCATTTGGAGGAAATGACGAATGGATGTTACCTCCTAGTTCAGTGATGGCTAACCTTTTTTGGCTCACGTGCCAAAAGCGGGGGGAGCGCAGGGGGGTCGTGCGTGGCCGTGCCACACCCATAATTCTATGTGTGTGACCCCCTGCTTTTGGCGTGCTTTTTTCGCCCTCCCCAGGCTCCAGAGGCTTTCTAGGAGCCCGGGGAGGGTGAAAACAGCCTCCCCTCCCCACCTCCAGAGGCTTCAGGAGCTTCCCTGAAGCCTCCAGAGGGCAAAAAAACGGCCTCAAAGGAAGGCCTAAATCAGCTGGCCAGCACACACATGCGCGCTGGAGCTGAGAGGGCAACGCCTCGCATGCCCTAAGAAATGGTTCTGCGTGCCACCTGTGGAACCCGTGCCATAGGTTCGCCATCATGGTCCTAGTTGTTTGTGTCTTTATTTTTAATAAGGATGAGCATGCTTCTAAGAAAGCCTACCGTTGCGCTGTGTGACTGTTTTATTTATAAGAATGCCTTTGGGGCTCAAGCAGAGGCCAGAGGCATTCTTAGGAATAAGTATTTTATTTCTTGCTGACATTTCACTTTTCAGCATAAAAATTTCCTCCTGGAGTTCTTTTTTAAAAATTGGGAAGTTTTGAGAGGTGTCCAAGTACGCAAACTATGTATTTGAGGTCACAAGTAACAAAAGACCCTGAGAAGTGACTGTATTTGTATGGAATTCCAAGACAGCCACGCTTACAGGTAGTCCTTGATTTACCACCACAGGTGAGACCAGAATTGCTAAGTAAGATTGATAAGTAAATTGCGCCTGATTGTACAACATTTTTTTTGCCACGGTGGTTAAGTGAATCATGCAGCCATGATGTAAATCCAACCTCGCCCATTGATTTTGCTTTTGTAAAGGTCACAAGTGGCAATCCCGTGGCCCCAGGATGCTGCAACCATCATACGTACAGACCAGTTGCCAACCTTGACCATGTCACTGTGAGGATGTTGCAATGGTTATAAGTCTGAGGACTGGTTTTAAAAATGTTTTTTCAATGCTGCTACAACTTCAAACACAGGGACGTGGTAGCTCACTGGCTAAAATGCAGTGATTTTAAGATCATTTAAGACCAATAGATCAAGGACAAAATACAATGCTATATGTACAGTTTAATTCAAGGTATTACTATACACTAAAGCAGGGATGTCCAAACTTGGGAACTTTAAGACTTGGGGACTTCAAGTCCCAGAATTCCCCAGCCAGCTATGCTGGCTGGGGAATTTTGGGAGTTGAAGTCCACGAGTCTTAACGTTCCCAAGTTTGGACATCCCTGCACTAAAGTGACACAGTGGCTTAGTGGCTAAGATGCTGAGCTTGTCAATCAGAAAGGTCAGCAGTTCGGTGGTTCGAATCCCTAGCACCGCGTAATGGAGTGAGCTCCCATTACTTGTCCCAGTTTCTGCCAACCCAGCAGTTTGAAAGCACGTAAAAAGATAAGAAGAAAAATAGGAACCACCTTTGGTGGGAAAGGAACAGCGTTCCGTGTGCTTTCGGCGTTTAGTCATGCCGGCCACATGACCACGGAGATGTCTTCGGACAGCGCTGGCTCTTTGACTTTGAAGTGAAGATGAGCACCACCCCCTAGAGTTGGGAACGACTAGCACATATGTGCGAGGGGTACGTTTATACCCCTATAACTTATCTATAACTTCAAAATGTTGTTAAATTGAATGGTTGTAAGTTGAGAATTACCTGCGTGAGACTGGTTTGAGGACAGTGACTGGAAACCCTTTTCAACTTTCAATAGTGCTAGGCCTGTATGAGTGCAGAGTTTTAGAAGACTTAAAAAAATCGGAATCTTTATTTTACTATGCTTGTGCTGGTGCCTTCTGTTTTGACCCTTCTCTCTCTCTGTAGTCTTTGAACCATGTTGGACTTTACGACTTGTGGACTTCAACTCCCAAAATTCCTCAGCCAGCACAGTTGAGGATTTCTGGGAGTTGAAGTCCACAACCCTTAAAGTAGCCAAGGTTGGAGACCTTTGTTTTAAAAGGAGTGAGGCAATGAATACTGACTGGTTAAAGTTCAATGCTGGTTGAGGAATTCTGGGAGTTGAATTCCACAAGGCTTAAAGTAGCCAAGGTTGGAGACCCTTGTTTTAAAGCAGGCTAAATTGTGGATAATTCTGCTACAGAAACATTTCCCTTCCCCCAGAGGTAGGATTCAAAATTTTTGACTACCAGTTCTGTGGGCATGGCTTGGTGGGCGTGGCAGGTAAAGGATACTGTAAAATCTCCATTCCCTCCCCACTCCAGGGGAAGGATACTGCAAAATTCACATTCCCTTCCAATCAGCTGGGACTCAGGAGGCAGTGAATAGATGGGGGCGGGGCCAGCCAGAGCTGGTATTTACCGGTTCTCCCAACTACTCAAAATTTCTGCTACCGGTTCTCCAGAACTGATCAAAACCTGCTGAATTTCACCTCTGCCCTCCTACCTGCACCCCATAATGTTGCTTCCTCATTCTCTTCACCTGTTCTTTTTGAGCTCACTGACCATAATGCTAATTTAGTTTCTTTTCAAAAGACAATGAGGATGTTTTAATTTCACCCTCGGGTTCTCTTCCTTTATTAATCGTGAATTACGCAACCACCTGTTAAAGTCCTAATGACCAATGGCTACCGGTTCCAGGATAAGTTAATGAGTGCCAAAAGGGGGAAAAAAAGAAAAGAAAGGAAAGGAAAATCCCATTTCATTTTATATTTTGCAGTTGGGCTGTAGACAAATCCGGCTTGATCACCCACCGTTGTGTGTTAATAGAAACAATAGAAATGGCATGCTGGAAAGATCCAGAATGGCATTGCTTCCATTAACCGTTTGCTTCCGAGTATGTCTTTGGGGTTCATGGGATAAGAATGGCAATTGAAGCAATTCATCTTCAAGTCATGAGCGACAATATGAAAGCAATAGATAAGAGTGTGCTACACACACACACACACACACACAGAGGAATGTGCAGGGTCCCAGACACGTCAGATGTTCAGAAATGCTCCGTGCACTGGCACAAAAGTAACCTCTTCAATGACATATTTTCTATGCCGCGTTGCATGGTTGGTAGGCGATAGTTGCTTGGCATCTGTTTCAGCTGTCAAATAGTACTTTATCACTGTGTGCACAAGTTTACGGAAGGTAATGAGTCTGTACCTCGTACCAGGAATGCGCCTGCCAACTCTGCCAGCGTTTATTTATTTAATTAATCTCCATAACCGCCCATATCCACCAAGTGATTCTGGATGGCGAACAATTCTAAAAGAATCAAAACGAGAAGAAAATAAATACAAACAGCAGCTGAGAAAATTATCACAATATATAACATATCATATCCTTAGGATATATACATAACATATCCTTATATATTACGTTTCCTGGAAGATGCACTCTGTATATTTTACTTTTAATTAACCACTCAGATCTTTTGATTCTGGGCAGATGTCTATGGAGATTCATCCAGGCCCAAAAGTGCTTTTTCAAGAGGCAACTGGACTTCCTAGGTATTTTTTTGAAGAAGTTTCACTTCTCATCCAAGAAGCTTCTTTAGCTCTGAAGGATTCTGGGCAGTATATAACAACAAAGTGAAACACCCCAGAAGGTCATAGAAAAATAAGCAATTAGTTAAACACAATAGAAATGTGTATGTATAAAGGATATTTCATTCTCCAGTCAGAAACTTGTGGGTTTTTTTTTTTAAAAAGGAAAGTTCTCACATTCTTCCTGAAGACAAAAATGAAGGATGCCACCCATACTAGCAGGATAACTGATTTCATAATATGGAAATGCCAAAGATTTTGAAGCATGGAGATTTGATTTGGTCCATAGGCATGTTCAGATCTAATGCTAAATTATGTTTAGTGAAACACTCTGTTTCAAGAAGTGATCATTCATAGCGCACCCTTTTTATTTGTGATAAATTGTGGTCAGCCATAAAGAAGAAGTAAATGTACCTAATGTTTTTGTGCAACGGTGGTGGAGACGTAAGGAGTTGAAACAGAAGAGGTCTAATGTTCAAGCAAGCTTTGTTCATGTAATGCTAAGTAGCTGATGGAGCTGAAGCCAGTTGTGGTCTCTACAATTCTGGATCTGATAATACTATATTTAATTTGGGCAGTGTGTCTGAATGTTTACAGTGTAGGAGAGAGTTGTGAGCTAGGAGCAAAAGCAATTTGCTAAGAAAAAAATTACCAGGCCTTAATAATATTTCCATTGAGAAATATGGTAAGCTCTTGAAGCTTATGACTATTTTCCATTTCTTTTGCAAACACAATACAGTTTTTTTTAATGTGAAATTGTAACTTCTCCGTAGATGTCGAGACCTAAAACTAATGTACTTGAACCAACTTTTAAAAAGCGGCTCTTTCATATTGATCTTCTGAAACTTTTAATTCTCCCTTCGTTTGTCCTTTAAATGAACTGTTGTTATTTTTTATCGTTTTTGAATGCATCCTGAATCTTGGCTTAGTTTTTTTTTATTGTTTTACACCATAACATTCTGATGATGTAGAACAGTGGTGGCGAACCTTTTCTGCACTGCACATGCTCATCTGGGATGCAACCCAGAAGAGGAGCTGCCCAGGGGGTATGCATGCTCCGGGAAATGAACTTCCGGTTTCCGGTGTGAATCTGCACCTACCACTTAGGCTTCTGATTACTGGCACGCATGCACGTGCGATGATCAGCTGGCTGGTGCATGCTCATGCCGGAAAATAGAAGATCAGCTCTTCCAGTTTCCAGCACTGCCGCACGCACGAAGGCCAGCTGATTGTCGTGCACGTCTACGTGCCAGAAACCCGGAAGAGGAACGAGCGATGCTGTGCGTGCCAGTGACATGGCTCCATGTGCCACTTCAGGCACGCATGCCATACATTCGCCATTACGGATGTAGAATTTCTTAGAATGCTTTGTCTCTAAATAAAAAAAAACAGTATAGCAATAGAAAACAAATGCATCTGATTTTCTTTTTGACACTCCAGGTAATATGGTAAAATGTTTTAAACAGGATCAGAATATATTTAGACCTTCACAAGTTGAAGTTGCTGAGTTGGAAATCTCAGATTTTCACAGTGGAAAAAGCTATTTTGTAAACAAGAGGCATATAGCAGAAAATCTCAAGACCATAAAACAAGAATTTGTATTATTGTTGGAGGGAGAAGAAGACTCGGGATACAAAGCTTGGGACTAAAATATATAAAGGACAGGATTTTTGGTTGTTGTTAAATGGGAAAAAAAACCTTTGTTTATGTAGCTTTCTAATTCTTTGTGTTAACTTTAGTTACCTGATCACTGAGTCTGTCTGGGGATGGCGAGTGGGGGAGGCAATTGAATTCCTTGCCGGTGTAGAAAACCTTGACAAGCCTGACACACACTTCTGATTTAATAACAAACTGAATTTCCTCTCAAAAGAATGAGTTGTGGGGTTGGACATTTTCCTTCCTTCCTTCCTATTTCTCACACAAGGACAAGAAGCTTAAAATTCCTTTGGCGGCTTAGAATAAGCTGCTGATTTTCTTCACCTTTGAATTCAGGGAACAGACATTTGTTACATAGTTATGTAGACAAAACCATGGTCAGTCATGGTTTCAGGTCCCTTTTATTAATAAATGGCGGTTTGAGCAACTTATAGTTTCCTGGTTTGGAGATAAAGAGAAGGCAGACAAATGTTTCAATTTTAAAGTCCTCCTTTTGGTTTCAGAAGAAAGTGAGGCAGTAGGAATAGCAGTTCCTCTTAGATATTGTGTACAGGTATAGTACAGTGGTGGGATTCAAGCTTTTTTATTACTGGTTCTGTGGGCATGGCTTGGTGGGTGTGGCATGGCTTGGTGGGCGTGGCATGGCTTGGGCGTGGCATAGCTTGGACGTGGCATGGCTTGGTGGGCGTGGCAGGGGAAGATTACTGCAAAATCCCCATTCCCTCTCGATCAGCTGGGATTTGGGAGGCAGAGACTAGATGGGGGTGGGGCAGTCAGAGGTGGCATTTACCGGTTCTTTGAACTACTCAAAATTTCCACTATCGGTTCTCCAGAACTGGTCAGAACCCGCTGAATACCACCTCTGGTAATGTAGTTCTTGATTTAGGACCACAATGGAGTCCAAAATTTCCATTGCTAAGGGAGGCAGTTTTAAGTGAGTTGCGCCTCAATTGATGACTTTTTTTTTTGCCACAGTTGTTAAGCGAATCACTGCAGGTGTTAAGTGTGAAGCTAAGCTGGCTTCCCAAATTGACTTCGCTTATCAGAAGCTGGCTGAGAAGATTACAAATGATGATTGTGTGACCCCCATGACAGCACAACGATTAGAAATACATGCCAGTTGCTAAGAGCCTGAATTTTGATCAAATGACTATGGGGATGATGCAATGGTTGTATGTGTGAAATCCAGTTATAAGTCACTTTTTCAATGTTGGAACTTCGGTCACTGAATGAATGATTGGAAGCTGAGGATTGCCTGTAAGAAATACCGTATTTTTCAGAGTATAAGACGCAACAAGATTTTGAAGAGGCAAATTAAAAAAGAAGTTTTTGCACTCTGCAGACCTCCCAAAAATGGCCTGTTTTTTGTGGAAAAAAGTGCATGCATAGCCTTTAGGAGGCTTATAGAGTGCTCCTGAGGGGTGGGAGGGCAAAAAAATGTATGCTCATTTTTGCCCTCCCCAACCCCCAGGAACACTCTATAAGCCTGCTAAAGGCTCTGCATGGCCATTTTTGCAAAGGGGCGGGGTTTTGGGAGGCAAAAAAATGCTGTATTCAGTGCATAAGACGCATCCAGATTTTCAGCCTCTTTTTTGAGGGAAAAGGGTGCGTCGTATACTCTAAACAATATGGTACATTATTGAAATGATTTAGGAACACTGCCTAAAAATGGGAACACCTGTAAATACAGGTAGCCCTCGACTTATAATAGTTCGCTTAGTGACCGTTCAAAGTTACAGTGCCTTATGACCATTTTTCACACTTATGACCATTGCGATGTAGACCCCCATGCGATCCCCATGCCATGTGATCTACATTCGGATGCTTGACAACTGACTCAGATTTATGACAGTTGCAGTGTCCCCGGGGTCATGGGATCTCCTTTTGCGATTTTCAGACAAGCAAAGCCAGTGGGGAGATGACATTCCCTTAACAACCATATTACTAATTTAACGACTGCAGTGATTCACTTAACAGCTGTGGTAAAAAAAGTGGTAAAATGGGGCAATACTCACTTAACAAATTTCATACTTAGCAACATAAATTTTGGACTCAATTGTGGTCGTAATTTGAGGACTACCCTTATTGAGCTTAGATTTATACAGAAAGAATTCTGGGTTTTTGGACCATGTGTTTACCAATTGCTGAATTTTGTTAGTGGAGAAAATAATTTCCTAATGTAGCTGAAGTAAGCCTTAAAAGGAAGAATTATTTATCTGAACAATGCTCTGAACATTGAAGGAGGAAGTTTCTTTGTTTTGTTTCCCCAAATTCTTTTTGTCAGGCAGCTGTTCTGTATTGAGTCGACTAGATATTGTTGATTTAAGATATTTGAAATACTAGCAGAACAAATAAATATTGCTTTACTTAATAGAGTAGGACTTAAAACCTGCAATGTGATTCTGCAGCATCAGGTTCTATTTTCCTGTAGTCTTTTTGCTGTTTAAATGTTGTAAGGTTGGAAGATAACTAAGAAAGGAACTCGGCTAACCTCACGTGTTTGAGAGCTTGATTAATTAAGTTTAATCCTTTCTAGCAGGTATGTAGCTACATTTTTCCCCCTGTGCTTTAAATTACTGAACCCTTGCTGCTACTTCAATTTCAATTTGCAGTCTATTCTTTGCGGTAGAACATTTTCCTTAGCGTTAAGCTTAAATCTCTCTTCCTCAACCATTTTCTTTAAGCTCATTATTTTTTGTAGGCTCAACACTATGTGGAATGACTGGTCAGTTTCTTTATTACAAGTTGATACAGATTTGGAAATGTTTGTTATGCCTTACTAATGGGAACTCGGCTGAAGTGAACGCATTAACATCTCTCTTCCATCTCTCTCTCCCTGTTGATACTGTCTTTTAAGCATGTTGGCTTAAAAAAACAACAACTCAATTCTACGACAAGGAAAATATATGCATTAAGCAATTACAGGGAAATCATTCAACCAGCATAGTTTAATTAGATGATACTACTGAGAGAGGGAAAAAAGAGAGAATCCTGGAGCATTGAAGGATTATAAAGCAGAAAATTCACAAGGTCTAATGTTATGTTGAAATGACCTTGGCCGATGGAGATGCTGCTTAGAGAACAGTCAGATAAGAGCCAGAATAGCCCACAGCTGTGTAGCAGGCAAAACAAGAAGCCCAGAAGCTACCCTCCCTAAATTCTCAGCTTTAAAAGAGATGGAAGAATTGTACTTTCAGACCTGCAAGATGCTGTTGGTTGAGCTTTGCAATAAAGTAGAATTAACTTATCCGGTTGTATTCTCTGTCTGATCTGCCTGATAAGGGTGACATAAGGCTAAGTAGTATGGGTGGGACACTTATATGCTTGCATGGTATGTGCTGGCTTGCACTCCCACTGGTTTCCATACGGAGTCTGAAGATAATTCTCAAAATCCTGGAATAGCCTCCTAATAACCTTCGCGGAGAAGGGATATGCCAGTTTGCTTCCGAGAAATCAGTATGCCACTAATTTACTAATTCCCTTCCTTCATTAACCCATCTGGAGAGAGGGCATGTACTAAAGACTGGATCCCTTTGGAGAATTCTGAGTTTTTATTATATACAAAGACCTCAGAGTCTTTATAGATGTAAAGATGTCAAAGATTTAGAAGAAGACTTGAAAAGAAAAAGAAGTGGGGAAAAGGAAGTGTTGGAAGAAATATCCAGGTCCAAGCCAGGAGGAAGGCACTGGAAGCAAAATAGCAGCTGGAGGTTGATTGGAAAGAGGATTTAATGGTGAAGCAGAACCACCAAGCACGTGGTTCTAGGCAGCTGACCACATAGAGTTCAGGGTGAGGGGTATTTATACCTTCTCTTGGGCTTTGAACTTGAACTTCCTGTTCCTGTGCAAAAACATGTATTCTGTTGACTGTTGTAAGATTTATAGCTGGCTCTGTTAGGTTGTCTGAGCTAGTTTGGTTGAAGCTTGGTCTGCTGAAACAGTGAAGGGGCTTGTTTGGGAATTCCTATTGTGGCTGAGGGCTAACCCTGCCTTTGTTCAGACCTTGCTACAAGGATTTTGCTTCTGAATGGAGCTAACTATCTCTGTATCTTTTACGTGCTGACTTAACAGTTGTTAATCTTCTGAGGACTATTAAGAAAGGTGAGGGCTATTAAGAGTGAGTCTGCTTCCTGCCTCTAATAAAGACATGTTTCCAGGGAAATATAATATTCTGCCTTTTTAAATATTTCTCAAAATATTTCATTCTTCCAAGAGAAGGGTGGATGCTAACTTTCTACAGAAGGAAAAATAGCTTTCTGAAGAGGTTGATCTCAGTCATTTTCAAGTCGGGGCGTAAATACTCCTGGATCTGTTGCACACATGATACCCGAGGGCAGATGTGCACAACCCAGATCTCAGTCCATAGCAAATACATACCACAACTAGCTTCCCTGTTCCTACCTTGCTGTTACGAAGCCCAGCCTTCTTGCTGGGGAAACTTGTTTTCATCTAGTCTTGAAGGAGGAAAGACAAATATCCAAAGGCAAGACAAAAAGGAGGCTGTCTTCTCTTTATTTATTTTATTTATTTATTTATTTATTTTATTTTATTCAAATTTATACCCCGCACCTTCTCCAAAAAGGACCCAGGGCGGCGCACAGGAAATTTAAAACATAACAAATATAACAAAATACAAAATTTAAAAACATATTAAATTCCTACCCTGTGCTAAAATCGTTTAAAATCCCCCAAATTAAAACTATCGAAGAGCAGTCACAACGGGAGGTTACGCTAGGCCGGCTTGATGGAAAAGGTGTGTCTTAAGACACTGGAGGAAGAGGCGGAGGTCTGAGATGGTACGTAGTTCAGGGGGTAAGTCGTTCCAAAGGGTAGGGCCCGCCACAGAGAAGGCCCTTCCCCTGGGTGTCGCCAACCGGCATTGCCTGGCCGACAGCACCCTGAGAAGGCCCTCTCTGTGGGAGCGGATCGGACGAAGGGATGTATGGGGCAGGAGACGGTCTCGCATATAACTAGGTCCCGAGCCATGGGAAAAACATATCTGACAGGGGAACCCATTTTTCTGATTTTTCTCTTCAGGCTTTTATTTTTGGGGGTGGGTGGGGGACTCTGGTAGTTTGGTCATTTCATGGGTTGTGGGCCTAACTAATCTGCTAACGCTTTATGTTGACTTGGACTTCTTGAAATAGAATTTCCCCATTGTGACATGCTCCCTCAAATTCATGTTTAGAAGAAATGCAAGGTGAGGAAATAATGTAGAATCCTGTGCATCACTTGAGATACATTAAAAAACAACAACCCTGTTCTATACTCCACAAGGGATATTGTGCATTAAAACATATTCAATATTGTTTTCACATTCATAACTGCTGGAAACTTAAAGGTAAGAAGAAAGATATCATTAATTTTGTGGTAAATACGGTTTTCTGTGGGGCTGAAAGCATATAACCTTTTCTACACTTTTTCCTGATTATACTTAAGATTGGAAACATGGTATGAAGGTTTTTTTTTTAAAGCTCTACTATTTGAGTCAATTCTCAATCATTTTTATTTTTTTATTTCCTATACTAGCCGATAACCCAGCATTGTCCACGTATTTATCTAAAGGGGAAAATGTCTAGACCAAACTTAATTTCTAATGTTGGATTTTCCCCCTTACCAGAGGGAGCCCCCTTGTGGAGTACTGTGAAGCTGTTACCATGGCAACTCCACTGTGCTGTACAGTAGAATCCAGTACAGTAGTACAGTACAACAGGCTGTATCTTAACAGAACAACCCCCCGCCTGAGGGGTGTTAGGGTTGACTTACCCCCACAGTATTTTTCTCCAGTGGGTAAGTCATCTGTGTACCAAGCTTGGTTGAAATTGCTTGAGGCGTTCCAGAGTTATGCTGAAACACACACACACAATGTGTGTGTGTGTGTGTGTGTGTGTGTGTGTGTAAATATGTAAGTAATTTAAAAAGTCAGATACATCTTGAAATGACATATTTATTTGGTTTTCTTCTGATCATCTTAGTTTTCCCAGGCTTTTTTTTTTTATCACATCCATTTTGAAGTTTAAAATTTGAAGGTTAGGCAACAGGCTTTTCTAACCTGATGCCCAACAGATGTTCTAGCTCATAATTTCCATTGCTTCCAGCCTAATTTTTAGTAGCTGTCCAAGTTAACGTCAGCACAATTGTTTGGAAGGTTTGCTGTGCCAGTAGTCCTCTACTTAACAACAGTTTGCTCATTGACCCTTCAAGGTTACAAGCAGCACTGAAAAAATGTGACTGATGAACGATTTTCACAGCTACGGCTGTTACATGGTCACATGATCAGAATTTGAACACTTGGCAACTGGCATGCACTTAGGCTGTTTGCTGTATCCCGGGATTATGTGATCCCTGTTTGCAACCTTCTGAAATGCCAAATCAATGGGGAAGCCAGGTTCACTTAACAACCGTGTTACTAGCTTAACAATGCCAGTGATTTACTTAACAACGGTGACCAAAAAATGTTGTAAAAGGGGGCAAAACTCTCTTAACAATTGTCTTGGTAGCAACAGAAATTTGGGGCTCAATTTTGATTGTGAGTGCAGGACTTACCTGTACAAGAAATACACATGCTGACTTGATTCATTGGTAAATATCGACATTTGGGCTTAATGCTAAATCAGGTTTAGCATCTGCAATGAGGCAGTTGTACTCTTCCTGATATATTGGGAGTATAAGAGAACCCGAGTTAACAGAACAAAATAGAAGAACAGAGTTGAAGGGACTTTGGAGGTCTTCTAGTCCACCTCCAGCTTAGGCAGAAAGCCATAAACCATTTCTGACAAATCGTTGTTCAATCTTTTCTTAAAAACTTCCAGTGTTGGAGCATCCATGACTTCCAGAGGCATGTAGTTCCACTGATTAATTGTTGGAACAACTTGTCCCCAGAAGTTGTGAATGCTCCAACACTGGAAGTTTTTAAGGAGGGACTGGACGACCACTTGTCTGAAATGGTATAGGGTTCCAGCTTGAGCAGGGGCTTGGACTAGAAGACCACCAAGGTCCCTTCCAACTCTGTTATTCTGTTCTGTTAAGTCAGGTTATCAGCTTTTCTCTTCATTTCAGCCTCTCTGAAACTAATATCCTCCCAATATATCAGGAGTTTCACTTTTGGCCCTTGATCATGATCACCACTGGCACAAGTTTTCTCAAGTAGCTTTAGCCTCAGTGGCTAAGACACTGAGCTTGTCGATCAGAAAGATCAGCAGTTTGGCGGTTCGAATCCCTAGTGCCACGCAAACAGAGTGAGCTCCCATTACTTGCCAACCTAGCAGTTTGAAAGCACATAAAAATGCAGGTAGAAAAATAGGAAGGTAGCAGCATTCTGTGTGCCTTCAGCGTTTAGTCATGCCGGTCATATCACCACGGAGATGTCTTCGGGCAGCGCTGGCTCTTCTGCTTTGAAGTGGAGATGAGCACCGTCCCCTAGAGTCGGGAACGACTAGCACATATGTGCATGGGAAACCTTTACCTTTACCTTTAGGGGGGAAAGTGCCTTATCTCTCATACAAGCTATGTACTCTGTCCTTGTATCTCATCTCAAAAAACTAGGCAGGTGTCAATACCAATCTGTAGTGAAGGCAGTCAAAGAAATTCTCACTTGGAAACTTCAATACGCAGGAGAAAGGATTTGTTCCACAAAGCGAGGTTCAGTGCCTGGAAGATGACTTCTTGTGACATTTCTGATGGTGCTTCCAAAATGTATCTGGCTGGCTTCCAGCCTTGTTTCATTTTTTTCCTCCCCTAAAAGAGCCCGCAGCAGATGGGTTGTCTGGAAGATGGAAATAGATGCCAATCTGCTCTGGTCTCAAATCTAGCGATCATCCAGCACAAACGAGAACCCTCTCAAACTTGGAATGACTTTTCTCAAGCTACTTTGCAAGAATGTGAAACCTTTGACCTTATGTCCTTAAGAGCATGGAAGCATATTCAAGAATATGGAAGCAGATTTCTGCATTCATGCCCTCGAGCATATGATAAATTGGGTCAGATAAAGAAGGATCTGAATGAGAAGGATGCGATAGAGATGATAATAAATAAATTAAAAAATGCTAACCAGAAAGAAAACCCCCCGAATTTTTTTTTCTCGTGGAATGAAAGGAGTTGGAAGGGGGCATTTAGGCCATCCGTTTGCCTAGAGCAGAAATCCAAATCAAAGCGTCCTTGACAGATGGCTGTCTATCATCCTTGCTCATAGGCTTTCAAAATTTGTTGACAAAGAACCAGAAAATGTCGGTGAAATTCTCCTAGGTGAAGTGTGGCATTGCACTTTACCTAGTTGTAGGTAGCCAGAGGGTGCCTGGGAATGCCCCAACTTTTCATTGTGCCATCTGCTCTCCAGTGACCTGTGACCTCCTAAACTTCCCACACTCCAGTTTCATTCCGAAAGTTTACCTCGCGAGTGGATCCTTCCCCTGGGAAGTGAATTCTTCCCCTCTCGGATTCAGAATGATGGGGAAAGGAATGTGTTGCAGAAAGAGCAATGAAAGCTTATTTTAGAGGGGAAAGAACCGCAAGACGGATCTTAGCAGAACATTAAACATTAGCAGTGAAAGTTGACAAAAAAAAAAGCTGTGATCTGGTGACTCTGTAGTTTCCGTCTGTTCCCGTGTGTGTTAATTAGCGTATTAACATAATACAGGTCTTTCCCCAAATAATTACTTATGAACTTTCGTTTGTTGATACGAGCTGTTGGAAGCAGGAATGGGCACAAGGTTCAAGTAACAGCAGGAGTGCTTGCCTAGTGAAAGTTAATTCTTTGCGCAGTGTCTAATAACTCCTATCTCTAACTCCCCCTCCTTTCCCCCCTCACTTGTCTCCATTCTTTATTTATTTATTTATTTTTATTTTATTCAATTTATATCCCGCCCTTCTCCAATAGGACCCAGGGCAGCGCACAGGAATTTAAAAACAACATACAAAAATGGTACAAAATACATAAATTTAAAACCTATTAAATAACAAAAACCTGCGCTAAAACCAATTAAAATCCCCCATTTAAAACTATCTAAAATTAGTCACAGCGGAGGCTATGTTAGGCCAGCTTGATGAAATAAGTGTGTTTTTAAACACCGGCGGAAGAGGCGGAGGTCGGTGATAGTGTGGTAGGTCGTTCCACAGGGCAGGGCCCGCCACAGAGAAGGCCTTTCCCCTGGGTGTCGCCAGCCGGCATTGTCCGGCCGATGGCACCCGGAGAAGGCCCTCTCTGTGGGAGCGTATCGGTCTAAGGGATGTATGAGGCAGAAGACGGTCTCGCATATAACTAGGTCCCGAGCCATGGAGCGCTTTGAAGATATTCATTCCTTTTTTCCCCCTTTCCTTTTCGAATGTTGCTGTCTTCCTCACCACACTCATCTTCACTTGCTTTTTCCTATGCTGTTTTTGTTCTAAGGCAAGGATGTCAAACTCATGTCGTCATGGCGGCATCACATGACTAAAGAAGATGCAGCCAATCAGCTGGGATTTAGGAGGCAGCTAATAGATGGGGGCAGGGCCAGCCAGAGGCGGTATTTGCCGGTTCTCTGAACTACTCAAAATTTCCGCTACCGGTTCATGAGAACCGGTCAGAACCGGCTGAAGGTGACCTCCGATTTGCCACCTAAGCTAGTCTTCTCAGTTTTGACTAATGCCATTGCTATCCCTGTTTTGATCCGGGCTACTACGGGTGCCCATTTTACATCTATTTTCACCCTGAACTCTGGTGCATGTGAATCCTTTTTTGATTGCTACTGGAGCCAAGACAGGTCAGAGGAGAAGTATTTGTTGTAGCAGTTTGAAGCAGCATCTTCTACAAGACAAGTTAGAAAGAGTTATGTGTGATTTCCTAGACACCGTTGCCTGCTAAGAGAGTCTAATTAAGAAGGAAAATGTTTTGGTGTTTTTCCCTGTAAATTTTCATGTAGAAAAAGAAATTCTGTAATTTTTCTTACAATACACAAAAACTTTCTAAGTTCAGCTTTTGTCCTTTGAAATACAAATTCCTTGGATGGAGCCTTTCAGAATAAAGATTATCTCCCTTTTCAAGTGTACATCTGTCTTTTGGATGCCTTATTCGGTGCAGGTAGTCCTCGCTTTACAACAGTTCCCTTAGTGACCATTTGAAGTTGCAATGGCACCCATGACCATTTTTCACACTTAATGACCGTTGCGGCATCCCATAGTCACATCATCAAAATTCAGATGCTTGGCAACTGACACACATTTATGACGGTTGCAGTGTCCTGGGGTCATGCGATCATGTGATTCTACGACCATCTGATAAGCAAAATCAATGGGGATACCAGATTCACTTAACAACTGTGTTACTAACTTAAGACCTGCACGGATTCACTTAACAGCTGTGCCAAGACAAGTCATACAATGGGGAAAAATTCACTTAACAAATGTTTTACTTAGCAACTAAAAATTTGGGCTCAATTGTGGTCGTAAGTCGAGGGCTACCTGCATTATATTTTTAGACACTTTTTTGTGGGGCTTTTTAATAGGGAAATACAAGGGCTAGTGGACATTAGTCTTAGTGGGGATTCTTTTACAGGAAGTTCTTGGTTAGTAGCAGCCTCATCCATTGGTCATTCAAACTTATAATGGTGCTGGAAAATTAACTTTACTTCCAATGCACAGAATCACGACCTCCATACTGTCCATGTTAGAGTTCCAAATAGCATCCCAAAGAACATCAGAGTCCAAGACAAAATATTGCTCAAAGTTCCAATTTATTAAGAGAGCCATGTTGGCACATCTGGGAAAACCCAAATCTGAAAGCTTCCCAGTTTTCCCACCCAGCTGAAAGTTCAAGATCTTGCCCCCACACCCACAAGTCCATCACATGGTCCAATCTCCCACTGCCATGCTGGCAGCTTCCACCCATCCAGTTCCGGTCAGGTGCAGAGACAATGGATGACCTTGGCTTTCTAGAAAGAATTTTGTTATGGCTACATATCATCTAACTCCATACAATCCCCCCTCCAATTGTCCCACAATAAAAAATGCTTAGTAGAATAATAGAAAGTGTGGCAGGCCAAAGATCCACCAGAAAATATGACTGCAGGCCTGACAGTCCGTCAGTCATATACCAGTTGCCAAGCACCTAAATTTTGATCATGTGCCCATGGGATGCTTCAACAATCATCTGAAAACCAATCATAAGTCACCTTTTATCAGTGCCAATGTTTAAAATAAAGGATAGGCAACCTTATAAGTAGAGAACGCTTCTCCTATGCCACACAGGAACAACTCAGAGTACTAGGTAGCAATAACATTTAGACTTATATATCACTTCACAGGGGTTTACAGCCCTCTCTAAGCTGTTTACACAGTCAGCATATTTCCCCCAACAACCTGGGTCCTCATTTGACCGACCTCGGAAGGATGGAAGGCTGAGTCAACCTTGAGATGGTGAGAATCAAACTGCCGAATTGCTGACAGCAGTCAGTCAGTAGAAATAGCCTGCAGTACTGCATTCTAACCACTGCGCCACCACAGCTCTGTTTAAGTACTATGTAGGAAGTACTTAAAACAGCTGGTGGGAACATATTTTGAGCAAGAGAATGAGTGGTATTCCTTCTTAAGTAACAGAATATTTAAGATCTACTCAAGAACCTTTGTTTATTTTATTCAATTCTCATGGTTTCTATGAGTTAGCGATTCTTAGAGGCTATCATGTTAAAAGCATAAGAAATTAAATCATAACAGTAATAACAGTCCAAGAAAAAAAGGGACACAAAAAGTAGAAACACAAAGCTGAAACATTGAAGGAAATATATATATATATCTATATATCACTTAATAAGACTTCTCTTAACCGGATATTTTATTATAGAAGGTATCCCAATTTCTGCTGATTGAAAAACAATCTGAGGTGCACATATTTTTCATTTTAGCTCACCCCCATTTATCATGGGAATTGTAATATATCAATAGGAATAAGAACATTTCCTGGGATTATCTTCCGGTATCCGGCTCCAGCGGAGACGGGCGAGCCTAGGGCTCGCTCGCCGCTTTGTTGCCTTTTCTGCCCCCCCAGGGGGGCGAAACTCTCCGGTTACCGGAGGTTTCCCGCAGGGTCGGCTCAGAGGGAGCGGCCCTCGTCACGGCGGTGGGGAGGGCGCTCCTCTCTGCGACCTAGGAGGAGAGGAACATGCTAGCGGGGGTTTTTTCCTTCCCCAACGGCTGTCGGTGCCATTCGCTTTAATGGAGAGGGCTGAACGGAGAGATCGGGCGGATCGCCGAGGCTTCAGCTGCGAGAGAGAGTGAGTTTAAAAGAACACCTTTTTTTCCTTGCTGCCAGCCAGGCTGAACGGACTGGGAGGGGGGTGTTTAATTTAAAAAACCCCCCCCTCGGATTTAAGCGGCACGTTAAAATGGCTTCTCTGCAAAGAGAAAGCGGAAACTTTCACTCCGGACGGTCTTTAACAAGGGAAAGTGGATTGTGACTTTCTGCAACATTGTTTCTAGGTCTGGCTGAGCTTAAAAAATTTCTTTTTTTTGCTACTCTCTCCCTCTGGCTGCGAGATGGGCGGTGGAAGTGGCTTCACTTTGTCCCTTGCCTGACTATTTCAACTAAGGAAAATTTCCAGCGTCTCTTTGAAAGCAGGACTCTCTCTGGATTTTTGAATTTTTTTTTCTTTTGATGGATTTGTGACTTCTTCTCTGGAATACCTTCGTTATTATTATTTGCTGATTTGGGAAATTGTGTCTCTTTTGGTTTCTGAATGGTTTGCAACTTCACAGCCCTGAACTGAACTGAGCTCCTGGTTTGCCCCACCAGCCCCACCCGGAAAACGCCATCTTGGTGGCAGTGACTCTAACTTTTAACCATGGCACAAGAAGCAGCACTTGTAAATTTGGAACAAAGGATGGCTTCTCTTGAAACTTCTATGCAAACTTTGATATTAGAAATAAAGGCCCAGAGGGCTGAAAATAGTACTTTTAAAAAGGAACTATTGGATACCCGGAAGCAAGTGTTGGAGAATACACAGAAGAATGAAGAATTGGAAGGAGGGCTGGAGGGGGCTAAGGGAGAGATTAAAAATGTTTCTAATGAGGTGGGGGAAATAAATGGGCATGTGTCTAGGATAGATATGGAAAGAATGACATATTTTTTGAGATTTCAGAATGTTCTTGAGGAATCTGGTGAATGCCTACCTGATCTTATGAGTACAATTTTAGCAGACTATTTACAAAAACTTAAGGATGAGATCAGGGGGGACATTGACCTAGCCTATAGAATTAATTCTGCATATGCCAGGATGAATGAAGTGCCTAGAGAGATACATGTGAAATTTGTTAGAAGGTCAACCAGAGAGGAAATCCTGAAATTGCAGAGAGAAAGTCCATTAATTTACCAACTAAAAACGGTCACTATCTTGAAGCAGATTCCTAGAAAGATTCGAGATGCAAGACGGAAATTTTCCTTCTTGTCTAAAACATTGTTTGATCACGGGATTTGGTTCAAGTGGGTGACACCCGAAGGGATGCTGGTGTTCTGGGAAGGAGGAAGAGTGAGGATTAAAACAGTTGCTGAGGCGGAAGCCTTTCTTAAAAAACATTCCTCTGCCCTGGGGGAAGATCCAGGGGGGACGGAGGGGGTCACGGCCCCGCCCGCGTGGGGCCAGGGGGGAGAGAAAGAAGATACAATAGCCAAAAGACTTAGATCAAAAAAATAACTTTGCCTTGATTTTTCTTGAACAATTTTGTATAATATTTCTATCCGGACTTTTTGTAAATGTCTGACAGCATGGAAGGGAGAATTTAGGTAAATGTACTTGCTTTCATCTTGTAGTGGTATGGAAAATGTTTTCTATGTTAACTTTTTTTTTAAAGTGTATTTTGAGGTCTCGGAAGGTCCGACGACTCTGACGTGAATGCTCTCAAAATTTCTTTCTAACCATTACCCTATCCTGTTAAAAAATGTAAAACCAATAAAACTTTTTCAATAAAAAAAAAAAAAAAGAACATTTCCTGGAAAGCAATAAATGCTTGAAAGATATTAGGTTCATTCCTTGGTATTAGCAATCTACGCATCACAATAGGTCAAGTATGTTGTAAAAGGGTTTTGGCTACTAAATCCAGAATCCAATCCATTGCAAAGCTTCATTAACTCTTTGAGGCTTTGCATCCCACATGTTAAGTTTGGTTTATGTACAAGTTCAGGTTTCTTATCCTGAAGAAAAAAAGGGGGGGGGGAGGAAATATAATTTAAATAGATTCTAGACTCATCCCAGTAGCAAATGGATCACTTCCAGCAACTGATAGGTGTTTCTCTCTCTCTCTCTCTCTCTCTCTCTCTCTCTCTCTCTCTCTCTCTCTCTCTCTCTCTCTCTCTCTCTCTCTCTCTCTCTCTCTCTCTTTCTTTATTTCTTTTAATGAGGGCCAGGTGACCATCTGCTACATCATCTGGGCTAAGCCATGGACAAAAGGTAGAGTTTTTATCCTGGACATTTGCCGACTTCAGTTATTAAAAATGTTTCTGGCAACAGTGTAAGACAGAACTGTTCATGCATAATTTTTCTGGCTGCTCGGAAGTATTGTGGTGGCAGCGGCACATGCTAAAAAAATCATTTTGATTTTATATCTATTTTGGTTCGTCCTCTGTAGCACCTTACAAGCTTTTGTCAACTAAAATATAAAATAAAATGTAACATATTGCACACGAATGAAGCGATCGGGATTAGTGGAAGGTTTCTGTGGGCAGAACAATAGACTGTAATAATATGATAAGCTCACCACATTTCTATATTTTTTTATTGTCTCCTTATTTCTTTAACATTTTGATCCATGTCATAACTAGACGGTTGTCTTTATTTCCTTACTCCATTCTCAGATATTGATGGATGTGGATTGTGAAACACACACACCCACCCATCCAGGTATATATAATGTAAATATCCATAAATATTCAATGTGTAACGTAAGGATATGAAATGTTATGGGGACTGAGAAAAAGAAATTATATGTGGCCTGTTAATTTGGGTGGCAATCAAGGCTCTTTATAATTTGTAAGTCTATTTTGTACCTATACAAAATTCACACACGCATGTACACATGCACGCTGGATACCTGTGATTTGCGATGAAACTATGTGATTGGGCAATGCAGGAGTAATTTGGTTCACAATCCATTGGCTCAGTGGTGGTCGGTGATTGAAATACATAAGGAATTATCGCTCCCGCAGCCTTGAGCCCAGAAGCAGTTCCATAGATGGAAGGTGTAGACATTTTGGTGAGGTACTGACATTTAGTACTGTAAGGAGCCCCAGGCCACTCCTGAGTGAAGGAGTGGAACATCTGCCAGTTTGAACTGAGGTAACGGAATATAAGGCAACTGGCAATTGGAACAGAGTTCTTTTCAGCTGGGGAGGGGGAGTAGAACTCCTTAGCATCAGAGCGTGTTAATTACTGTATAAGAAATACTAATGATCTGATTGTCATTTCGAAAAATCCTTTCTTAGCAAACACCTAGAAGCCAACAGGAACATACCTGCCAAATTTCAAGTTTGTAGGCTTTACAGTTCTGGAGATTTTGTGATGAGTGAGTGGTGTGTATATATATATCTATATATCTATATATCTATATATCTCTGTGTGTGTGTGTGTGTGTGTGTGTATGTATAGATAGAGATAGAGATATAGTTTCATGGCTTCTATACATCAGCAAAAGGCAATGTCTATGTAGATTCCCACTCATCCAGGTTGTGGTTGTATCAAAGGTAGTTTTTCAAAAGGCCAACTGGATTAGTCCAGTTGCCTTTTGAAAAAGCACCTCAGAGGCAGCAATAGACAATGCATATCATTTCAGTATTATTGCCAAGAAGACAATATGGATGTATACATAAAACTGTTTAGAGTCAGGTTTTGATTCAAGAGAGAGCCAACAGACTTCACAAATTATTACTCTGCAGAGTGGCTAGTGATCATTAAGAGAACTTTCCTACCACTGGATTTTTAGTGAATTCGATGGCAATCAAGCGGATGCCTTACCGTAACCTCATTCAAACTCTGCAAACCTAACTGGTGAGAGGGAATCTTGGAGAGTTGGAGAGAAAGGAGTCAAGATGGGATAGTGGGATAGACAGGACACTTGAGAGAGAAGAAGTGTGGTTGAAAAGCCTGAGACTTGGATCTATGAACTGAGGGATAGCGGGAACCCATATTTGAGCTTCCTAGATCCTAAAGCTTTTGGAGATATTAGATGATCTGCTTCTGGTGTAGACAGATGCATTGTGGGTGAAGATGGCTAGGGATAGGTTTGTGAACATGGAGGCATTTAGTGATAGCAATCACAATAACATTTAGACTTGTATACCCCCTCATAGTCTTTACAGCACTCCCTGGATGGCTTACAATCTAGAAGCATTATTTGCATATTGCCCCCTACAATCTTGGTCCTCATTTTGCTGACTTCAGAAGGATGGGAGGCTGAGTCAACTTTGAGCCCTGTTAGGATCAAACTCCAGGCTGTGGGCAGAGTTTGTCTGCAATACTGCACTTTAACCACTATGCCACCAGGGCTCTATTAGTGATGTGCCATTTGATACAAATTAACGTTTTTGTTGTATAGTTTTCATTGTTTTTTATTATTTTTTATGTTGCATGCCACCCAGTGTTGCTTATTGAGATTGGTGGCTATAGAAATCAAATAAATAGCAATAGCAATAGCATTTAGACTTATATACCTCTTCACAGTGCTTTACAGCCCTCTCTTAAGTGGTTTACACAGTCAGCATATTGCCCCCAACAATCTGGGTCTTTATTTTACCCACCTCGGAAGGCTGGAAGGCTGAGTCAACCTTCAACTAGTGAGATTCAAACTGCCGATCTGCTGGAAGCCAGCAGTGATCAGAAGTAGCCTGCAGTAAAAGATAAAGGTTCCCCTCGCACATATGTGTTTGTTGTTCCTGACTCTAGGAGGCGGTGCTCATCACTGTTTCAAAGCTGAAGAGCCAGCACTGTCCGAAGATGTCTCTGTGGTCATGTGGCTGGCATGACTCAATGCCAAAGGTGCACGGAACACTGTTACTTTCCCACCAAAGGTGGTTCCTATTTTTCTACTTGCATTTTTACATGTTTTAGAACTGCTAGGTTGGCAGAAGCTGGGACAAGTAACGGGAGCTCACTCTGTTATGCGGCGCTAGGGATTCAAACCGGCAAACTGCTGACCTTTCTGATTGACAAGCTCAGCGTCTTAGCCACCGCCTACACTGCGCCACCACGGCTCTTAATGTAAGTTAAAAAAAGAATAGGTGCGTGTGAATAGGTGTGAATAAATGAAATATATGTGATTTTTGGATCTGCCCATTTGGACGTCAACTATTGCTATGATTCAGCCTTGGGGAATTTACCCCTAAGAAAACGCACCTACCTTTTCTGTGCATATGCTAAGCTGTCTGATGGGTTGTATTGCAGGAAGATCCCAGTAAGTGTTTGCCTAATTATGTTGGCATAGAATAACTGGAAATGAATTTTTTGTTTCCACTTAGCAGCACAATATTGCTTGCCATTTCAAGCAAAGCTCGGGCAACATAAGAGAAATTCATTCACCGAAATCTTGCTTTGTTAGATCCATGAAAGCAATAAACCATATGTCATTAAAATGAATAATGACCTTGCTAGGCTTTTCAGAAATTACTACTATTACTGAAAAGCTAGGTTAATCTTTTACTAAAGCCGTAAGTAAGTTGGGCTTTTACGATGATTTCAGTATTTTGCCTTCGAAAGCACCCAACAAAAGAAAGGGAAAGATGATATTGTAAATCTTAAAACAGGCAGTTTTAGCCGCGATCTCTGGTTTTATATTCGTAGAAGGGCAGGGCATCTGGTTTGCAGACACATGCTATCAAAATCTCTTTCTTATTGTGACTAGATCATAATGCTTTAAAGCATGGATTTATTGCATAGGGACAGAGTGAATTCTATCACAAAGTAGGATCTTAATACAAGAGTGATTGTTTTGTACTGGAGCAAGGAGCGTGCAAACACACACACACACACAATGTTTTTGTCTGATGGAGTGGAGAAAAACAGAAGATTTTTTTACCCTGACAGAGAGTAAGTGGGTTCCTTACACCACACTATACTGGCCAGTTCTACAATCATTAACTGTCTTGGCTTTCCGCAGCTCTTTGCTTACTATCAGTGAGAAGCGTGTATCTTATCTTTCCAAAATACTATTTTGTAGGTTCCTAACTGGTGTATTGGCAGGGCTAATATGTTTTGAATGTTCAAGTTAAGATGAACTCCCAGATTCAGCTGTAAATAATATTGCAACGATAATTTAAATGATCACTTGGTTTAATCCATTCCATGGGTAGAATTTTGCACCCTGGATGTCAGTACATTGATGTAACATGAAATTGTTGCGATATGAGGAACAGTGTGTTGGTTTGCAATATCATTATTTGTTCTACCTTACATACAATACAGGTAACCCTCAATGTATGATCCCAACTGAGCCCAATTTATGTTTCTGAGACATTTATTAAGTCAATTTTACCCCATTTTACGATTTTTCTTGCCAGAGCTGTTAAGCAAGTTGTCAAGTTAATAACTGTTGTGGCCCACCAGCAGAGCTGGCAGCAGATTCGGACACTGAGGAGGTTGGGGAGGAACATGGGCCAGTCCTGGAGTCTGGGGAAGGTTCGGATGAGGGCTCTGTGTCAGAGGCAGAGAGGGGGCCAGAGCCATATACCAGTTATCAGCTGCCTTCAGAGTCAGACATCAGTGAGGCAGATGAACAGCTGGAGCCTGTTCCCAGTGTGCGCATATGCAGAGTTGCCAGACGAAGAGAACAGCTAAAGAACACGGGTCGACTTGGGAGTAAAGCCAGAGGTGGACGATGAATGCCCGCCCCCAGAGGAAATAAAAGAGGAGCGAAAGGGGAGTGGACTTTGCAGGAGACCATTAGTCCGAACCGGTAGAATACCAGCTCTGCTTCCTACCTCCCTATCTATTCAGTCGTATGGATTAAAAGATTAGTTATCTCTGTTTCTTGTGAATGGATAGTGCCATTTTGGAAATATGGAAAAACTCAAGTATAGTTTTATAGAAAAATGTTAGCGGGCTAAGTAGATTTTGAGAAAATATATCAACATAATCTCTGAAAAGAAAATGGGAGAAAGAAATGATTGTGAGAGCTATAAAGTGTCAATGGGAGAAAGAAAATGTGTGAAATATTTAGGTTGTCTTTTTGTTGTGTGATTTCTTTGGCATATGGATTTTATTTACTTATTCATCAAATTTATTGGTTCCCCATCTTACCACAGGGTAAATCTTATGCATAAGCTATTTTTAATTCACATGTTAAATTGTTATTTTTTTTGAAAAAGAGATAAGAGTTCACACTTGAGGATTTGCATAGCTTCATTCTTTTCTTTCTAAGTGTCATTGCACAAAAATGTACAGCTATTATTAAAAATGACAGGAGACTATCTGTGTGTCGGTAAATGACATAAAGGAAGCCTGACCTCATGACTGCAGTTTGTGTCATATTAACAGTAGGTTAGATTGTGATTTATGTAACTTAGTTCATGCTTTGTGCGTTACTAGTAATGTGACTTCTTGGATTTTGGAAGGCAGTAACCCAAAGGTGTTCCAATTGAAATCTTCACTTAAGGCAGAGGACAACGATTAGTGTTTATTCTTCTTTAGTTCTCCAGTGAAGTACTAACATAATTATAACAAGAGAGATAATTCTTTATTGGCCAAGTGTGATTGGACACACAAGGAATTTGTCTTCAGTGCATAAGGTCTCGGTGTACATAAGGAGAATACAATATATTCATCAAGAATAAAAAGATGCAACACTTAAGGATAGACAAGGTTAAGAATAAGCTATCAAATCATACAAGTAAACAAATGAAACGATATAAATTGAAAGATACAAGCAACATGGTTATTGTCATAAGTGGGAGGAGATAGGTACTAGGAAGGAAGAGAAGAATAATAGTAATAGTCTTAGTAAATTATTTGACAGTGTTGTGGGAATTAGTTGTTAAGCACAGTGATGGCACTTGGGAAAAAACTGTCCTTGTGTCTAGTTGTTCTGGTGTGCAGTGCCCTATAGCAGTGATGGCGAACTTATGGCACGGGTGGCACAGGTGGCACGTGGAACCATTTCTTAGGGCACGCGAGGCATTGCCCTGTCAGCTCCAGCGTGCATGTGTGCGCTGGCCAGCTGATTTAGGCCTCCTTTTGAGGCCGTTCTTCGCCCTCTTCAGCTTCCCTGAAGCCTCGGGAGGTGGGGAGGGAAGGCTATTTTCACCCTCCTCAGGCTCCTAGAAAGCCTCTGGAGCCTGGGGAGGGCAAAAAATGTGTGCCAAAAGTAGGGGGTCACCCATAGGATTAAGGGTGTGGCACGCCCATGCACGAGCCCCCTGCGCTCTCCCTGCTTTTGGCACTTGAGCTAAAATAGGTTAGCCATCACTGCCCTATAGCGTCATTTTGAGGTTAGGAGTTGAAACTATTATGTCCAGGATGTGAGGGGGTCTGTAAATATTTTCACAGCCCTCTTTTGGACTCTTGCAGTATACAGGCCCTCAATGAAAGGCAGGTTGGTAGCAATTGTTTTTTCTTTCTTTTTCTGATTATCCGTTGAAGTCTCTGTCTGTCTTATTTGTTTGCAGAGCCATACGTAGATTTTTATTACTAAATCATTACATCCTTTCTTCTTCTGTCCTTCCTGCAATTCAAACATGCTCTCTACATGGGGCTTCCCTTGAGGTGCACTCGAAAGCTACAGCTAGTCCAAAACGCAGCCGCGCGGGTAATTACGGGAGCCACCAGATGCTCCCACATAACACTGATCCTGCGTGAGCTGCATTGGCTTCCTGTGGCCTTTCGGGTGCGCTTCAAGGTTCTGACGACCATCTTTAAAGCGCTCCATGGCTCGGGGCCTAGTTATATGCGAGACCGCCTCCTGCCCCATACATCCCTTAGACCGATACGCTCCCACAGAGAGGGCCTTCTCAGGGTGCCGTCGGCTGACAATGCTAACTGTCGACACCCAGGGGAAGAGCCTTCTCTGTGGCGGGGCCAGCCCTTTGGAACGACCTACCCCCTGAATTACGCACCATCACCGACCTCCGCCTCTTCTGCCAATGTCTAAAGACATACCTTTTCCAACAAGCCGGCCTAGCCTAACCTCCCTCGGGGACTTTTAGAAAGTTTTAAATTGGGTATTTTAATAATTTGGTTATCAGGATAATTTAATATATATTTTAAATTATGTATTTATTTTTTGTACTTTTGTATATTTTTAAATTTCCTGTGCGCCGCCCTGGGTCCTCTGTGGAGAAGGGCGGGATATAAATATAAATAAATAAATAAAAAATAAATTTAAAAAATGGAATTTTTACTTGTCACTTAATAAAAAGTGACTCTGATCAAAAAAAAACATGGAATCTTCAGCACCTCAACTAAAAAACTCAAATAATCAATATTGTAAATTGAGGTCTCTGTATTATTATTATTTTTTTGAAAAGTAGTACGCAATGCTTTTAAACTTCACCTTACTACTTCATCCTTTCTCCAATGCATTTGGATATAAAATGTTAGTTTTCTGTAATATTGCTCCTAGTAATAATAATGTAAGACTAGATTTTCAATAATGACTTTATTTTAACCATATTTTTTTTCATACAATTTGCCTAGCTGCTTTTTTAATTTTAATTGTTCTACTGTAGGCCACGTTTAATTATTTATAGCAATTCGTTGCCATTTTCTTTATAGTTCACACCATGGTTACTTACTGCTTCACTTTTAACAAGCAGTTTTCTCTAAGACAAATCCATTCTTTGACACGCATAATTTCCATATGCTGATGTGAGAAACTTCGGTTATGATGTAGAATCATTAGACCACTGAAATAAAATCAATCTGTGATCTAAATCCATTTGTTCTGTGTCCACACAGGTGTACACACACACACACACACACACACACACACACACACACACACACAATGTGAACATAGATTTTACTTGTCTCCTGAAGTTTAGTTTAGTTTAGTTGATTTGACTATAACAAAAGGGACCCAGGGCGGCGCACAGGAAATTAATATAAAATACAAATATACAAAATACATAATAAATATCCTAAAACCAAAATTAAACTAGAAAGCCCTGTGCTAAAATATTATTTAAAATCCCTCTGATTAAAACTTTGGTAATCTAAAATTCAGTCATTTATAGAATGGTTCACGCTAGGCCGGCTTGATGGAAAAAGTGCATCTTTAGGCGCTGGCGGAAAAGGCGGAGGTCCGAGGTGGTACGGAGTTCAGGAAGCAGGTCGTTCCAGAGGGTTGGGCCCACCACAGAGAAGGCCCTTCCCCTGGGGGTCGCCAACCGGCATTGCCTGGCCGACGGCACCTGGAGAAGGCCCTCTCTATGAGAGCGAGTTGCATTCGTTCCTCCAAAACTTGAAGTTTTTAAGAAGGAATTGGACAACTATTTGTCTGAAATGGTATAAGGCCGTGATGGCAAACCTATGGCATATATGTCACAGGTGGCATGCAGAGCCCTGTCTGCAGCCATGCAAACGGTCACCCCAGCTTAGCTGTACCATGCAAACCCCTGCGCCTCTGGCTGGCCAGCTGTTTTTTGGGGCTCTGCGCATGCACAGGAAGCGGGGTGCATGTGAGAGATGCGCATGCATGGAGCAGGGGACACAGGGTTGTGTGTGCCTGCATGGGGGTGGGGCGTACGGGGGGGTTGTATGTGCATGTGTGGCGGGGTGCACGCATTGCATTATGGATGAATGCGCACACGCATTCGGCACTCAGTGACATAAAGGTTAGCCATCACGGGTATAGGGTTTCCTGCTTGAGCATGGGGTTGGATCACAAGACTTCTGAAGTCCCTTCCAAAGATCACTCTGTTATTTTGTTATTCTTACACATATTCTTAGAGAAGCATTATGCTTCCTTGGCGCCACAATGTCTTATGGGACTTGTGGAATTCTTTTATTTATTCTCTGCTTCTCACTGGTGGCTTTGTTTTATGTATTTCTTCTCATTCTCTCATTCTGTGTATCCATACGCATACCGGGGTGAAATCCAGCATGTTCTGATGAACTGGTAGCTGAAATTTTGATCAGTTCAGAGATCCGGTAGCGGATGTTTTAAGTAGTTTGGAGAATTGGCAAATGCCACCTCTGGCTGGCCCCAGAGTGGGGTGGGAATGGAGATTTTGCAGTGTCTTTCCCCTTGAGTGGGGTGGGAAAGGAGATTTTGCAGTATCCTTTCCCTGCCACGTCCACCAAGCCACGCCCACCAAGCCACACCACACCCACCATGCCACGCAACCCATAGTAAAAAAATTTGAATTTCATCTCTGATGCATACATCTATACAAAGTCACATTAAGGATGCTTTGGGCATCTTGGAAGATACAGATCTTATTCTTTTGTTCTTTTTAGTCCACTTCTAGTTTGGGTGTTGTGCCTTCTGGTTTGTTTCTGATAGTGTTCAAAGTTTCACCAGGCCCGTTTTATGCTTCAAGAGCTCCTTCCTTAGGGTGGATCCAAGTCACAGTGTTAAAATGCCAGACTATAGAATGCAGCCCTTGGAAAATAATTGCTAAATACGATACGTTAGTGTTACTGCACGCTATTTTATTTGACCTTGCAAAGAATGAACTTTGTGTTTGTGTCTCCTTGTCATTTTGCTTGCCTTTTATTTCTCTTTGAGGTCACAGCAGATACAATTTGTTATTCAAATTAGTACAGGAATAGTATTTTTAAATTATTAATTTCCGTGACGGTATGTACAGTTTAGTCACTGCCTGGATTGTGATATGCTTGACACTGTCCTGTTCCACAACATGCTTTTGTTAAAAGGGTTGATTGGTTTGATGTTGATTATGGGGATTAAATCCTACTAAACTATTGCTCATTCTGTGCAATTGGCCTCATTTGCAATAGCAATAGCACTTAGACTTATATACCGCTTCACAATGCTTTTACAGCCCTCTCTAAGCAGTTTACAGAGTCAGCCTATTGCCCCCAACGATCTGGCTCCTCATTTTACTGACCTCAGAAGGATGGAAGGCTGAGTCAACCTTGAGCCAGTGAGAATGGAACTGCTGAACTGCTGACAGTGGGCAGTCAGCAGAAGTAGCCTGCAGTACTGCATTCTAACCATTGTATCACTCAATAAGAATCTTTCTTAGTTTCCTCTGTTTTTTTGTGAATCCTCATCAACTCTTCAAACATTCATTGTTTCATTCAGAACTATGATGTGCAATTCCAAAAACTGATTTGTAATCTGGTGGTGCAGAGATTAGGGTGCAGTATTGCAGACAAACTCTGTCCACAGCTTAGAAGTCGATCCCAACAACACTCAAGGTTGATTCAGCCTTCCATCCTTCTGAGGTTGTTAAAATCAGGAGCCAGATTGTCGAGGGCAATAGGCTGACCTTGTATTCTGCCCAGCGAGTGCTTTAAAGCACTGTGAAGCAGTATATAAGTCTAAGTGCTATTGCTGTTGCTATTTTTAACTATGGAAAACAAAAATGGCACATTTTTACAGGTCCTTAATCAAGTTCTTCATATTTCTTTGGTCAAAACTTGTAATTGAGTATCAGAGGAGATATGAAGAGCTTGCAATCACCTAGTACCGTGATAGCAAACCTATGGCCCCTGGGCTGAAAGTGGCACGAAGAACCATCTCTCCAGGCACACGAGCCATCGCCCGTTGCTCTTCCAGGTTCCAGCACGCTGACCAGCAGGACTTTGTGTGCGCATGCGCGCCACAAACCAGAAGACCAGGTGGCCGGGGTGCATGCATGCATTGGAAACGAATATCATCTTCCCAGCGCATGCATGAACACCGGGCGGCTGCTCTTCCGGTTTCCAGTGTGTGCACATACGCGCACCCCCGTTATGGCACTCGATGTTAAAAAGGTTCGCCAACACTGACCTAGTAAATGGAACCATTCATGGTTTGGTTTGCTTAAAAACTTAACTACATGTTTGATGTTTTGCTATGATTGAGTGGAAGAAGCGAACAATAACAACGAAGCAGAAGGGAAGATTAATTTCATTCGGCTTGTGGAACTCATCTTAAAAATTCAGATACCTTTCTTCAGCCTTCAACTGCAATTCTTCAGGATGAATTTGGTCCCTTGAAAACTCAGCTTCACTTGAATTAAAACATCCTTCTATCCAATTTCATGGCCACCTGTCAGGACGCCCTGAGTGCATCGAGAGAGTTTGACAACCATATATTTTTGTACATGTCTGCACTTGTACTCATGCTGACTCAATTTGGAAACACTTCTGGTTATTCTGCAGTGGATCTACTGCTTATATTCCATAAGCTTCTGTTGAATATAAAATTGGGACTTTACATTGATATAGTATTTTAATTATGTTTAGTTGCATACTGCATTTTGCCACTGTTTGTTTTATCTGCCTTACAGTGTTTGCCTTCCTAAGCGTTTTATGCCAGTGCGTGATGCACATCAATAAAAAAGTACTTACCATTTAGGGAAAAAACGAAAGCAGATTTTATTTGAGACTTTATCCTGCTTTCAAGATATAGATAATTGTAACACAGAAGCAAACAATTTCCTTTGATTTCTTCTTGATTTCTTCTCCATAGAATTTATTGGACCTAGATTTCCGGCACTGTGAAAAAAGAAACAAAAAAACCCACACTATAATTCTCTTTTACAAATACCCATATTACTTCTTCTCACAGTCCTCCCATATTTTACCGTAACGGCATATCACGAAGTGTGTGAAAATGGATTGTAAATCAGGAAATGCTGCGTTAAAGCATCGACTTGAAAATTCTTGGGAGTGCTTAGAACAGGTTTACAAATAAACATAAACATACAGGTTTGGGAAGCTTGCTGGAAAGTCCATGAAATACATTTTGAAAAAAATTGTGTACCAGTAATAATTTTGTAAACATCTGTTTGAATTTGCATTCAAATTTTATAGAACCACGATGGTGAACCTATGGCACGCGTGGCACAGGTGGCACACAGAGCTCTCTGTGGGCATGCGAGTTGTCACCCCAGCTCAGCTCCACCGTGCATGCGCATGCACCCTCCGCCAGCCAGCTGGTTTTCAGGTCTCTGCACGCGGGATGGGGCATGTTGAGTCCTCGACCTGCGACCGGTCCTCGACTTACGACCGGCCGCAGGTCCTTGACTCCCGCTCAAATAGCCCGGCAACAGCCAGTCGCGCCTGATTGGCTAAGACGCGGCTGGCTGAGCCTAGGTTGCTGGGCGGTTTGATTGGTTCCCTGCCTGACAGCTACAATATAAATAGCTGTCAGGCAGGGGATTCCCTGTCTACTGTGCATTCCTACTTGTAACTAGTTACTCTGCAGTTTTGCTTGTTCAGCCAAATAAACGGCTATCTTGTTTGAATCCTACCAGTCTGGAATCCCTCTTTCCGAAGTTCTATCAGGGCACATGCAGGAAATGCATGCTCATGCATGGGGGGGGGGGGTGTCACATGGGCATGCACACTGGGAAGAACAGTGTGGCGGTGCAGTGCACCCCCCTCCATCCTGTTGTTAGTCCCAGGAGGCTGCAGAGAGGCCTACTAGGCCCAAAAAAGTGCACAGGGGTGTTGCACATGCATGTGGGGGGAGTGTGGGGGGTGTTGAACATGGGGGGTGTCACATGCGCATTGCATTATGGGTATGTGCATGTGAGTTGTAGCACGCGTGCGTGCTTTTGGCACACAACAACAAAAAGTTTAGCTATCACTGTTATAGAACATAATACAGTGTTGATGAAAAACTTGAAACTAAAGGGATGATCCATTAATTAATGATTTCATTGAAAGTCAACCGTTTTTTTTTTTTGCTGTGTTCTTCAGTTTTTAAAAAAAATCAGAATTAAAAAAAATCCAACAACACAGTTTTGATGGTGGTGATGACACAGTCATGATGAGTGACTAAAAAAAAAAACAGATTATAATAACAACTATTTCCCATTAATTTTGGGTGAGGAAAAAAAATAGCCCTTTGTATTATTGCTGTCTTTTTTCACTGTGGGCCATTGGCTCAATGCAGTGAATTTGGGACAAAAATCTTTTCTTAAAATCAATTCCATATAGAAATCTGTTCTGTCCCCGGCCTGTGAACAGTCCAGAACACAGGTTTGGCTGTTTGCCATTGTTTAATTAACAAGATAACGAGTCCTTTGGCTGAGAGCCCAGACAAATCACGTTAGCTCTGCAGCGACCTTTCACACAGTTATTCCAAACGAACAGACATGACTGGAATTCACAGATAGACTTTCTTGGCTACTAATTCCGAACGGTTGTTTCCTGCAAATGTCCCCTCCCATTGCCTCACCTATACGCTCTCTTGGGAGGGGCTACTCAACATCCACCTGGTGCATAATCACCATCTGTGAGCCTGCCTACGACGTAATTGCTGCCTCCACCTCTCAGCTCTGCTCACTCTTGCATCATGGACAAACTGCCTTTGATCCTCCCCACTACTCCAAGACCCAGGTGACTCCTGGTGGCTAACCAGCCTCTGGTTCCTGCTCTGACTCTGAACATCCCCCAGAGTCTTCCTTGGCTTCCAGGGGAGACTCGTATGGTTCCTCACTAGAAGAGTCCATCAGCAGCTCAGCTGGTCCCAGTTATGATCAAATTTCAGAAAAGTTCGTTTATTTTCTGGGTTACCAAAGGTGTATAAGTTGATGCAACATGGATTCAGCTCCTGTTGTTAGCTTGATGGCCAGTTATTGCAAAACACTTGAAAATTGAAAACAGAAAATATCCGAATGTCTCTCTCACTCTCTTTCTATCTCTTTCTGTCCCCCCACCCCCATATTTATCAAAATATTTTTTTAACTTTACTTATTTTTAAATTGTTCTTATTCTTCTTTCTGGTTTATTTTGCTTTTAAACTTTCTTTTAGTTTATAAGTCTTTATCTCGATCTCTTCATTTTTCAATAAGGAAAAAAAAATCAATAAAAGATGGAAGCAATAAGATTTTGCCACAGGAAGAGCCCAGTTCAGAGCTTCTGTTTGCTTTCCAATGCAACTGCAGAACACCACAGATATAATTTGGAGGAAATGTCATTCCCATGGGACTGATAACCATTGTAAATATAATTTCAGTGGTAGTAATGATGTCTTTTTGGGTGTTATCAGCGTAGTAGTAACAAGTATCAGAATGACCACCTCTGCTCCTTCCGCCAGAAACTCAAAACTCACCTGTTCCATCTAGCCGGCTTGGCCTAACTTCATGCTTCTCGCCCCAGTCTGTAATTTTAAATTATTTTATTCGATTTTATGGGTCTAGTTTTAAGTTTTATAAATTTGTACAGAAAACTATTTAATTTGATTTTAACTTTGTATGTATTGTTATGGTTTTAGTAGTTTTAATTTTTACCTGTACACCGCCCCGAGTCCCTTCGGGGAGAGGGGGCGGTCTAAAAATCTAATAAAATAAAATACATAAATAAATAAGTATTCCTAATTCCTGGAGTCTGAAGAACAATAGCAAAAGCCTAATGCCTTAAATAAATATAGGTAGCTGTTGACTTACAACAATAGAGTCCAAAATTTATGTTGATAAGTGAGACATTTGTTAAGTGAGCTTTGCCCGATTTTATGACCTTTCTTACCACAGTTGTGAAGTGAATCACAGCAGTTGTTAAGTTAGTAACATGGTTGTTAAATAAATCTGGGTTACCAACTTATGAACTTTAGTGATTCTCTTAACAACTATGGCAAGAAAATTCGTAGAACGGGGCAAAACCTGCTTAACAAATATCTCACTTAACAACAGAAATTTTGGGCTCAATTGAGTTCGTAAGTCAAGGATTACATGTATTTCATATGTCATATTAACAGTATGTATACAAACTAAAACAAGTGAGATTTAAAGTATGTTTTTGCTGGCTTAGATAGAAAGCACCCCCGAAAAATGGCTAGTCTTTGACTTGTGACCACAATTGAACCAAGCATTGATGTTGCTAAGTGAGAAATTTGTTAAGTGAGGTTTCCCCCCCCTCCCATTTTATGAACTTTCTTGCCACCTTTGTTAAGTGAGTCACTGCAGCTGTTAAATTAGTAACCCAGTTGTTAAGTGAATCTGGCTTTCCCATTGACTTTGCTTGTGTGAAGGTTGCAGAAGGTGTTTGCATGACTCCAAGACACTGCAACCGTCATAAATATGAACTAGTTGCTAAACGGCTGAGTTTTGATCACATAACCTTGGGGAGGCTGCAAGATGGGTGGGTTGCTACTGGGATTACTGTGTGTGCATTTACACCTAAAAAGGTCTGCTCATGTGCAGGACATTAGAAAAGGGGAGAAAACCACATTTCCACAATGGAGATTGCTCTGTGCATGCACAGAATCAAAAATCAAGATGGCGCCGCCAACAATAGAACCGATTCGGGTGCGTGGGCGGCTGAGTTACTACCTACTTGGCTGAACTGGTCTGAACTGGTCTGAACCCACCTCTGCTACAAGTGCGGCCGCGCGGGGGATCTTGGGGGCCTCAAGACACTCCCATGTAACACCTCTCCTGCGCGAGCTTCACTGGCTGCCTGTGGCTTTCCGGGTGCGCTTCAAGGTGCTAGTAACCACCTTTAAAGCGCTCCATGGCATGGGACCTGGTTATTTGCAGGACCGCCTCCTACCACATACCTCCCTTCGACTTGTTCGCTCCCACATAGAGGGCCTCCTCAGGGTACCGTCGGCCGGGCAATGCCGGCTGGCAACTCCCAGGGGGAGAGCCTTCTCTATGGCAGCCCCCACCCTCTGGAACGACCTCCCCCCCAATCCTACGTACAACCACGGACCTGCGCCTCTTCCGCCGGGCATTAAAAACGCATCTATTTCATGCGGCCGGCCTGGCGTAGTTTTTAAATTTGGCTTTTAAATAGGGGTTTTTATTGTGATTTTAGTACAGGCGTTTAGTTTAATTTATTTTTAAGATGTTTTATGGTATTTGTTGTTTGTTGTTGTTTTTATCAGTGCCTGTTCACCGTCCTGAGTCCCGCAAGGGAGATAGGGCGGTATATAAATACGAATAAAACTAAACTAAAAACTAAGTGTGAAAAATAGTCTTAAGTCACTTTTTTCAGTGCTCTTGTAGCTTCAAACAGTGACTAAATGAACTGTTGCTCTACCTGTAGAAAGCCAAAGGAAATTTTTATAATTCAAACAGGTAACACTTCAGCTGCAAGTTTCAAGATGCAATTAGATGTACCCAGAAAGTTCTTTATGGTATAATGCCTGGTTATCTGTCTTCCATATTTCTGCCTGCTCTGTGCAATGAGGCAAAGTTGGCATGCTCCATGTCCTGTCAATTAAACAGTTTCATCTGATGGGACTTAGGAAGCATGCCTTCTCTGTTGCACTGCCTACCACCTGAAACAGCACACCTGCTGAAATCCATCTGGCCCCAAAGTATATGTAAAGCTGCCTGTTCCCCAGGCTTTGGGCTAGAGTCAGTGATAGGTATTTTTCCCAGGCACCTGTTGTTCTTTTGTCAGAACTTTTAAATTATTTTAATATTACCTGTTGCCCAGAAATGCTATAGATGTGATGGCAAACCTATGGCATGCGTGCCACAGGCGGCATGCGGAGCCACATTTGCCGGCACGGCAGCCCTCAGTTCCAGCCAGTGGTGGGTTTCAAATTTTTTTAGAACCTCGTCTGTAAGTGTGGCTTGCTTTGTGGGAGTGGCTTGCCTGCCATGTGACGGGGTAGGAGTAGCTTGCCGGCCATGTGACTGAGTGGGAGTGGCTTGGCAGTCATGTGAATGGGTAGATGTGGGCAACTTGTAAAATGTGGGGAAACTCACTTAACAACGCTCTTGCTTAGCAACCAAAATGTTGGCTCAGAAACTCTGGCATTTGAAGCACGCAAGTCTTAAAGCTGTCAAGTTACAAGACCCTTGCACCCCTAACCCTTTAGAAAAAAAAACCCCAGGGGTGTTCAAACTTGACAGCTTTAAGACTTGTGGACTTCAACTCCCAGAATTCCTCTTCTCGCTCTTCCTCTTGATGATGCGCGGAAGGGCGGGGGGAGGGAGCTGGAACCGATTCTAAACGGCACTGTAGATTTGTGGACCCTCTTCTATAGAAGAGGTTAGAACTGGCAGGAACCCACCCCTGGCTCCAGCGCACATATGTGTGCTGGCCAGCTGATTTTCGGCTTTCCAGAGGGCTGGGGGAGGCCGTTTTCGCTCTCCCCAGGCTTCAGGAAAGCCTCTAGAGTCTGGGGAGGGAAAAAATTCACCTCCCACCTGTGGGTGTTGCTTGTGCATGGACAGGTGGATGGGCACACTAGAGTGCATGCACACCAGTTTTAGCAATCACTGTGCTGGCGTTGGCAGGCCTTGTAATATAAGTGTACTGTATGTTCCAATTTTTTTCTTCCCACCATTCCACATTAATTGATACTTGGCATGGCTCTTGGTGTCTTTGAAGTCCTTTTAATGTTTACCTAACAGCCATCCCTGGCTTGGGAATCAAGCTTCCCACTTTACTTCCTAAAAAGGTAACTTTTACAGTGTAAAGTCAGGTGAGTTTCTATTTATTCCTGTGTTGTTTTGATTGATTCCACCCTATTCTGGTCGGTAGCCACTGACTGGCACCAACATCTAAACTAAAATACGAACAATTAAAATGAAATAAAATCAATGATCAGAACATGATTCTGAAACGGATCCAGACCTTGCAAAATAAGCCATGGTTTGTTTAACTGCATTTCGGTGGCTAAATTGATTTGCTTCACTTCGTATGCAAGCCCATCCATCATGATTTGTAAACTGCAAGTCTTGCGCTCTCCCTACCTCCTCCATTTACTAAGCCAGTAACCAACACAACATTAAGAATTTTAGCCCTTTGTTTAAATACAACCTTGCTCCATGGAATGTATCTTTGTGTGCAGAACAGTTTTTTCCCCAACTAAAAATATTGTTAGAGAAAAGTCAGGAAGCTTTTGATGAATCCTTGGTATACATAATTCCTGTTTGCAGCTTTGAGAAAAGGAACTTTGAAGTTTTTTAAAAAAATTATTATTATTAATTTTGCTTGTGGGTCTCTGTATTTTGGGGTAGAGGTACAGAAGCCACCAACTATAGAAATACGTGTAATTTTATTAATATCTTTTTCCTTACACTTATTTTACATATATAGCCACATATGTGTTTACGTGTGCATGTACGTGTGTATAGGCTCTATGTTTATATATATATGGGCTTTTGTGTTCAAAAGATGGTTTGCATTTAGTTTTACAGCTGCAGATTGAAGAGATCCTAATTGCTTTTAAGAAATCAGAGCTATTTGTTTAGAGCAAGTGTTTATTTAGCTGTCAATCACTCTAATGAGCAATCAATAGGTTTGGCAGCCTTTCATAGATAAAGATAGGCTGTGGGTGGTAGTAGTTAAGTTTATTTAAAATAAAAATAACTCCATGAGTGTAAAGCCTCTCAGAAAGGCATCTGGCTCTCTTTCTTCATGGTGTAGATCAACAATGATGTCAGGAATTATTGCTGGACAATATGTCCCCCCAGCATTGAACATTACTAAAAGAATGGGAAAAAATAATAATTAACCTTTAAAAGGTAAAGGTAAAGATTCCCCTTGCATATATGTGCTCGTCGTTCCCGACTCTAGGGGGGCTTTGAATCTCCAATTCAAAGCTGAAAAGCCAGCACTATCCGAAGACCTCTCCATGGTCATGTGGCCAGTAGTTAGACAGTGATGGGCCCGTGAATCGATGGGCCAGTGGTTTGCAGGAATCTCTACTCAAAATATGTTTTGCGATACCACCGTAATCACAGAGGAATATTCTTGCCTTGGAAAGATATGTTGCTAAGTTAATATTTACAAAGTCCTCCTGAAAGGGGGGCTTTTTTCCAGGTCCGCCTGGTCCGCCAGTTCCGCCCCTTACTAGACCGGGACACCCTTCGCACAGTCACTCATGCACTCGTGACATCCCGTCTAGACTACGGAAACGCTCTCTACATGGGACTCCCCTTGAAGTGCACCCAAAGACTACAGCTAGTCCAGAATGCGGCTGCGCGGGGGATCTTGGGAGCCTCTCGGCATTCCCATGTAACACCTCTCCTGCGCGAGCTGCATTGGCTGCCTGTGGCCTTTCGGGTGCGCTTCAAGGTGTTGATTACCATCTTCAAAGCGCTCCATGGCACGGGTCTTAGTTTTTTGCGAGACCGCCTCCTACCTCATACATCCCTCAGACCGATCCGCTCCCACAGAGAGGGTCTTCTCCGGGTAACGTCGGCTGGTAAATGCCAACTGGCGACGCCCAGGGGAAGGGCCTTCTCTGTGGCAGGCCCTACCCTCTGGAATGACCTACCCCCTGATCTCAGGACTATCACGGACCTCCGCCTCTTCCGCCAACGTCTAAAGACACACTTCTTCCATCTAGCTGGCCAAGCCTAATTTCTGAGACTATTTTACCGACTGATTTTAAATTAATTTATAGTTTTAATAAGTGGGTTTTAAATTGATTTTAGCACAGGGTGTTGTTTATTTAATAAGATTTTTATATTGACTATTTACGACTTATTTATTTTTGTATAGATGTTTGTATCCATTTTAATCACCTGTGCACCGCCCCGAGTCCCTTATGGGAGAGCGCTGCAGTATATAAGTTTAATAAAATCTAAAATCTAAAATCTAAATCTAAATGCCACTGTATAGTGCCTTGGTAAGGCCACACTTGGAATACTGCATACAGTTTTGGTCGCCACGATGTAGAAAAGACGTGGAGACTCTGGAAAGAGTGCAGAGAAGAGCAACCAAGATGATTAGGGGACTGGAGGCTAAAACATATGAAGAACAGTTGCAGGAGCTGGGTATGTCCAGTTTGATGAAGAGAAGGACCAGGGGAGACATGATAGCAGTGTTCCGATATCTCAGAGGGTGCCACAGAGAAGAGGGAGCCAAACTATTCTCCAAGGCACCTGGGGGCAGGACAAGAAGCAATGGGTGGAAACTAATCAAGGAGAGAAGCAACTTAGAACTAAGGAGAAATTTCCTGACAGTTAGAACAATTAACCTCTGGAACAGCTTGCTTCCAGAAGTTATGAATGCCCCAACCCTGGAAGTCTTTAAGAAGCTGTTAGATAGCCATTTGTCTGAAATGGTATAAGGTTCCTGCCCACGCAGGGGGTTGGACTAGAAGACCTACAAGGTCCCTTCCAACTCTGCTATTGTATTGTATTGTATTGTAAATGCAGAGTGCCTCAATGCTGTGGTTCCCTCATTTCTCTACTGAAAACATCGCTTCTGTGGTGCAGGAGGAGGAGGAGCAACAGTTTTCCATTTGGAAGGTGGCAAGGGGTTTGAAGTGGATTAAGCTCTCTTAATCTCTGTGACAGGGCAGATGGGAGCCTGCCTGGAGTTGAGGCGGGAAACACACTGCCTGCCTGCCAGTAGCTGTTAGAAGAGCTAATTCAGCCACCCAGCCGAACAGGCCTTAAGGGAAAAGGAAAAGTGTTTATTCTCAAACGTGAAAGGTCTTTAGATTAAAAAGTAGAGTTTCTTTCTCTTGCCTTATTCAAGGAAGAGCCACTAGCTTTGTAGCAGGCCAGAAAAGAGCCAGTCTGAAAGGACCCTGAGCAGTGGTGGGTTTCTGCAGGCTCGCACCTACTCGCGAGAGCCGGTTGGTGAAATTTAGAGAACCGGTGAGAGCAGGTTCCACTGGCGTACCTGGAAGTAAATCTGGCCCGCCGCTGCCAGTGACCCAATGGGAAGGAAAGGAAAGGAAGGAAAGGAAAGGAAAGGAAAGGAAGGAAGGAAGGAAGGAAGGAAGGAAGGAAGGAAGGAAGGAAGGAAGGAAAGAAAGAATTTATCATCACAATTGAGTTCAAAATTTTGGTTGCTAAGCAAGAGCGTTGTTAAATGAGTTTCACCACATTTTAAAAGGTGGCCACTCCCACCCTGTCACATGACTGCCAAGCCATGCCCACAAAATAGGCCACACCTACAGAGTAGGTTCTAAAAAATTTGAAACCCACCACTGACCCTGAGGCTACATAATGATAGAGATCATATCACCAGGAGTGGGCTGCTATGGGTTTCCCCGGGTTCGGGAGAACCCGTAGCTAACGTTATGGCCGGTTTGGAGAACCTCCAAGTCCCATCCTTGGCTGGCTCTGGCCACACTGCCCCTCTGCTCCCACCCCTCCCAGGAGTATCCCCATGGTCCATTTTGGATATGCGGTAAGTGCAGCGCCGCATGGAGGCTCGGGAAGGGGGAAAAATGGGCCTCAGAGAAGTTCCAGAAGGCCGGAAACAGGTCTATTTCACCCCTGCTATGGCTTTGTCCAGGTTCGGGAGAACCTGTAGCTAACGTTATGGGCGGTTTGGAGAACCTCTAAATCTCACCCCTGGCTGGCCCTGCCACCCTGCCCCTCCCTCCCCTCCCTCCTAGGAGTCTCCCCGCGGTCCATTTGGGATGCGAGGTAAGTGCAGGACCCGTGGAGGCTTGGGGAGAGAGAAAAACAGGCCTTGCAGAAGTTCCGGAAGACCGGAAATGGGTTCATTTCCAAGCTCCGGAGGGCCTCTGGAGCCCAGGGGAAGAAGCTTTCACCCTCCCAGAGGCTCTAGGAAAGCCTTCAGAGTCTGGGGAAGGTACCCCCCCTCCATGCGGCTGTGGTGCAGGAGACCAACTAGGCCACCCCCACCATGGCCACTCCCACCCAGCAACCGGGCAGAGAACCCATTGCTGAAATTTTTGAAGTCCATCCCTGCCTATCGCCCTTAGTACGGTGTGGACAAAGTAGAAAAGGAAAAACTGTTTTTCCTATCGCACAACACTAAAACTAGGGGGCACTCCTTGAAACTTTTGATAGCTAGACCTCAAACAAATAAGAGGAAGTACTTTTTCACCCAGAGGATCACTGGTCTATGGAACTCCCTGCCAGAAGAAGTGGTGGCAGCTGTCAGCCTCGACACCTTTAAAAAAGGATTAGACGAGTTCATGGAGAACAAGGGTATCCATGGCTATCATTATGGATGCCTAAGGACACCCTCCAGGTTGGAGAGATAGGCAGGATATTTCTCAATGCCACTTGCAGGGAATCATAAGCAGGTGAAGACATCTGCTTGGGAAGACCCTGAAGCAAATGGGGAGCCACTGTGTGAGATAGAATGCTGGACTGGATGGGCTGTGGCCTGTTCCAGCAAGGCTATTCTTATGTTCTTATGTACAGGTAGTCCTCAACTTACAACCACCTCTCCTTGATCTTATCCCACTATCACGGGACACGAGATCTTTGCTAAATAAAGCTGAATTGAGAAGAAAAAAATAGGATTTGTGGAATCTTTGTCAGCTTTGTATCTTGTAGATACAGGGAATTCTATGCAAGCGAGTAACAGAGTTAGTTTAATCCAACCGAGTGAGTTAGAGAATCTCAGAAATGTGGCCAATTGGACGTTTCCTATCTCTGGTGACTTTTTATGTTTGCCTTGTGAAGTCTGTATGTGGATTCCCCTTCTCTTTAACTAAGGGAAGTTGGTGCCAGAATTTACTTTTCAGTGCAAACTTCCCTAATACAAACTTCCCAAACCAATGCATGAATGCAACGCAACCTTGACTATTTGTATATTTCTCTGAATTTTGCAGTTAAACCATCTAACTTAAAAATGCTGATGTTCAGTGACCAATACTGCGTATATTTCCAAGATATTTGTAGGCATTCTGCCCTTATAAATGAACAAAGAGTCAAGACTTAATCAAGGTCACCTTTGCCTTGAAAGATTGCTCTATGATTTTACTTCATTTTTCAACTGTACATATTTGTAATTTATTGTAGAATTTTTAAGTGGTAAAATTTCAAGTGTGGCCATGTTTTTAGTTACTTTATGTATCTATATGTATGCCACCTCTGTTAGGATCCTTAGTCACCTAAATAATTTTAGGTGACTAAGGATTTTTAAGAGTATGAACTCTCTCAGCTAAAGAGATTCTGGATTTATATAACTCCTTAGCCATTAAGTGGCCGTGACTTTAACCATTCCTTTGCGAGAGACTAATCTTTAGTAACAGTGATGTCTCCCTTAGGACATAAAGGCTTTTAAGTATAAGTACTTTTGAAAACTGCAGAAGGAAAGCATCTTACTGAACTTCCTGAACTTTGAAAGCATGAGAAAAAACCCACCCTCTTTTAAAGTGATAGTGGCTGAAGTAAATGCATGTATCAGCTGAAACTGAATAATGTAGACATTTTTCTTCAGTATGTTTTCCATTCTTACATGCAAATTTAATCCATTGGTTTGACAACTAAAACTATTTAGCGAAGACTCACAAGCATTACTTCTGGAGCATTTCCTTCCTTCCTTCCTTCCTTCCTTCCTTCCTTCCTTCCTTCCTTCCTTCCTTCCTTCCTTCCTTCCTTCCTTCTCCCCTCGCTCCCTCCTTCCTTCTCTCCCCTCCCTCCCTCCCTTCCTTCTTCCTTCCTTCTTCCCTCCCTCCCTCCTTCCTTCCTTCCTTCCTTCCTTCCTTCTTCCCTCCCTCCCTCCCTCCCACTCCCTCCTCCCTCCCTCCCTCCCTCCCTATCTCCCTCCCTCCCTCCCTCCTTCCTTCCTTCCTTCCTTCCTTCCTTCTTTCCTTCCTTCCTTCCTTCCTTCTTCCCTCGCTCCCTCCTTCCTTCTCTCCCCTCCCCCTTCCTTCCTTCCTTCCTTCCTTCCTTCCTTCCTTCCTTCCTTCCTCCCTCCCTCCCTCCCTCCCTCCCTCCTTCCCTCCCTCCCTCCCATACTTGGGCAAGTTGCTTCTGTTCTGCCTGTATCTCTTTGTTTGATATGGTTTAAAAAAATAAATAAGTGGAAGCCACAGGAAATTAAATTGTGCGCTGCTCAGCATAATCCTGGATCCCAGAGGAACGCCAGTTTTGGAAGCTAGTTTACACCAAATCGAAGCATTTGCCTTATCTAGTCTGAATTGCAGCATCTTTCCCAGATGTCAGGGAGAGATCTTTCCAAATACTGCCTTGCTTCTTCTTTTTGATAGCAGACTCCTTCTGTCGACAAGGCAAGTGTTCTGCTAGTTAAATCCTGACTGCCTGCAACTCCCATCTCCATTCTTTTATACTCCTCGTCCTTTATTGGGAACTATTCAGCGCCGCCTTTGTGAAGCTCAAAGTCGCACACAGTGTCATTCCAACATTCATATACACAGATGCTCCCGTCTGATGTTGTTCTGAGCAATTCTCTCTCTCCTGCTTTACATGCCATTTTCTTCAAGGCAGCAGGAGACACCACAGTGGGTAGGAGCCTGACAATTGTGTATGAAATTGGCTTCTCCTTCATCTTCCTTCCCTCTGCAAATGTTGCAAAGGAGGATGTTTAGTGGGGTCAGGAAAGCTGCGGAACATAAGAGAATGCATTGTGACTTCATTCGAACTCCCCCAACTGAGCCGCTTTGCAGACATGCAAGGAGCTCTTAGGATACTCCCCAGTATTCTTCGTGCAGGCAAAGTTTTGCAGTTCCACGGGTAAGAATGAGTAGTGTGTATAAGGAAGACTCGGAGCAGTGCGACAAAAGCGGTTTCTCTTCTATCTTCATTCATAAAGGGGGGAAAATGTGTCTGGCATTGGCACAAAGGCCCAGCGGCCCAGCAAAGTCTCTTGAAGCCGTAGTATCACTCAGAGACATTTTGTGGAATGTAAAGTTAGCCGTAACCAGAGATGGAATTCAGCCGGTTCTGATCGGTTCGCCCGAATGAGTAGTGCAGGGGTCTGCAAAGTCGGCTCTTTTAAGACTGGTGGACTTCAACTCCCAGAGTTCCCCAGCCAGCTGGCTGGGGAACTCTGGGAGTTGAAGTCCACCAGTCTTAAAAGAGCCAACTTTGCAGACCCCTGGGGTAGTGGAAATCGTGGGTGGGCCTGTTCACCTGCCCTGGCTCTACGCCATCCTATTTACACACATTTTCAAGTCGCACGCATGTGTGCAATCCATGCACATGGTAAAGGCACATGCGTGGAAGGCTGAGTGCATGTATGGATACGTGCACGCTCATATTTGTGAATCGATAGGGAAAGTAAGTGAATACCACCCCTGGCCATAATCCATCATTATTGCTGTTCTTCATCAGGTAGTCCTCAAGCTTTGACTGCAGTTGGGACTGGGATTTCTGTTGCTAAGCAAGATGGCTGTTAAGTGAATTGCGCCTGATCCTTTTGCCATGATTGCTAAGTTAATCACGGCAATTGTTAAGTGAGCAATATATCAGTTCTGTGAATATAGCTTTCCCCCTTGATGGGGATTTATAGGTAAAGGTTCCCTTCGCACATATGTGCTAGTCGTTCCTTACTCTAGGGGCAGTGTTCATCTCTGTTTCAAAGCTGAAGAGCAAATGCTGTCTGAAGACGTCTCCGTGGTCATGTGACTAGCGTGATTAAATGCCAAAGGGCACGGAATGCCCTTCCCACCAAAGTGGTTCCTATTTTTCTACTTGCATTTTTACTTGCTTTCGAACTGCTAGGTTGGCAGAAGCTGGGACAACTAATGGGAGCTCACTCCATTAGTACTAGGGATTTGAATCACCAAATTGCTGACCTTTCTGATATCTATCTATCTATCTATCTATCTATCTATCTATCTATCTATCTATCTATCTATCTATCTATCATTTTATTTATCAATTTTCCTTTAACATACAAAAGTGCTTAGTAAACAGTGTACTGTCTGGGTCAATTTAGTAATACTCAATAATAGTAATAATTATATCATTTACTTGTATATAGTGATATTCTTCCAAATTCTAATTTCTAGCTCTATTATCTAACTTGGTAAAACAAATCCATTGTTAAAAAAATTATGTGTCTACTTTATCCTTTATCTTTAATAACCTATACATTTCCACCAGTGGGGGATTTCAAATTTTTTTAGAACCTCGTCTGTAGGTGTGGCCTGCTGGGAGTAACTTGCCAGCCATATGACTGAGTGGGAGTGGCTTGCCAGTTGTGGCTGGGTGGGCATGGCCAACTTGTAAAATGAGGTGAAACTCACTTAACAACGCTCTTGCTTAGCAACCAAAATGTTGGCTCAGAAACTCTGGCATTTGAAGCACTCAAGTTTTAAACCTGTCAAGTTACAAGACCCTTGCACCCCTAACCCTTTAGAAAAAACCCCCAGGGGTGTTCAAACTTGATAGCTTTAAGACTTGTGGACTTCAACTCCCAGAATTCCTCCTCTCGCTCTTCATCTTGATGATGTGCGGGCGGGCTGGGGGAGGGAGCTGGAACTGGTTCTAAACAGCACTGTAGATTTGTGGAACCTCTTCTGTAGAAGAGGCTAGAACTGGCAGGAACCCATCCCTGATTTCAACACAATTTAATATTTTTTTAATTATATTTTCATCTGTAGGAGCGTCCTCATTTTTCCAGTGTTGTGCAAATACAATCTGTTCTAATATATCGAGCAGTAAAAAGAGACAGCAGGACATTGGTACCTTCAGACTTGTCCATGTAATTTTAAAATAAAATAAAGTAGAGTCAGTCCATCTTATTGTGCTTCCTGTCTTCATTAATTGAGATGCTAACACTACCAGAAGATTCTTGACTATAGATTGGTCTTCACTGCACCGAAAGAAGATTCTAATAAATACCATGAAAAATTTGCTAGTAATAGCATGTGTTCAATAATGGAATCAATTATATAGACTACTAGCCAATAACCCGGCATTGCCTGGGTATTTATAGGGGGAAAATGTCTGGACCAAATGTAATTTCTAATGTTGGGTTTTCCCTCTTACCACAAGGGAGCCTTATGGGTATGGCACACCTGCACACAACCCCCTTGTGCTCCCGCCGCCCCGCTTTTGGCACGGGAGCCAAAAAAGGTTGGCCATCGCTGGGCTAGATGGATAGCTACATATTCATAGAAAAGAAAGTCTCTTGATTCAAGCTCAGTTGCATGCCACATCTACGTAGTTTTCTCAAGGAAATACAGAAGGGATTCGCTATCATCTTCTCTGATTATTGTTATTACTTTCTTGCCTTGCTTAGCCTACGGCTGTGAAATTATCAAGTGGTCAAGCTAAGCAAATGTTGATATAGAATAAAACAGCAGAACGGAACAACAGAGTTGGAAGGGAGCTTGGAGGTCTTCTAGTCCAACCTTCTGCTCAGGCAGGAAACCTTATACCATTTCAGGCAAATGGTTGTCCAACCTCTACTTAAAAACTTCCAGTGTTGGAGCATTCACAACTTCTGGAGGCAAGTTGTTCCACTGATTAATTGTTCTTACTGTCGTGAAATTTCTCCTTAGTTCTAGGTTGTTCTCTATTGATTAGTTTCCATCCATTGCTTGTTGTTCTGCTCTCAAGCGCTTTGGAGAATAGCTTCTTCAACTCCTACTAATAAAGCATTTGTTGTTCTTGTTGCTTCAAGTCAGTGTTGACTCCTGTGATTGCCTGGTCTAATCCCTGGAATTTTCTTGACCAGATTTTGGAAATAATGTGCCATTGCCTGCTTCTTAGGGCATAGAGCGAGCGATTGGTGTGAGGCAACTTAGTTGGCTTCATGTCCAGTGTGAGACTGGAACTCATGATTTCTCCATTCCTAGACTGATGTCTTAACCACTACACCAAGTTCGGTCTCAATAAAGCATTCATTTAAAAAAAAATAGCATTATGTTATCTATCAGCAAAAGTGTTCTGAATATTGGATGTGTCAAACTCAGCCTATTTATTTGGAAGCAATAGATCTTCATGAGCTATGCAGATAAATAACTTAGTCATTTTCATGACATCTGTTTGCAAGAATTTTGAGGAGTTTTTAGAAGGAAAGTTGAATTACCTTTACTGATAATCTACTGATAGTAGCTAGAATCCCAAATTGTCTCTAGAGCTCAGCCTGTGCTCAGTGTGGAAAGCCTCACAAATTAGTCCCCTCGACTATCTGGGGCAACAGCAAACATCTCAGCATAAGCAAAACAATTCTATTTCCAGGTAAATGTGTTTAGCATGACGGCAAAAGCAGCTTTTTATGCCTCTAGACACAATAGTGATTTATGAGTTTAAAATGTGAAACTCTACATGCTCAGAGTATTTATTAATCAGGGCTGTTGATTCTAGTTTGTTGAAATGAAGTCTTGCTGCAATATTGTGGCTGTAGAAACATAGAATGCCGGCAGAAGAGAATATTGTGTATATACTTCAGAGCTAAAACATAGCTAGCTAAAGCAAAGCTCCCCTAAGACCATTAAGTCTGAGGTCTAAAATTACTAACTACACCACTGTTGAGTTGTCTTTAATGTCAAAGTCTATGGTGTAGGATTAATGCTCCCAGAAGCCCACTGCTCAGCAATAGCATCTGCGTTGCATGCAAAAGGCCCTCAGTTTAGTCCTGGGAAAGAAAGAAAAAAAGCATTTCTCTTAAAAGAATCCCTTCCTTCCAGGTTGACATAAAATGAGCAACTCTAAGATAATGTTTTGCAAAATTCTGAAGAAAACAATGCACTGATTGGTTTTATACCTTACAAAGATGACAATACATCGCCATCTTAGGTGTATTGTATTATTATATGTTTTCCCCATATATCCTTATTGCTTGTATCCATATCCTACATAGAGGGAGGGAGGGAGGGAGGCAGGGAGATAGATAGATAGATAGATAGATAGATAGATAGATAGATAGATAGATAGATAGATAGATAGATAGATAGATAGGACCAAGATAGGAGAGAGAGAGGTAGGTAAGTAGAAAGAAAAATTGTAGGGATAGCTAGGTAGGTAGATAGGGGAGAGATAGGAGAGAGAGAGAGAGAGAGAGAGAGAGAGAGAGAGAGAGAGAGAGAGAGAGAGAGAGAGAGAGAAATGGAGGTAGGTAAGTAGAAAGAGATTAGATAGATTGGTAGAGAGAGAGGACAGAGATAGGGGAGAGGTAGGTAAGTAGATAGATAAAAAGAGAGATTAGAAGATAGATAGATAGATAGATAGATAGATAGATAGATAGATAGATAGATAGATAGATAGATAGATAGATAGATAGATAGATAGATAGATAAGAGAGAAATGGAGGTAGGTAAGTAGAAAGAGATTAGATAGATTGGTAGAGAGAGAGGACAGAGATAGGGGAGAGGTAGGTAAGTAGATAGATAAAAAGAGAGATTAGAAGATAGATAGATAGATAGATAGATAGATAGATAGATAGATAGATAGATAGATAGATAAGAGAGAAATGGAGGTAGGTAAGTAGAAAGAGATTAGATAGATTGATAGAGAGAGAGGACAGAGATAGGGGAGAGGTAGGTAAGTAGATAGATAAAAAGAGAAGATTAGAAGATAGATAGATAGATAGATAGATAGATAGATAGATAGATAGATAGATAGATAGATAGATAGATAGATAAGAGAGAAATGGAGGTAGGTAAGTAGAAAGAGATTAGATAGATAGATAGATAGATAGATAGATAGATAGATAGATAGATAGATAGATAGATAGATAGATAGATAGAGATAGAGGAGAGAGAGAAATGGAGAGATAGGTAAGTAGAAAGAGAAATAAGAGGGGGGGGTCTGAAAAAGCAGGGCTGGAGAAAACCTATTCCTGAAATCTTGGCTATCTTGTGCCAATCAGAAGGGACAAAACTGAAGCAGATAAACCGAGGACCTATCTCTGGCCAAGGATACACAAGCTGCTTTTTGCCCGTTCCTCTTTGGCAATTACGGTAGCATTCGCATCTCTTCTCAGTTTCTTAGCCTGGATTCGTATTTGCAGTCCTTGCACACACTGGGATATGCCCTCGTAGGAAGGAGCACAGTTATCCGTCCCAGACATTAAAAACCCTGCGCCATATACGCTTGAACCATGCCTCGTTCTCTTTAAAAACAGATCTGTCAAAATCAAGGCTGCCGCTCAGGGTTGCTGGAGGAACACAACAAGGCTGTTCATGGTTGCTTGCTTTCTCTCCCCCCCAGTTCCCCCCTCCCCAAGTATTGATCCAAAGCTCGGCTATAAATCATTCTATATTTAAACTAAATCATAGAGCAAATAATTAACATCGAATCTGCCTTTAGTGATACAATCTAATCTCTGCAAATGAAGAGACGAGTTAAGAAAAAATGAAGCATGCTAGATTTGAACAATAATACAGAAATGTTAGGCTGGAACGCTGTAAAAGTTGCTTTTAAAAGAGCTGCATTGTTTGAAGGTGCACGCTTGTGGCTTGTAGCGCTCTCTTGGAAGGAATGTCCTTCAGTTCCAAGTGGAGAAAAAGACCCTGGAGACATGGAGGCTTCTTGGCAAGATGGTTTTAATGGTGGACAGAACCACATGGCTTGGGCTCTTGAATAGAAAAGGGGGATCACATGCTTCCAGATGTTGGGTGAAGAAGAAGAAAAAAAGAGACCAAGATGTTGAAAGTTCCTGGTTTTATGCCCTCTCTGGCCTTTGATCTTGATCTTGCATTTTGATTGGTTGTCAGAACTCCCATGGGGCCGTGCAGGGGCAACTCTCTAAGCTGTGAGTCCAAGTTTGGTTGAGAATTGCTTCTTCCCAGGGGCCCTGCGGTGAGATGGCTAAAGGGCTAATACTATCCTGGCTTAATCTCATCACCTTGGAGCTGAATGGGGGAGATCTTTGTTATGTAGAATAGACTGGGCCAGGCTTTTTAAAATGGCCCATTGACAAAGGTGGGGTCTATTAAGAGTGAGTCTGCTTCCTGGCTAAAAACATGTTTCTCCATTTCTGACCCAGGGAAATACAATATCCTGCCTTTTCAATATTTCCCAGATATTTCATTTTTTCTAGGAGAGGGGTGGGTGCTAACTTCCTACGGCTCTTCTCAGAAATGGCTGTTTGAAGCACCTGGGTTATCTTGAAGAAGAGTAATTAAACATCTGGTGCATGTCAGCATTCATGCACAGCCTATAATGACCTAACTTTCCTCTTTGAAGGATTCTTTTATATGTTTTATTGTAGATTTATGTAAGGCCTCCTACTCAAACTTTACACTACTGAGATTATAAAGCCTAAAGACATCTGTTAGGTCACTACTCTTAAAAGCTGTGCTTGTCTATGGAGATTCTCAGTCATCCAGGTCATGGTTGTCCTGAAGGTGCTTTTTTCAAGAGGCAACTGGACTTCCTGGTTTTTTCTTTGAAGACATTTCACTTCTCATCCAAGAAGCTTCTTCAACTCTGGCTGGATGATGGGGAATGGAAGAATCCCACCATGCATCCAGAGCTGAAGAAGCTTCTTAGACGAGGAGCGAAATGTCTTCAAAGGAAAGACCAGAAAGTTCAGTTGCCTCTTGAAAAAAAGCACCTCTGCGACAAAAACTGGGCTTATTTCTTTATTCTACTTCAATATGACAGCGGTAAAGAACCTTTGCAAAATCGGTGGGTTTAGGTCAGATCCCGGTGCAACCGGTATGGTGCAACAGGGCCGGACGTCCACATGAACGCATGCATGCGTACTTACTCCGCAATGCCTCCATGACACTCCAACTGCTCAGCGGAGCGTCGCGCAGGCACCGTATACTCTGTGGACGTGCGCGGAGGCCCTGAAGAGCTCAAATACCGGTAAGGAGCGCTTGCGGGCGGGTGGGCCCTCCGGAGCACCATACTGGAAGGGTACCTGGTGCCCCCGGCAGGCACCAGTACGCCCATATCAGGGCATACTGGTCGTAACCCACCACTAATTTAGGTTCCTCTCTTTTCAGGATTGATGTTATACCAGGCGTCAGCATAGTCAGGACTGGTGAAAGACTTTGTCCCCAAGGAGGGTTAATCTCTAATCTCTGGAGTATAGTATCTCTATCTACTTATCCTTGTTATGGCCACGTTATCAGTTAGCCTGTCTTTTCTGGCTTGCAATGATTTGTTGATTGGGTATCAACAGAAGGGGTCACTAGCGTTGTGAGGGAAGGGAGTCTGTGTTTATGAATGATGTATTTTAAATGTTGCGCATACCCACATCTGTTCTGACCGAGGCTTCCCAAGAGCATGAAACTCCTTGTCCTGGCAAAAACCCCTTTTATTAATTTACAGTGAATTCTGATCATTCACAGCCGGCAAAGAGGATTTATAGTCACAGACCTTATCTGGCTTGGAGAGCTTGCCAGGCCAATTTCTGAAGAACTTGACAAGGAGTCTCGGAGAATCACTAACCAATTAGCGAACTGATTGTCTCCTCCTCCACTCCCCTTTCGCTCCTCTTTTATTTCCTCTGGGAGGGACCATTCATCATCTGGCCTTACTCCCAAGTCAACCCCTGCTCTTTAGTTGTTCCCTTCATCTGGCAACTCTGCGCATGCGCACACTGGGAACAGGCTCCAGCTGTTCGTCTGCCTCACTGATGTCTGCCTCTGAAGGCAGCTGATAGCTGGCATACGGCTCTGGTCTCCTCTCTGCCTCCCACACAGAGCCCTCATCAGAGCCTTCCCCAGACTCCAGGACTGGCCCATGTTCCTCCCCAACCTCCTCACTGCCCAAATCTGCTGCCAGCTCCACTGGTCGCTGGCGGGCCACAACACAATCATCCCCCCCCCCACACACATTTTTTAAGCCGCCTCATAAAATGTATATAAAGAACAATGTCTATGAGATTCACAATCATCCAGGTCACAGCTGTCCCAAAGGTGCTTTTTTTTGCAAGATGCAACTGGACTTTCTGTTTTTTCTTTGAGGACATTTCCGCCTGTCTTCCCATCTCATCAGCTGAAGACGCTTCTTGGCTGAGAAGTGAAACATCTTCAGAGAAAAACCAGAAAGTCCAGTTTCCTCTTGGGAAAAAAAAAGCAACTTTGAAGCACGATATGATTTCAGCTAGGAAATATTTATTCAGCATTTTTATGTAGAGCTGTAACCAAATGGTTGTATAGGCGCATAACTTCCCTAGAAATACCAGGGAAGAGGCTTCATTTTTGCTGAGAAGAATCTTGGGCCCACAAACCTTTTAAATGATTTTCTTAAAAGGTAGACTTGGAGGCAATGCATAATTTAGAAAGTTGTTCTTTCCTGCTGTAGATTATGTCCAAGAAAAACTGAAGTTTGTGTAGACTTCACTCCCAGTTCAACCCATGGAGGACAGGTTTCTAATTCCTACATGTGATATTTGTCTGAGGTTCTATTTCTGAATTTCGATTTATTTGAGGTTGTACCATGTGGTTACATCTGATTTATAGCTCAAGAGGGAGGCTACCATTGTTTGGTAGGTGAGACTTCATATAATTTTGTTTTGAATATGTGTATATTTTAATCCACTATGCTTAATCAGAGGGTACATCAATCTGTTCTTCTCTCTCATATATTCATAAACTGCGGTGGCGCAGTGGTTAGAGTGCAGTACCGCAGGCTAATTCTGCTGACTGCTGGCTGCTTACAAGTTGGCAGTTCAAATCTCACCAAGCTCAAGGTGGACTCAGCCTTCCATCTTTCCGAGATCGGTCAAATGAGGACCCAAATTATTGGGGGCAATATGCTGACTCTGTAAACTGCTTAGAGAGGGCTAAAACGCCCTGTAAAGTGGCATATAAGTCTAAGTGCTATTGCTATTGCTGTATATATTTAAATTGCGGGAAGGGGTCATTACTAGGGATATGGTAGAGAGCATGGTATTGATATTGCGTTTTCATTAATATTGTAATATTAAAGCTTTGCCTTTACTTTCAGAGGTAAATTGTAATGATCTTTTACTGTTCAAGCTGAGAAAAGGCAGTTATGGGAACCTCCAGGTTCTCCCGTGTAACACCGCTCCTGCGCGAGCTGCATTGGCTGCCTGTCATCTTTCGGGTGCGCTTCAAGGTGTTGGTCATCATCTTCAAAGCGCTCCATGGCATGGGACCTAGCTATCTGCGGGATCGCATCCTGCCCCATACATCCCTGCGGCCGATTTGCTTCCACAGAGAGGGACTTCTCCGGGTGCCGTCCACTAGGCTATGCCAGCGGGCGACGCCCAGGGGAAGGGCCTTCTCTGTGCGGGCCCGACCCTCTGGAACGACCTTCCCCCCGAAATTAGAACAACTACGGACCTCTGCTCCTTCCGTCAAAAACTAAAAACTCATTTCTTCTGCCTGGCCGGCCTGGGGTAATCGAACTGTTTTATTAGGGTTTTTTAGGGGTTTAGTTTTAGTTGGTTTGGGATTTTAGCGCAGGGTTTAAGTTTAATTCATTTTAATATTGTATTTATGCTTGTGGTTTTATACATTTATTTTTAAATTCCCTGTGCACCGCCTCGAGTCCCTTCGGGGAGAGAGAGCGGTTTATAAATTAAAATAATAATTATTATTATTAAAACAGCGATGGAGCCATTTCTTTTCAGCTTTTTTCCCAGGATAGGTTTTTAGGTAATTTTCTCATACTTGCATAATTTCAGCCCTCCCCTGTCGGCTAAATTAAGTTGCCTCCTTGGTATATGATTTGCCTCAGCGTCTTGTCCCCTACAGACACAACTCAGTGACAAGTGAATGCCATAGGATGACCTTTTTGCTCTCTGTGGATTGATCCAGATCAGGAAAAAATAATCAGAATAACAGAGTTGGAAGGTTCCCTAGAGGCATTCTAGTCCAACTCCGTGCTCAAGCAGGAGGCCTTAACCCAGTGATGGCAAACATTTTTCTGCTCGGGTGCCAAGAGGGCGTGCACGATAGTGCATATGTGTGGGCCCACACCCATAATGCAATGCCCTCCTGCCATACATACAACCCCCCCCCCCCCGCGCTCTCCCATGCATGCATTCAGGCCTTACTAAAGCCTTACAGGGTCTATTTTTTGCCCTCCACAGGCTCCGGAGGCTTTCCTGAAGCCTGTGGTGAGCATAAATGGCTTCTCCTGCCCTCTGAAAGGGCGAAAATATGGTGGCCAGTGCGCACATGCACGCTGGAGCTGACATAGGGCAACACCTCATGTGGCCTCATATATGGCTCCATGCCATAGGTTCACCATCATGGCCTTAAACCATTTCTGTGTGACCCAGGGCATACCACAGAGATAACACTGGCAGCTGGCAGTTCAAATCACCCCCTTATTGATCCAAATTTCCCCAAATGCTCCCATGTTTCTGGCACATTCCAGAGTAAAGTGATGGCAGCCCCCCCTCACCTCCCCCCCACCTCAAGCAGCTTCTGGCTGCAAATAGTCTAGCCCAGCATTGTCTGCACCAAGGCTGCACAGCAATAAATCCAGCAGGGCAAATCAAGGAGTTCAGGAAGCAAAGGATGCAGTTAATTAGTCCAGAAAGCAGGAAGGAATGCAAGGACTCTTGGAAAGTTCAAATGTCAGCACTTAATACTTCAGGAACTCAGTGTTTGTTCCCGACAAATGCCCGTCCCCACAGCGGCTCCCTAAGTCTCATTCCCCAAATGTGCCTTGTGAAGATGGGCGGGACACTCTTTTCCCAAGTAGTCTGCTCAGTGTGTGCTGTTCTCACCTTCTCTCCACTCTCTGTGCTTTTGGATCAGGAGGGGGTGGTCCTTGCTCCTCACCTGAGCTCTACCCCTTCCATCCTGCCCGTGTTTCTCCCTGTCTACAAGCTGTTTTAATCCTGAAAGGCCCAGGCCTGACTGTCTCTGCCTTTCCCCATTTTCCTCCGAAGCCAACAAATATAACCCCCTCCCCCCTCAATCTTTGTCCGTTCAAGTTCCAGCTCATCTTCCCCCGCAGATTCAGCCTCCAACGGGGGCATGACAATTTCAGACAAATGGTTGTCCAGTACCCACAACTTCCGGAGGCAAACCTATCGACTGATTAATTGTTCTGTCAGGAAATTTCTCCTTAATTCTAGGTTGGATTTCCCTCTTTCATCTGTTACTTCTTGTCTTCCCCTCAGGTGCTTTGGAGAATAGTTTGATCGCCTCTTCTCTGTGCCAACCTCTCAAATATTAGGAAGCAAGGCTAACTGGGGAATTCTGGGCGTTGAAGTCCCCACGTCTTAAAATTGCTAAGGTTGAGAAATACTGATCTTCAGATACCGCAGGATATCAGATCCCACATCAAAGGCTTTTCAACCTGATGTGGAACCTGAAATACAAGAAGTCCATTCATTCAGATAAAATGCATGTGGAATCAATATCCCTCTTATAGAGAATATCCACTCCCCTATGTTCATTCTAGCTTGTAATTTAAATAACAAAAGGATTCCAAGGGTTAGCTTTCCACCAGGGAGGAAACTACTAGTGTTTACAAAATAAAACCTGCTAAGTATTCTTCTTTGCAAATCCCAGTCTGCATTAAATATTTTCCGCTTCTTGGCTTATAATCGTGAACCCATTTGCAGGATTCTTCCCTCCTTTCGCCCACTCTTAACCCCCCCATGGCACATAAGCATCAAAGAGTGACAGTTCCGTAAGGCATATTATTTGGAGACGTGGAAGGCTGACCAAGTGTGGCAGACTATACTAATTTGATTCTCCCTTTGTAAACCCAGAACCTTCCTAGGAATTTTTTCCTTGAGAATATTTCTCCTTCCCATGCAAATAAGATAAATGTGAGCAAAGCAGTACCTAAAATCTCAGTTGAGCAAGTTTTTATTCTCCTTGTACTGTGATTTCCAAATGTATATCCATAAGGAACTTTGCTTTATAGGGAGTCCTTGTTTTATAAGAGTTCATTAGACACCGTTCAAAGTTACAACAACACTGAAAAAAGAGACTTTAGACCATTTTTCGCACTTATGACCCTTGGCTATGTGATTTACATTCAGATGTTTGACAGCTGGTTCATATTTATGACAGTTGCAGTGTCCTGGTGTCATGTGATCATGTTTTGGGACCTTTTTACAAGCTTGAGTCAAGCAAGATTCACTTACTAATTTAACAACTGCAGCAATTCACTTAACATATGTGGTAAGAAAAGTCGCAAAATGGGGCAAAACTCACATTTTGGGCTCAATTGTAAATTGAGGACTACCTATAGCAGTGATGATCAACGTTTTCGACACTGAGTGTTGAAACTGCAGTGCATGCATGCGCATAAGCGTGCACGTGATGGAGCACCAGAACGCGGAAGAGTGCCACTGGCTGGTGCACATACACGTGGCAGCCAGCTGCGCTCCCGGGTTCCATTGCACACATGCGTGCTGGATAGCTAGTCTTTGCACATGCGTGTGCCGGCACCCAAAAGAGAGCAGTTGACTGCATGTGCATGCGCACCAGCCAGCTGCTCCCTTCCGTCATGTGCATGCACACTGGGCCAGCTGGCACATGATGGAACCTGGGAGAGCTGCTGGCAATGGCGTGTGTGCCCACAGATAGGGCTCTGCATGCCACCTCTGGCACACATGCCACACACACGTTCGCCATCACAGACCTATAGTTAAATACACAAAATTATTTTTCCAATCTTCAATTTGGACAGTCCATCAACACCTCAAATTATATTTCTGCAGAGTAAGAGATATTTCCTGGTTATTTGTCTGCTGAAATCTCATGTTTTATGAGATATGTCTCCTCTACTGAGGTATTAATTGCCTCCTGATCTTTGTTATTCATAAGGATTGAAGCTAGCATGGACTTCTTGCAGTGATGAACCCTTTGAAAGAGTTTCTAATCAGGGATCTTCTAGGAAGCCATTAGATAAGAGAATCCCCAGTTACTACTACAATCAGATTCTTTTCTTCTGGATTAGAAAAAAAAGGACTTTAGCACAGGGTTGGATTATCTTTTAGTGATACTGAGATGCTTTGTTGAGGAAGGGGACAACCAGGGGTAAAATTCAGCAGGTGCTGACAGGTTCTGGAGAACAGGTAGCGGAAATTTTGAGTAGTTCGGAGAACTGGCAAATACCACCTCTGGCTAGCCCCACCCCCATCTATTCTCTGCCTCCTGAGTCCCAGCTGATTGGGAGAGAATGGGGATTTTGCAGTATCCTTCCCTTGGAGTGGGGTGGGAATGGAGATGTTGCAGTATCCTCCCCCTGCCATGCTCACTAACCCACACCCACAGAACCGGTAGTAAAAAAAATTGAATTTCACTACTGGTGACAACACAACATGGTTGGAAAATGTAGTGTTCTGAAGATAAAGAATTGAGTGAGGTGACAATGGCATTTAACTCCACATTAATCTCTCCAGAATTCCTGTAAATCGGCAAATTCGTGTGAATTGGCAATATGATGACATTAAGTTGGCCTTAATCTCTCTCAGACATGGAAAACCAACCTATTTTTCTTTTTGTGAAGGACTGCATTCCATTGGGACTCGTTTGTGAGGCTTTGTATGTAAGGAATAGGTGGGGATTGCCTAATCAGTGGACAGGGCAGATCTGAAAATGGCCTTCACTACTCATTCCATCTGTTTCTGTCATTCAATTTTCTTTTCATGACATCTTCCTTTCTCTCTCTCTCTGTATCTTTCTCCCTTTCTTGTTTCAGAGCAGGATATTCTTGTCAAAGGTCTAAAGACACTTGCAAACAGTTTTTGAAATAGTACTGCAATAGTTTTTGAAATTGCTTTCATGAAATTGGACTGAGATACAGCTTCCAAACCAAAGATAGTAAAGAGTTAACCAAGAAATAGTTGGTTAAATCCTATCTGGGCTATTGTTCTACTTGGTAGACTTAAAGAAGGGTTGGTATATTTTGAAACTGATTCACAGAACATTTATACGTGACACTTTGATGTTATCTTATTGCTATCATAAATCTGCATGGTGCCAATCACATTTATATATGATTTATAAAAAAATTAAATTTAATACATTCTGCTTATAAAATGCCTGTGTGTGTGTGTGTTATGTATTAGATTTTCCCTTTTGCTTTAAATATCATAAAGCATAAAGTATTGAATTTTTATATTGGATGTAAGCTTTTGCACGTTATAAATATTGCATACCCGATATAAAATACAACTTCCAACTCTGTGAAGTTGATTCTGCTTCTGTTACAGTTTACTAATTCACATCCGAAATGGACAAATTTCAGCATATGGATATCTATATTTTAAAGCGTGTTAAAAGACTGGAGTCACATTCAAATATATATATATATATATATATACACCTAAAGAATTGTGCACTCCAGAATTTTGGTTTCATCTTCATTTGCATTTTTGCATTAGTTTTCAGGTGTGACCCATGCATCTTTTGCTGCTTGTTATTTCGTTTACTTTCTTATAAATGTCGTGATATTTAAAAACAACGTATTATTCTGTTCATAGCACTCTTTGGTAATTGTACTTTACATTAGGAGTGAAAAATCTGTGGCTTCCCCGTCATGAGACTTTATCCATCATTTTTCTGATAGCTCTGAATACATACGCCTTTCCTTTTCAATTTATATTGGTTTGAAAGAAAGAAATTTGAACAGAGAATCCTGGACCGTGTACAGAGGTTTCCCTGCATCTATCCTTATGGGACTGAAAAAACACAGCTGAACAGCTTGACTGAAACTGGTCTTGAACCCTAATAACAAGCAAATCACCTGGAGCTTTAGTGGGGGGGGGGGGAAATCCCTTCTAACATGAAGCAAAAAATAAATAAAAAATGCAGATAACCAAATTTTTATTTATTTATTTATTTTATTATTCGAATTTATAAGCCGCACCCATCTCACCACATAGGGACTCGGGGCGGCGCACAGGGAATATAAAATATAAATATACAAAAATAAAACATTCTTAAAACTAAATTAAATTAACCCACCCTGCGCTAAAACCCATATTAAAACCCCTGAATTAAAACTTTGTGTTGCATTCAGACAGCCGCTTGAATTCCCCGGCAACAGCCAGTCGCGTCTGATTGGTTAAGACGCGACTGGCTGCAGCCGAGAGCGGGAGACGCGCCGATTGGTTCTCTGTCTGACAGCTCGACTATAAAGGAGCTGTCAGACAGAAGGCACGCGCTTTTTGTTCTATCGTTGCTAGTTCTACCTGTTGTTGTTAAAAAAGAATAAAGCCGTTGAATCTTACCGGTCTGGACTCCTCATTCCGAACGCATTTAACACTGGCGACGAGGACTGGGGCCGGTACTGATTCCCTCCGCGACGCAGCTCTTCTCCCTACAGGACCGAAGAGACATCTCCGTCAAACTTTTCCTAATAATGTAATCATGATCAGCTTGCTTAAAATATAGTCTGCAATGTTCTGGGCACTCAGTCTCTATAATTCAGGCCTGTAACTCTCTACAGCCACAGAGTTGAACACTGCAATTCTTGAAATCTATTTATAACTGTTGTGGCCCCCAGCGGCAAGCGGAGCTGGTGGCAGATTCAGACAGTGAGGAGGTTGGAGAGGAACATGGGCCAGTCCTGGAGACTGGGGAAGGCTCTAATGAGGGCTCTGCCTCAGAGGCAGAGAGGGGGCCAGGGCCATCCAACAGTTATCAGCTGCCTTCGGAGTCAGAGATCAGTGGGGCAGAAGAACAGCTGGAGCCTGTTCCCGGTGTCTGCATGCGGAGAGCTGCCAGGAGAAGAGAACAGCTAAGGAACAAGGGGTGACTCGGGAGTAACGGCATAGGTGGATGGTGAATGGCCCCTCCCATAGGGAAAAAGAGGGGAGTGGAGTTTGCAGGAGGCAATCCGTTCGCTTAATTGGTTCATGACTCTCAGGGACTTTCTGAGAGAGTCTGAGAGTACTTGCCAAATACTTTCTTGTACAGCATTGCGTTTTGAAGATATCGGCCTGGCAGTTCTCCAAGCCGGAGTAAGGTCTGTGTTTGTAAATACACCCTTGAAAGTCTTTGCTGATGTGAATAAGAGGAATTCACAGTAACTTAACAAAAAGAGATTTTGTCGGGACAAGGAGTTTGCTTTGTGATTTTGGGAAGCGTAAGTCGGAACAATAACATTCTAGCCATCCAATGGAAAGGCGGCTTCTCTTGGGATGACCCTTTGTCCTGGTGTGACCAAATGCAAAGCACAAAAGCGATGCTTTTGCAATCAAACAATGTTAAATTTGAAGGGTCCTTGGCGCTCTCTGAGCTGGTTTGTTTTCATGCAGACGTTTCATTACCCTAACTAGGAAACATCATCAGTCCTGGTAAGGAATGCTATTTGCTATCAGTTTATATTCTGGTGTCTCGCCTGTCTGGGTGGGTGGGTGGCGGTCTTCGAGATTCTTTGGTTACACTGTTTACTGGTAGCTCTTTGACAGTTTCTTGATTGGGGTATTGCTTACTTGATTGTTGGTCTGAAGTTAACTTTGTTGTTAATCTATGATGATTGCAATGCTGATCGCTGGTGGCATGGCCAGCTTGACATCACCCTTGTTTATTTATTTATTTATTTATCTATCTATTTTTCGCATTTATATACCGCCCTATTCTCCCTGGTGGGACTCAGGGCGGTGCACAGAAAAATAAAAACCCACAGCAAGTACACACAGTACAAAATAGAATTAAATAGTTAAAACTGTGCTAAAAATAGATTAAAACAATTAAAATATTAACTTTAAAATTATACCGTTAGCTATGCCAGGCCAGCCAGATGGAAAAAAATGTGTTTTAAGCATCCGACGGAAGAGGCGTAGGTCCATGATGGTGCGAAGGTCGGGGGGGCAGGTCGCTCCAGGAGTACCTGGAGAGGCCTGAGGATTCTCTGCCAGTGAAAATGGGCTCCTAAGCTCCATTTTCAGCTGCAGTGGCTTTCTGCAGTCTTCTGCCAGCGAAAATGGAGCGGCCCTTTTGAGCTTTGTTTTTCACTGGCAGATGCACTGTGGCCAGTCCTTTGCTGTTTCCAGGGTGGCCCCATGGGCCAGATCAGAGCACTCTGTAGGTTGGATCCGGCCTGCAGGCCTTGAGTTTGACACTCCTGTTATAGAGGCTCTTGGTGTTCCAAGGAGAAGTTGTGTCTTCATACATACACATCAGAGGTGGTATTCAGCAGGTTCTGATTTGTTCTGGAGAACCAGTAGTGAAAATTTTGAGTAGTTTGGAAAACCAGTAAATACCACCTCTGACTGGCCCCGTCCCCATCTATTCTCTGCCTCCCGAGTCCCAGCTGATTGAGAGGCAATGGGGATTTTGCAGTAACCTTCCCCTGGAGTGGGATGGGATCCTTCCTCTGAATGCCCAAGCCATGCCCAACAAGGCACGCCCATAGAACCGGTAATAAAAAAAACTGAATCCCATCACTGGCACACATAACATATAACCAAAGGGCTGCAATGTAGGTTTGTGTGAGATTGGTACAGGCTGTACCCGTGCCATTTTCTTTTCCTCAGAAGTTCTGGCAAAGTTTTGCCAAGTTGAATGGAATTCCAGCAGAAAATGATGAGAAGAAAAATACACATATTTCTTCTGTGTTCTTTTGACTCAGAAGAACTACCTTTTTCGCTACTTGCTCTGACTTGTTTCAATTGCCCTGCATCATTTTTTTAAAAGTAAAAATGAAAATTGTGTCCATGTATGGTATGATGCTATATAAAATTGTGTCTTAGAAACACTGTATACACTGAGAATTTCTACTGTTACCTAGCAAATGATACACAATACATTTTATGTACTGCATGCGTGATTCTTTTAATTTCACCTGCTTCAGCACGATAAGAAATTTTATAAGAATGCACTTAGCTGGATGGAGTGATTAATAATTCTGATTTCAAAGAATTCAAAATTTCCTTTAGGCCGTTAAAGCTATTGGGTGTTGGGGGGAAAAGGGGTGTTTGTGTGCTATTCTTGGAGAATCTTTAATGAAAAATTATTTCTGTTATGTTTTACTGGATGGTTGAGAGATATGAAAAACAATGGTTTCAATAGCTGAGTTCACAAGTTATTTAGCATTTATCTTTATTTCTTGTGTTTAATGGCCACAAGCAAGTCTAACATTCTAACTGGGACAATAATTTTCATAAAAATATGTTAGACTTCTTAAGGGTCATTTTAAGAATGTTCTAGAATAGGGGTCCCCAACCTTTGCAACTTTAAGTCTGAAGGACTTCAGCTCCCAGCTTTGCTGGCTGGAGAATTCTGGGAGCTGTAGTCCTTCAGACTTAAAGTTGCAAAGGTTGGGGAACCCCTGTTCTAGAAAGTCAATAAGAAGGGAGGAAGGTATATTTTCTAAAGGATAGTGATGTACAACTTTGGTGTTTGGGGCAATAATTTTCATAAAATATACTAGACCTCTTAAGGATCCTATTAAGAATGTTGTAGAAAGTCAATTTGAATGTGGAATGGTGTATTTTCTAATGGACAGTATGGTACAACTTTGGTGTTTGCACAAAAAGTCCTGTTTTCTCATTTATTTCTGCTTCCCTTCATTTCGCTGTAGTATTGATGGATGAAGGGAAGCATTAAAATAAACCTTGAATGGTCTCATTTTTTTTTAAATGAAAATTATTGTCCCAGATAGAATGTTAGGCTTGTTTATGGCCAAAAAACAACAACAAATGGAGATAAATGCTAAATAACTTATTCAATCAGTTATTGAAAAAAAATGTCTTTCTTATCTCTCAAACATCCAGCGAAATATAGCAGGAATAATGTACCTCTAGGATACTTGCTGCTCACAGTATATAAAATTGATAGTGTATAAATTGTGATCCGTTGATATATTGTCCCTCCATGCTTCTATTGAAAAGGGGAGAAATATTGTCTCTGAAAAAATGTTATTAGTTCGTATAGGGGGGAAAAAAGATAGAAAAGCAAATGTATTGCATCTTTTTCTTCCCCATCGGGCAAGCAAAGATTTGGTCAATGGCATATTGATTTGGGAAATGATTGAGAGTGTGAAGCCAAAATGGATTCACTGCTGGTGGCATTTCCTTAAGCAAATCTGTAACATCCAAGGGTGTTTATAAACAAAAGGTCTTACAAGATGTATGTGGCATGACATTTTGTATTTCGCTCTAACAAAATAATGCAAAAGAGTATATTTTTTAAATTTAGGATGGTTTTAGCACACAATAGTCAATATGGCATGTGCTTCGTTTCTGTCCACGAGAGAGAGAGAGAGAAAGAAAGAGAGAGAGAGAGAGAGAGAGAAAGAGAGAGAGAGAGAATGTATGCTTCAGTGGTAGGATTCAAAGTTTTTTACTACCAGTTCTGGGGCCATGGCTTGGTGGGTGGGGCATGGCTTGGTGGATGTGGCATGGCTAAGTGGGTGTTGCAGGGGAAGGTTACTGCAAAATCTGCATTCCCTCCCTACTCCAAGGGAAGGTTAATGCAAAATCCCCATTTCCTCCCGATCAGCTGGGACTCAGGTGGCAGAGAAGAGATGGGGGCGGGGCAAGTCAGTGATGGTATTTCCCGGTTCTCCAAAGTACTCAAAATTTCTGCTACCGGTTCTCCAGAACTGGTCAGAACCTGCTGAATACCATCTCTGGTTTGTGTTTGTGTGTGTGTGTGATATATATTTGCAACCAGCCCAGTTACCATCAAAATAACCCCTCAGACCAGAATTCAAAGGTTTTTGCTTTAACATTAAGGCTGCATCAGTACATCCCATGAAGTCGAATATGAAGGAAGGAACTTTGCCACGGCACCTGGAGTGTTTATGCACTCTGGGGCAGCTCCTTTGTCTTCTGTCAAGGCACCTTTGATGTGTTAAGATTTATAGAACTGACAAGAACAAGTTAGATTATTAGAGCAGAGGACAGAGGCTGTGTAATAGCTCAATTGCCTTTCAAAATGACATTGAAAGAGGTGATAAAATATTAAAATGGGTGAATTCAAAGGAAGTACCAAGTAAGGCAGACACTGATGTATAGTGGAGTAAGGAGGATGTTAAATTCTCTGCTGAATATGCATGCGGTTGGCTTTTTTGCTTAAATGCCTCTTCGCTATGTCCCTTATTTCTGGAGGTTAGAAATAAACATCTGTAATGCGTCTCTTCGAAACAGCAAATGATACAGTAAACTAGGGCTGAACTATAGGAATTCATAATGCACTTGTATAATTGAACAGGTCTGTGCATTACCTTCCCCACAATCAAGCAACTCTTTCATGCATATAAGCAATTAGCTGTCCCAGGGACAGGTTCTCTCTGAGACTTGTATGTGACATGCCAGCTTTGTTTCCCTTCTGATACGTAGGGGGATTTTCCCTATGGGAGGAGGGTCGCCAAATTCATTCTGTAGTGAACGGAGTTGAGATGCAACGTTATCACTTTGTCTTGTCATTTGTGAGCTGTAGGCCCAAGTCATCACACGATCACTAGAGCAATACACTTCTTCGTCTTCTTTTTTAATGAATCAAGACTGGCTTCTCAGATTGTATTATAAAACAAAAAGGTATTGGGGAATGATAGCGGTGGAGTGGTTGAAAGCATGAACTTGCTGTGTGTGTGTGTGTGTGTGTGTGTGTGTGAGAGAGAGAGAGAGAGAGAGAGAGAGAGAGAGAGAGAGAGAGAGAGAGAGAGAGAGAGAGAGAGAAGGAGACTGACTCTCATTCACTTCTCCCATGTAGGAGAATAGATTGGATTTCTCTTTTTGACCAAAGGTTGGGTTCTTTGGGATGTATTGAGTTTGTTATGTTTGATTGCTTATTTAGATGTTCTACTATATTATTGAAGAAAGAATGGAGTAGGAATTATTTAGATGTTCTATTCAGAGGTGGATCTCTACCAGTTCGCACAGGTTCAGGTGAACCGGTAGTGGTAATTCGGCCTGGTTCGCAGAACTGGCAGCGACCCAGGCTGGCCATGCCCCTGAACCAGTTCCCTGCTCTCCGCTGCCATTGCCGGCATGTTTTTTAATTAATTTTTCATGGTCTTTGCGCATGCACAGAACAATTTACAGTGAACTGTGCCTGCACGCCATGAAACAGTACCAAAGCCGGTAGGAACCCACTCCTGGTTCTTTTGTATTGTTGGAAGAAATGTCCATCTGGATTTAGTTCCAAGTGGGGAAAAAGACACTGGATTCATGGAAGTTGCTTGGAAAGAAGGTTTATTGATGATGGACAGGACCACATGGTTTGAGGTCTTGGGTGGGGGAGGGGAAGGGGAGTGATGCTGAGAATGCCCTGATTTTATGCCCTCTCTGGGCTTTTGAATTTGAGCTTGTATTCTGATTGGTTGTCAGACTCCCATGGGGCTATGCAGAGGCAACTCTGTAGGCTGTCCTGAGTCCCAGGCTTGGTTAAGCCTTGCTGGATGATGTAATCTTCCCAAGTGTTAAGTGGTGAGATGGGTAGAGGGCTTTGGGCAATTCCTACTGTGGCTCTGCCTTAAGGAGGTAGATCTTTGTTATGTAGAATAGACTGACCCAGGCCTTAATGGCCCATTGACAAAGGTGTTTCTTCCTCCCTTTTAGGGGAAATCAACACTTTTAGGGGAAATATTCTGTCCTTTTATTATTTCCTAAAATATTTCATTTTCCTAGGAGGAGGGTGGGTGCTAACTTCCTACAGTATTATTGGAGAAAGAATGGAGTAGGGATTATTTTGAATTTGCACATATTTTTAAGGTTTCAGAAGACATTTCTGATACATTAGAAACAAAGGAAGCTAATATTGTACCAGTTTTGACTTATATAATACAGATGGGCAATAGGTCTCAATATTTTAATTAGAGTTTCCTTCAACTTTATTGAAGATGATTTTCCTTTTATTTTCCTCGTCTGTCGAGCCCAGCATTTAAAAAAAAGTGTGAATTGTTTGCCTGACTGAGTAATCTATCTACATTATTCCTAAACGCATCCCTAAACTTTAATACCATATATGGATTCTTTTAGATTAATTGTCTATTGTGGAACTAATCTCCTTGTTACATCTCTTGTCAGATAATGGGGAAATTCCTGCATAGTTTTTAGAATGCAACAGTAATAATTATTCATATAGGAAACTCAGCAGCTGGCATATAAATTAGCATTCACCATTTTTACCTTACACAGCAGGTACTTGAAGATGTGAAATCTGAGAAACCAATTTAACAACATATACAATGTATTGTTTTCTACAATATGGGTTATGCATCTTTTCACAATTATAATTGAATGATAGTCTCTCATATGGACTGGAAGAATATTGCCCTTCACTTCCCTTTAAAATATAGATTAACCTTTTGTATTTTCATCGTTTCCAGTGAAATATTTTTTAAAACTCTGCACAGCAGTGAGATGACTTGTCTTTCTGAAGGAACTGAAGAAAATATTGGACTCTCCCAGGGGTGGGTTCTGGCAGGCACTACTGCAGGTTCGCTCATGTGTGTGCTTTGCATACGTGTGCTTGCTGCGTGCTACACGTGCATGCGCAGTGCAATTAAAATTGTTCTGCACATGCGAAGAACTGTAAAACAAGATGGCAGTGTTGATGGTGCCAGCTGGGACACCGGTTCAGGGGCGTGGTAGGCCTACCGGTTCCAGCGACCCAGGCTGCCAAACCACTACTGGTTCAGCCGAACCAGTAGTAATCCACCACTGGACTTTCTCCATATTATATGCACTGGACCTAATAGTGATTAGTGGTTTTTTAATTTAATCATTAATTATTATTTATTTTATTTTTATTTATTTTATCGAATTTATACCCCGCCCTTCTCCTTGTTAGGACCCAGGGCGGCGCACAGGCATTATTAAAACCACAATAAAACAATATACATCGTTAAAAACATATTAAATTATTAAACCCGTGCTAAAAAACCCATTTAAAACCCTGCCTAATTACAATTTATACATAAAAAGTCAGAAACGGGGGGCTATGCTAGGCCGGCCTGTTGGAATAGAAATGTCTTAAGACGTTGGTGGAAGAGGCGGAAGTGTGTAGGTCGGGGGGTAGGTCGTTCCAGAGAGCCGGGCCCGCCACAGAGAAGGCCCTCTTTTATTAAATAAACAGAAGCAGCGTGGGGTATTACATTCTGCTTTCATTGTCTAGTTTGGTCCTGAAAAGTTTGAAGACTTTAATGGGCTTTGGAAACTGGCTCTGAGGCCTGTGTGGGAAGAAATATCCATCTGATTCAGTTCCAAACTGGGAGAAAGGCACTGGAGACAAAATGGAGGCTGGAGGCTGATCATAATTTACTGCTCTGATGCCATACAGGTTGGATGCTAATATTGTCTGACTTCCCATTCTAGGGAAGAAAGAGGAACTGGCCCATAGTCCGTCCACCAGCTTCTGTGTCTAAGAACCGATTGAATTAAAAAGCAAACAAACACAATTTCCATCCTCTCTAGAACTGTGCTTGATTATTTATCCAAAGCCAACACACATATATTTTTTCCTTTCTCCTTTTCTGCCACTGTTCATTGGAAAATACTTCCATTAATTAGTGGCAGAGTTCAGATCGTTGTTGGTGGAGATTTTTCTTAATTGCATACTCGGGCCTGCCCATTTTCCTGGATGGTGACATTTATGAATTTATTCGCTGAAATTGCCACATATCACCTCATCCATGGAAATGCATTGTGTCGGAAACACAGCTGCATTATGATTTCTAATAATACATGTTAATTGATAAATGATAGGCGTGATCTCTTGCTTGTTCCTTATTATATTTCCGTATTTCAAGCTGGAGAAATATCTGGGTTGGTAGGGTTTTTTGGTGCAAACATGAGGTAGCGCAAGGGAAAGGGAATATAGATGCAAATAAATGTACATTTATTTAATAAAGGACTCATTTGAACACTAATTCATAGAGTGCAAGCTGTCTAAAAGCTATGTAATTAAGCATAGTCACTTTCAAATAATGATACTTTCGTTTGGGATTTAAGACTGCCAATATTTTATTTAGTAAGATATTTCTAATGTGGTTTCTCATTTAAAGGGTGGCTTTTATTATATTCCAACTGACCATTCTTCATCAAACATTTATCAGAAATTGGAATACACCAAAAGTTCTCTGGAAGCAAAATCAAATTCTTTAGAAATTGGGTTTTACAACTTTGTATTTTCACAGAAAAAAATGTTGGAATTCAGCTTGTCTGCCATTTTTTCATATAAAGGATGCATGAAATAAATCTTTCATACATACGGATATGTTGAAATGAGAACATTAAGCAATCCTTGTTCCACATTATTTAAAAATTTAAAGTGCAAAACCAAATATATAATTGGGCACGGATAATGAAGAGTTAGTGAAATTGTATAATTTTGTTAAAAATATGTTTAACTCGCTCTTGCCAGAGCTTAGGCTGGCGAGGAACTTTTATTGCTGTAGATTTGCTTTAGTACCTGAGAAGGATTTTAAAATGAATTATATTTTTCTTTTTCTTTTTATATTGAAAAAGTTTTATTGGTTTTACAGTTTTTCATTAGGGTAGGGTAAGAGATACAAAGAAATTTTGAGAGCTTTCGCGTCTAAGTCGTCGGCCCTTCCGGAGCTTCATAATAAATCATTAACAAAAAAACATTTTTCATAATACTACAAAGTGAAAACAAGTACATATTTCTAAGTTCTCATCTATGCTGTCAGTCATTTGCAAAAAATCCAGATACACATGTTATACAATATTACTCAAAAAATCAAAGCAAAGTTATTTTTTAGATCTAAGTCTCTTGGCAATTGTGTCTTCTATCCCTCCTTCCAGGCCCCCAGCGGGCGGGGCCGTGCCCCCCCCCTGTCCCCCCTGGATCTTCCCCCAGGACAGAGGAATGTTTTTTAAGAAAGGCTTCCGCCTCAGCAACTGTTTTAATCCTCACTCTTCCTCCTTCCCAGAACACCAGCATCCCTTCTGGGATCACCCACTTGAACCAGATCCCGTGATCAAACAATTTTTTAGACAAGAAGGAAAATTTCCTTCTCGCTTCTCTAATCTTTCTTGGGATCTGCTTCAAGATGGCAACCTCCTTTTGTTGGTAAATTAACGGTCCTCCTCTTTACACCTTCAAGATTTCCTCTCTGGTTGACCTTCTAACAAATTTAACATGTATCTCTCTGGGTACTTCATTTATCCTGGCATATGCAGAGTTTATTCTGTAGGCTAGGTCAATGTCCCCTCTGATCTCATCCTTAGGTTTATGTAAATAATCTGCTATAATTGTGCTCATGAGTTCAGGGAGACATTCACCAGATTCCTCAGAAACGTTCTGAAATCTCAAAAAATATGTCATCCTTTCCATATCAATCCTAGACACATGCCCATTTATTTCTACAACCTCGTTAGTAACATTTTAAATCTCTCCCTTAGCCCCAGCCAGCCCCCCTTCCAACTCTTCATTCTTCTGTGTGTTCTCCAGCACTTGTTTCCGTGTGTCCAGTAGCTCCTTTTTAAAGTTGATATTTTCTTCTCTCTGGGCCTTGATTTCTTGCACCAAAGTTTGTATAACTGATTCAAGTGAAGCCATCCTTAGTTCTAAGCCTGCCAGTTCTGATTTTTGTGCCATGATTAACTGTTAAAATCAATGCCACTAAAATGGCGTTTTTTGGGTGGGGCCGTTGAGGCAAATCAGGAGCTGGAAGTTCAAATCAGGATTGTAAAAAGTTCAGGAACCAAAAGAGAAACAGTTTTCCAGATCAATAATTATAATAGCGAAGGCACTCCAGAAAAGAAATCACATAATCCAAAAAAATTCTTCTTTAACAACAAGAGGAAGTCCAAATCACAAAGCGATGCTGGAAATTTTCCATAAGTAAAATAGTCATTCAGGGACAAAGAGAAGCCATCTTCCACCGCCCAGACTCAGAGCCAGAAGGAGAGAGTGGTAAAAAAAAAAATGTTTCAAGTCAACCAGACCTAGATACTTTGTTTCAAGGCAAACCGCAGATCACTTTCCCTTGTTTCAAACAGTCCGGATTAAAGATATCCGCTTCCTCGCAACGAGGAGCCATTTTCAAGTGCCGCTTTAGTCCGAGGGGTTTTTTAACAAGCATACACCCCCCTCCAAGTTCTTTCAGCCCAGGCTGACAGCAAAAAAAAATGTTTAAAATCACTCACTTTCCCCCTCGCAGCCGAAGCCCCGGGAAGCCTTCCGACTCAGATGACCAGCTCTCTCCATGTTCACAAAACGATGCCGCCCGCCGTTGGCGAAGGGGAAACCCTCCGCAGCATGTCCTCCTCCACCTAAGCCGAAGACAAGGGTCGCTTCCCAGCTGCCGCTGGGGGAGGGCGACCCAGGCAAGCCGGCTTTACGGGAGACCCCCAAAAACGGGGCGTCTCGCCCCCGTGGGGGGGCAGGAAAAGAAACAAAGCAGCGGACGAACCCTAGGCTCGCCCGTCGCCGCTGGAGCCGGAACCGGAAGACCATGAATTATATTTTTCTAATGTGGAGTCTGCTACTAAGGTGCACAGGCTCCAATTTTTATTCTTTGTCAGCTGTACAATATTTATTAAGAAATTGATTGTTGTATGTATGCTGTGTTATGTGGACAATGTCTTTAAATAAATTAGTCCATAGATAACATGATTTATGTGGTGACAGGGGTTTTCTGACTAGCTTTGGAGCTGTACTAATGTTCTAGTTTCTTCGTTAGAGTGATCTCTGCACTTTTCATAAAGAGACATGAACTGGATAAATGGAGAAAAATTCTCCAGTGTGCGTCCTGGAGACAGTAATGCCTCTGCCAACACATTTCCCAACATGCAGAGAAGAGCAACAAAGAAGATTAGGGGGCTGGAAGCAAAAACATATGAAGAACAGTTGCAGGAATTGGGTATGTCTAATCTAGTGAAGTTCGGCCGTTCGAATCCCTAGTGCTGTGTAATGGAGTGAGCTCCTTTTACTTGTCCCAGCTTCTGGCAATCTAGCAGTTCGAATGCACATGAAAAATGCAAGTAAAAAAAACAGGGATCACATTTGGTGGAAAAGTACCATTCCGTGTGCATTTGGCGTTTGGTTATGCCGGCCACATGACCATGGAGACGTCTTCGGACAGCGCTGGCTCTTCAGTTTTGAAATGGAGATGAGCACCATGCCTTAGAGTTGGGAACGACTAGCACATATGTGCGAGAGGAACCTTTATCTTTACCTTTAGTCTAGTGAAAAGAAGGACTTGTGTGACATGATAGCACTGTTCCAATATTTGAGGGGTTGCCACAAAAAAACAGAGGATCAACCTATTCTCCAAAGCCCCTGAGGGCAGAGTAAGAAGCAATGGATGGAAAAAAATCAAGGAGAGAGTCAATCTAGAACTAAGGAGAAATTTCCTGAGAGTTAGAACAATTATCTAGTGGAACAGCTTGCTTTCAGAAGTTGTGAATGCTCCAAAAACAGAGGTTTTTGAGAAGAGATTGGGCAACCATTTGTCTGAAATGGTATAGGATTTCCTGTTTGAGCAGGGGGTGGACTAGAAGACCTCCAATGTCCCTTCAAACTCCATTGTTCTGTTATTCTGTTAAATTTCTTGCCATTCTCTTTGCTATCTGGTTTTTAAACGTCATTTTGATTAAGAAAAAGTGAATTAGAAGTTAGCGTGCTGCAAAGCCAACTCCCAGCTTAGAACTATGCCTCTGTCCCCTCAGAAATTAAAACTTCGTGCATTGTTTGCCTTCAAATTCACGACAGTTTCTGATTGGCCAAGCTCACTGTAGAAACCATTTTGTGTGACAAAGCTTAAAACATATTTTCCAAATTCCAAACGGGCTTATTGGCTTGCAAAGCATTAATTCATTCACAAAGCGTTGAGATTATAGTAAACACGATTATCCCAAATGAGAAGGGCCTTAACCGCATTCTATGTAAAGTAAAATAGTGAAGTTGTATTATGCGGTGCAGAAGTCCTCTAACATCCAATGATGTCTTTCATTGATTTTTCTCTCAGAAGGTTAATAATTTACTGAATGTAACTGCCCAGCTACATCCACAGTAAGTGATTCTTTGTACTAAAACAATGGGCGAAAAAGAGAGAAAAGTGGATTTTATGATCTCCGAACGTGCAGCATCTACTTTAGCTCATTTGAGTATTACCTTATTTACATATGAATCTACCTGCTGATTAATTTTCTGTTAATGTAACACCCATCGCTTCACCCAGTTTAGCCTATTGATTTCATACTGTATAGTACTTTATACTTCATGGACCTTGCTGTTTGATTGTTTCATTTCAGCTTTTTCTTACTGGCTAGAAACTACTCATAGAATGAATGGGATATAATTTCTCTTCTTTGAACAGCCCACGATTTCCTCAGTACTGAATGCACCCATCCTGTGACTGCTTTTTCTCTTATATAGGTGCATGTATTAGTGTTCAAAGCAGTGGTGAAATTATTTTAATTAAACATCTCTACGTCCCTCTGAAGGTTTCCACAGTAGTGTGCACTGCCTTAAGCCAATGTTCTTTTGTTTAACTCTTGGCTGCGGTCTTCAGCTTGCTTAAATATGTAGCACTTGGTTATGAATTATAAAGATCAATATCCTAATGTGGGATTTGTCTGAACTGGACTGCAACTGGGCAAAAGTCTAAATGAGTCTTGTGAGGTTATCTGCACTAAGTTAGATTTCGTAACTCCTGATGAAGTGGACACGTTTGTCCTCTGTTTGCTGTGCCCGGGCTTGTTAAGGTGCTTCCAGAAGCATTGGCACCTTTGAGGGAGTGGATCAGTGGTGGGATTTAAATATTTTTACTATCGGTTCTGTGGGTGTGGCTTGGTGGGCGTGGCATGGCTTGGTGGGTGTGGCAGAAGGATACTGTAAAATCTCCATTCCCTCCCCACTCCAGGGGAAGGATACTGTAGAATTGTGATGGCGAACCTATGCCACATGGAGCCATTTGTCAGGGCACGCCAGAATTACCCTGTCAGCTGGCCAGCACGCATGTGTGCGCTGGTCAGCTGACTTCGGCCTTCTTTTGAGGCCATTTTTCACCCTCCAGTGGCTTCAGGAGCTTCCCTGAAACCTCCAGAGCGTGAAGAACCGGCCCTAGGAGCAAACCGGAAATTCAGGAACAGACTTCATCATTCTTCATCATTCATAACCAAATGCTATATATTTAAGCAAGCTGAAGACCACAGCCAAGAGTTAAACAAAAGAACATTGGCTTAAGGCAGTGCACACTACTGTGGAAACCTTCAGAGGGACGTAGAGATGTTTAATTAAAAAAATTTCACTTAACTGCTTTGAACACTAATACATGCACCTATGTAAGAGAAAAAGCAGTCACAGGATGGGTGCATTCAGTACTGAGGAAATTGTCGGCTCTTCAAAGAAGAGAAATTATATCCCATTCATTCTATGAGAAGAAAAAGCTGAAATGAAACAATCAAACAGCAAGGTCCGTGAAGTATAAAGTACTATACAGTATGAAATCAATAGGCTAAACTGGGTGAAGCTTCTAAAGCCTCTGGAGGGCCTCGGGGTGGGGGAGGGCTGTTTCCCCCCCCCCCCCAGGCCTATAAAGCCTCTGGAGTCTGGGAAGGGCAAAAAAAAGCACACCATAAACGGGGGGGGGGGAGCGCTGGTCATACGTGCATGCACACTGGAGTCATGTGCAAAGCATTATGGATGTGGCACATCTGTGCACGACCCTCCTGTGTTCCTACTGCTTTTGGCACGTGAACCAAAAAGGTTCACCATCACTGCTGTAGAATCTCCATTCCCTCTCCACTCCAAGGGAAGGTTAATGCAAAATCCCCATTTCCTCCCAATCAGCGGGGACTCAGGAGGCAGAGAATAGATGGGGGCGGGGCCAGTCAGAGTTGGTATTTACTGGTTCTCCAAGCTACTCAAAATTTCCGCTACCGGTTCTCCAGAATTGGTCAGAACCTGCTGAATACCACCTTTCGAGTGGATGGTTCAGCCTTGAAGGAAATGGTGCTACACCCTTCTCTCAAGAAGTCATTGCTGGACCCTTCCATTCTGGATACCTGTTGTCTACTTTCTAATCTCTCATCTGTGGGGAAGGTTGTTGAGAAGGCGTCAGACAGTGGTTTTAGACCAGGGGTCCCCAAACCCTGGTCTGTGGACCGGCACATGCCAGAAACCAGGTTGCGCAAACAAGTAAAGCCAATACAATTTTGTATGACAAAATTACAAAACTACTTTATGTCTAGCATAATAATCTGAATGGAAAGCAGTCAGGCCATCGAATTAAAACATGGCTTTGGACTGTTTAAACTAGCTGACCATCAGCTCTCCATTAAGAACATTATGCATGCAAATGCATGCAAAGTAAGATTTAAAAAGCTTTTTCAATTTGATTCTTTCTGAATTACGTGCATGTAATTTTAGTTTACTGTTGCACTCTATAGTCTTGCCTCCAATTATATTAAATAGTACTTTTTATGTAGATATTCTGATTTATTATTGTCTGGAAATATGACTGTAATCATATAATTTCAAAAGTTCATTAGCTAATTTAAAAAAACGATACGCCTCAAAACCCAGGCCCTATTTGTAGAAGACATATATATCCATGCTGCTTTGTCTTTTCATACAGAGATAAATAAGATTTTGTTGTGAAATAGATTGGTTTTTGCACAAGGAATTGGTTTGGAAGCAAGCTACTTAGCACCTGGGTTTATACTGCTAAACAAGGACTTCAATAAAATTGAATTGTGAATTGTTTTGCTATATTAGCAAGTGAATGAATAATTGCTTATACCACAAAATTAATAAGAGAAATGATTGTGCTTGAAAGATTTCTCCTCCCCACTCCTCCTTACTGCATCTCAATCTTTCAGTAATTTTTCACTTGGATAAATTCACAGTCGTTTAGCTTTTTGACTACCATGGATTTCCTAGAATCATCATTGATTCTGTAGAGATAGTCCTTATTTATTCCTCTATAGAAATGGAACAAAAGAAAGGGAATAGAGGAGGACAACCCACAGAAGGAAAACAAAATAGCTTGTATTGATCCACTGCTATTTTCAGGCTAATATTGCAATTTGGCTGGGGTGGAAATGGCTAGTCTCATCTGCCCTATTGAAAGAGCCAACAGAGTTTAAAAAAAAAAAAAAGAATCAGCAACTATAGATTGTAAAAAAACTGTTCGTGTTCTTGAGAAAATACAGCTGTGAAGGTTAAATCCAACTTCGGCATTCACTGAGATCATTCATCCTCTTCATTGCTGTCAACAGCATTATATTGGAGGAAGCAGCGCAGGCCATGCTAATTGTGGGAAGCCCCCCCCCCCCCCACCGTTAGAAGAATGAAATATTCTGGGAAATATTAAAAAGGCAGAATATTATATTTCCCCAAAGGGAGAAATAGAGAAACATGCTCTTAAAGACAGAAAGCAGATGTAATAGCCCCCCCTGCAGATATTTTGTGCTCATTAAGAAAGACTGGGGCACTAGCCCCCCATGTCCTGTTTTGGCTCTACCAGGCCTCCTTGAAGCCTCCCTTGGAGCCATAATGGGGATCGTGGAAACTCCTGGAAGGGGTGGGAAAGGTAAGGTTGCAAGCCTGGTGAGGGAGGGGTGCAGCAAGCTCCAGGGAGAAGGGGGGTGGGGCTAGCGAGACTTACCTATAGGCAGGAGGAGGCAGCTCAGTTGGGGCTGCAGGGCAAGCTGCCCGGGAGATGAGGAGTGACTGGGTGGGGTGGATGGGCAGGGCGAGTGACCGGAGAGCCGGTTCAGAGGTATAACAGACCTGGGGTTGCTGCCGGTTCCAGAACCAGTAGGAACCCCCACCACTGCCCCTGCCCCCCTGGAGGAAATACCAAGCTCAGCTTGGAGGTGAGCAGCGCGGCGCACGTGGGGGAGGGCATGAGGCGTGTATGTGCATGCATGGACATGTTGGGGGGTGCTGTATGGGTATCTGCACATGTGTGTGCTATTGCGCGCACACACTCAACAGTTTTGGCACCCAACAGCAAAAAGGTTAGCCATCACTGCCCTAAGGCATTTCAGACATTACGCAACCAACCCCCCCAGCAGCATCTCTGAAACTTATAAAAATCCATGTACCCATCAAACCAATTGGTCAGCTGCACTACAACCAAAAACCCTGGTGGTTCTGATTATCAATAAATGGACCTTCTTTCCAATCAGCCTTCAGCCTCTATGTCAGGGGTGCCGAGCTCCTTTCTGTCAGGGGTGCCAAGCTCGCGGTGTCACGGTGGCATCATGTGATGTATTGGGTCTTTCCCCCCCCCCTTCCCTAAACCGGGTGTGGGCGTGGCTAGCACATGACGTACCCAGCCCACAGGCTGCGAGTTTGACAGCCTTGCTCTATGTTGTTTCCAGGGTCCTTTCTCCCAGCTTGGAACTGAACCGGATGGAATTTTCTTCCACCACAAGAATGCATTGAAAGTAATTAAAAATAAGAGAAGAATCCTGTTGATTTTACCATTTCATCGATATTTTACATCAGAGTTTCTCAACTATGCACCGTCTAAATAACTTTTAAGAATGGTTGCAGGAATTGGGTATGACTAGTTTAATGAAAAGAAGTATTAGGAGGTGACATGATAGCAGAGCTCCAATATCTCAGGGGTTGCACCAAAGAAGAGGGAGCAAAGCTATTCTCCAGAGAGCCTGAGGGCAGGACAAGAAGCAATGGGTGGAAACTAATCAAGGAGAGAAGCAACTTAGAACTAAGGAGAAATTTCCTCACAGAACAATGAATCAGTGAAACAGCTTGACTCCAGAAGTTGTGAATGCTCCAACACTGGAAGTCTTTAAGAAGATATTGGATAGCCATTTGTCTGAAGTGGTGTAGGGTTTCCTGCCTAAGCAGGGGGTTGGACTAGAAGACCTTCAAGGCTATTCTATTCTGTTCTGTTCTGTTCTGTTCTGTTCTAATTAAAAACAAAATAAAGTTGCAAAACTAAGATTTCATCCCCCCATCTCCCTCCCTCCCTTATCTGATATTCCTGAACTGAAAATTGATTTCTTAAAACAAAAAATAGAAATGAGGCGAGAAGAATCTCACTTTCTGTGCCCTCAATTCTGTGGTTTCAGTCAGTCACCAATAAAATGCTTGATTTCTTAGAGTTATCAGCAGTGCAAAATGCGGCGAGAAAACTATTAAAATGGAAATCAAACCAGCACATGCACATTGAGAAGGACTTTTCTTATGCTTCTGTCAGTCATGTCTACAATGGTAGTGAAATTGCAAGTGTCTCTAGGCTGGTGTGTCTTTGAAATGCTATTTTGTTATAATAAATTAAAATATTTGATTTTTTTTAAGGTTCCTTTCTCACATTTTATTGATTTTTTTAGAAGTCTGGAAAGTCAGCTAGAAATACATTAAATGTATATGAATCAGCTAGAAATAAATTGAATGATGTATCAGGAATAATGCACTGGGAGTTAAGAATGTATTCAGTGGAACATGACATGGGGAATATTTAGCAATGACTGGATGAATGGAGTGGATTTTTTTAAATAGTTTGAGTAGGCTGAAAACTTAGACTTGCAACATTGCTCAGGTTTACATAGCAAAATGGAGAATTTTAAGTTTTCCTGAAGTTGTTTAAGTTGTTTTGTCAGGTTTGAAACGTTCTTACTTTTTGTCTTAGTTCCAGCAATCATTCAATTGTTGTTATCAGGAAGTCAAAATATTTTTGATTTTACATAGAGAATCATGTTTACATTTCCAGCTCTCAAAGGGCAAAGTCTTAAGGCCAAGGTCTCTGTAACTTCTGGTCCTCTTGAAGTTGTCTAATGACACATTTCAGAAAATGTCAACCAGCTTAAGAAATAGACAGGTCCTTTGAGTACTGCTGTTCCTCAGAGTGGAAAAATGAATGGATCAATGCAGTGATGGGATTCTGAATTTTTTCTACCAGTTCTGTAGGGGTGGCTTGGTGGGCATGGCAAGGGAAGGATACTGTAAAATCTCCATTCTCGCCCCACTCCAGGGGAAGGATATTGTAAAATCTTCATTCCCACCTCACTCCAGGGCAAGGATACTGTAAAATCTCTATTCTCTCTCCACTCCAGGGGAAGGTCACTGCAAAATCCCCATTCCCTCCCGATCAGCTGGGACTCGGGAGACAGAGAATTAATGGGGGTGGGGCCAGCCAGAGGTAGTATTTACTGGTTCTACCAACTACTCAAAATTTCAGCTATCGGTCCTCCAGAACTGGTCAGAACCTGCTGAATACCACCTCTGAATCAATGGTCGGAGAATATAATTCACTTGCGTCAAATCCATGATCTGAAATGACGGATACTATAAGTGTTTTCGAATATTTTTGGAAGGCATCAGGTAATTTTTTTAAAAAAGCCATTCCTTACTTTACTGAATTAACTAAATGTTTTGCATTTACCCAAATGAGGAAGAATATCTTTCTGAATACTTTAGCAAACAAAATGAAAATCCTTGAAGCACAAACATTTTTATAATTAGTTTCTAGCATGGTCAATTACTAACTGGCTGCTAATGCTGCTTAACAATCCATGTGCTATTAAAATTCATTTCCACTTGCAATGTGTTTATCACTGTCCCCAATTCACCAAAGCACTTAACCCCAAGGAAGCCAGCTTTCCAGTTAAAGTAAATGGGACTACTCAAGTGCTCACAGCTGGAACATTTTGTTTTATTTTTATTATCTTGCTGAGGGCAAGCAAGTTTGGTATCTTGCATGATTGATCCATTAACAACTGCTAGATTTATATAGATCTGAAGAACAAAATTAGGAGACAGGTTTTGCTTTTGGTTTTCCTTTCAGTGATCTATTGCCAACTTGCTTAACAGGAACCAGCCAAATTCTTTTTGCTTACGTTATTTCTCTATGAGTTTCAGCATTGTTGCACTGCAAACATTCTTAGATACATAGCTCCATAACTTTCTGTTTTATTTTCAAACTTTTAAAACTTCCTTGTTTTCAGAAGTGATTTCATAACAACTTCCACACTGTTTAGTACAAAATAATAGGATCAGTATGCAAAGTTTCATCAAAACAAAAGTACTAAATTTTAACTCGGGGTAAATTAACAAAACAAGAGGAAGGGAAAACAAAGTCAGAAAGTAGGGATTTATAGTTATATGGGATTAGTTATAGTGGAGGTGAAGTTTAATAAGGTAAGCAAAAACATTCATGGTCAATTTCTTGAAATACATCTACTTCCATACACATTCCTGCCAAGATATATGGGCAGCGGGTGGGAGTGAAATTTTTTAGCAATGTAGGAATTTTGATGGAGATGGTTTAACAAAATAGGGGAAAATTTTTAGTAAATTCTAAAATGTTTTAGATTGTTATTGAAGAATTACTAGTTAATAAACAATAAGTCACAATAAGAGCAATGAAATAATAATAGATGATATATACATATATGTCTATGTATGAATGCATGTATGTATGTACATAGGTATGTAAGTATGGGAATAAGTATGTTTATCAGGTTGGATATAAATGGTAAAAGATTTTTAGTTAATTATTAAGGAATATTAATGGATATTGTTTAATAATAATTAATAATAATAATAATAATTTTTAATTTGTTGACCGCTCCCTCTCCCCGTAGGGACTCGGAGCGGTGCACAGGGAAAAACTAAAACAATAAATATACAGACATATTAAAAACAAATTAAACAATACCTGTGCTAAAAATACTCCATTTACATACTAAAATTCCCAATTAACAACTAAAACCCCATAGAGAGAGACTACCCTAGGCCGGCCAAGCAGAAAAGATATGTTTTTAATTTTAGACGGAAGGAGCGGAGGTCCGTGGTCATTCTAATGTCGGGGGGAAGGTTGTTCCAGAAGGCTGGGCCCGCCACAGAGAGAGCCCTTCCCCTGGGCGTCGCCCGCTGACAAAGTCTAGTGGACGGCACCCGGAGAAGTCCCTCTCTGTGGGAGCGAATTGGCCGTGAGGATGTGTGAGGCAGGATCCGATCCCGCAAATAGCTAGGTCCCGAGCCATGGAGCGCTTTAAAGATGATGACTAATACCTTGATATTAATAAAAAAGGGGGGCTAGAAATAACATAAATTGATTTCTATGCAGAGTACGTTTCCAGGGTGAAATATCAGAGGAGATTTTTTGGAATAGACAATGAACACCATTATGTGGTTATGTTTAAGTAAGATTTGTTTGAAGAAGAAGGTAGGCTAAATATGGAATATTAGAGGAGAATTTTGGTATAATGATATTAAGATATATAATGAATGAATTTTTTGATTTAAAATCTATAAATTGACATTACTTATGAGCAGCGATGGTTCTAGAAAAGCACAAGAGTTATGTGTAACCAGTCGATATGCTTTCCAAAAGATACAATGTAGAATGATGGTTTTTCCTTTTGGTATTTTTGTTTTATTAAAAAAATAAAAAATTTCAAAAAATAATAATTAGCAACCGGTTTGCTGCCCGTTTGCTGGGTGGGCGTGGCCATGGAGGGCGTGGCCTACTCAGCCTCCTGCATCATGACAGGGAGTGTGTTTTCGCCCTCCCCAGGCTCCGCAGGCTTTCCTCAAGCTTCTGGGAGGGCAAAAATGGCCTCCCCATGTTTTGGAGGTCCTCCAGAGGCCAGAAACAGTCCCGTTTCTGGAGTTCCGGAACTTCCAGGAGGCCCGTTTTTCACCTTCCCAGAGCCTCCACGCAGGCCCTGCACTTACCTGGTATGATGAACAGGCTGCATGGAGACTCCTTGGAGGGGAGCGGTGGGAGCCTGTCCTTCCAACTACCAGTTTGGTGAACCAGATGTAAAATTAGCATCTGGTTTGCCCAAACCAGTCCGAACCAGCTGAATTCCATCCCTGTAATATGGGATTTAATATGAGATTAAGTCAACCTTAGATTAAGTCAAACCAAGCTTGACATGGTTTTAATAACACAGTTTGCATCCCAGTTTTATGCATATTGATTAGATGATTTTCATAATATTTGCAGCCAGGGAAGCCAATACCTGTGGAACATGTGATCAGTAGGCAATGCTTGAGGAATTTAATTGTTTCATCTTCATGGAAATAAATGTTGATGCCTTTGAACTGTGGTACTGGCGTAAATTATTATGTATACCAGGGGTAGTCAACCTTTTTATACCTACCGGCCACTTTTGTATCTCAGTAGTAAAATTTTCTAACCGCCCACAAGTTCTGTAGTAATGGTGATTTATAAAGTAGGGAAGTCAATTAAATTAAAAAAAGGAAAATGCTTCAGTATCGGACAAAACCCCTACCGCACACCATGAAAGCTGGAACGCCCACTAGTAGGTGGTAGGGACCAGGTTGACTACCATTGGTGTATATACCATGGACACTTCAGCCAGAACAACCAACAGAGAGGTGATGAGAAGCCAGAAGCATCAATAGAAGCCAAAATCACAAGACTACATCTAATTTACCTTGACCATGTTATGTGGGCAAATTCATTGGAGAAGTCAGTGATTCTAGGCGTGGTTAGTGGATCAAGAAGAAGGTGCAAGCAAAGAATCTGTTGGCTTGATACCATCAAAGCTGATACAAAGATGAACATCCAACAATTGAAAGAAGCTGTGCTTGAGAGGGTAGCCTGGAGAGCACTTGCCTATAAATTCACCAAGACTCCAACATGACTGAATGGTTAAAAGTACGACTAGGGAATAAACGCAGCTTGTTTATACTCCCGTTCTGCCACTTGGATTATTATAATGGCCTGCTGGCCGGATTATACAATACAATAATACAATAGCAGAGTTGGAAGGGACCTTGTAGGTCTTCTAGTCCAACCCCCTGCATGGGCAGGAACCTTATACCATTTCAGACAAATGGCTGTCTAACATCTTTTTAAAGACTTCCAGGGTTGGGGCATTCACAACTGCTGGAGGCAAGCTGTTCCAGAGGTTAATTGTTCTTACTGTTAGGAAATTTCTCCTTAGTTCTAAGTTGCTTCTCTCCTTGGTTAGTTTCCACCCATTGCTCCTTGTCCTGCCCCCAGGTGCCTTGGAGAAAAGTTTGACTCCCTCTTCTTTGTGGCACCCTCTGAGATATCGGAACACTGCTATCATGTCTCCCCTGGTCCTTCTCTTCATCAAACTAGACATACCCAGCTCCTGCAGCCGTTCTTCATATGTCTTAGTCTCCAGTCCTCTAATCATCTTGGTTGCTCTTCTTTGCACTCTTTCCAGAGTCTCCACGTCTTTTCTACATCGTGGCAACCAAAACTGTATGCAGTATTCCAAGTGTGGCCTTACCAAGGCACTATACAGTGGCATTAACACTTCATGCGATCTAGATTCTATCCCTCTGTTTATGCAGCCTAGAACTGTGTTGGCTTTTTTGGCAGCTGCTGCACACTGCTGGCTCATATTTAAATGGTTGTCCACTAGGATTCCGAGATCCCTCTCACAGTTGCTACTATTGAGCAAGGTACCACCTATACTGTACTTGTGCATTTGGTTTTTCTTGCCTATATGTAGGACCTTACTTTTTTCACAATTGAATTTCATTTTATTAGACAGTGCCCAATGTTCAAGTTTGTCTAGATCCTTCTGTATCTTAAGCGTATCTTCTGGAGTGTTGGCTATTCCTGCCAGCTTGGTGTCGTCTGCGAATTTGATGAGTTCCCCATTTATCCCCTCATCCAAATCGTTGATGAAGATGTTAAAGAGTACTGGGCCTAAAATAGAGCCTTGGGGGACTCCACTGCATACTTCCTTCCATGTAGATGCAGTTCCATTGAGGACTACACGTTGAGTGCGGTTGGTCAGCCAGTTACGAATCCATTTGGTGGTGCTGCTGTCTAACCCACAATTTTCTACTTTATCTAATAGTAGGTTATGGTCTACTTTATCAAATGCCTTACTGAAGTCCAGGTAAATTATATCAACAGCATTCCTCTGGTCCACTGATTTTGTTACTTTGTCAAAGAATGCAATTAGATTCGTCTGGCATGATCTGTTTTTGACAAACCCATGTTGGCTTTTGGCTATTACTTTGTTTGCTTCTAGGTGTTCACTTATTTGTTGTTTAATTATCTTTTCCAGAATCTTTCCTGGTATTGAGGTCAGGCTGATGGGTCTATAGTTTCCTGGATCTGTTTTTTTTCCTTTTTTGAAGATGGGAACCACATCTGCTCTTTTCCAGTCTTCTGGCAGTTCCCCGGTGCTCCAGGATCTCTGAAAGATATAGTTCAGTGGTTCTGAGATCTCGTCTGCCAGTTCCTTCAGAACCCTGGGGTGTAATCCATCCGGTCCTGGTGATTTGAACTTGTCCAGGGCAGACAGGTGCTCACTTACCATTTTCTTCCCTATTTCAACTTGTGTTCCTAATCTGATATTTGTGGTGCTGTTTTTGATTGATTGGACTGTTTTATCCCTTTGTGTAAAGACAGATGCAAAAAAAGAGTTAAATAGTTCTGCTTTCTCCCTGTTGCTTATCATCTTCTTGCCATTTTCTCCCAGCAGTGGACCAATTGTTTCCTTAACTTTTTTCTTATTTTTAACATGTTGGAAGAAGCTTTTTTTGTTATTTTTTACTTTTTTGGCAAGCCTTTCTTCATTGTGAGCCTTAGCTTTCCTCACTTCATCTTTACAGGCTCGGGCTATTTGCTGATATTTTGCCTTGGTTATGTCCCCCTTTTTCCACTTTTTATATTTATCCTTTTTGTCTTTCAATTTGTCAGAGAGTTCTTTATGCAGCCATGCTGGTTTCTTTTGGGAACTGTTATTTTTCTTCTTCATTGGTATTGCGCTGGACTGGGCTTTTATAATCTCATTTTTCAAAATTTCCCAAGCTTCTTGAGTTGTTTTCCCCTTGAGGATTCTCATCCATGGAATCCTTCCCAAGCTCTCTCTGAGTTTATTGAAATTAGCTCTCTTGAAGTCTAAGACTCTAGTTTGACTTTGTTCAACTACTTTTGTTTGCATAATGTTGAATTCCAGTATTTCATGATCGCTTGCCCCCAAAGTTCCTGTGGCTTCTACACCTTCTATCATTTCCTCTCTGTTAGTGAGAATTAAGTCCAATATTGCTGATCCCCTTGTTCCCTTCTCTACCTTTTGGGAAACAAAGTTGTCTGCTAGGTTTGTTAGGAACCTGTTGGATCTTCCACTTGGTGCAGAGTTTGTTTCCCAATTGATGTCAGGGTAGTTAAAATCTCCCATTACTATTGCAGTGTGCTTCCTACATACCTTAGTTAGCTGGTTAGCAAAAAGTACATCCACTTCCTCTGCTTGGTTGGGTAGTATAGACCTATGACAATATCATTCCCCCCCCAACCTTTAATATTGACCCAAATACATTCAAGATAGTTCTCATCATTGTTGTGCTCTATTTCTGTAGAGATGTAATTATTTCTTATATATAGTGCATTATCAAAAACCTCATTTTTATGTCTCCTGATTTTATTCTGGATCTTCCTTATTTTGCCTCTACTACTTTTTTTAACATCTTGTCCGAGGGCACCCAGCATGATTGCTATTTTGAGACAACCCAGGAGCAATATACAGGGCACAGAGGTTTGTTCCTACAAACAGTGGTTTTATATACAAGACTTCTATATACACGGAGGCTGCTTGGAAAGATGGTTTAATGGTGGACAGGACCACATGGTTTGAAGTCCTAGGGGAAAAGGTGATCACGTGCTTCCAGATGTTGAGTGAAGAAGAAGAAGAAAAAGGGTCTTGCTGGAGAGTTCCTGAGTTTTTTATCCTCTCTGTTCGGCCCCTCCTCTCTGTTTCCTGTTCCTGTGTAAGAAATGTATTCTGATTGGTTGTCAGACTCCCATGTAGGGGCAACTCTCTTGGCTGCGTTTGGCTGAGTTCCCAGATGCCACGTGGTGAGTTGGGTAAAGGGTTATGCTATCATGCCTTAATCCCATCGCCCTGGAGCTGAAGGGAGGAGATCTTTGTTATGTAGAATAGACTGGCTCAGGCATTTTAGTGGCTATTAAGTGGGGGCTATTAAGAGTGAGTCTGTTTCCTGCCTAAAAACATGTTTCTCCATTTCCTATCCAGGGAAACATAATATTCTTCCTTTTCATTTCATTTCATTTCATTTCATTTATTCGACTTATTAACCGCCCCCTCTCCCCAAAGGGACTCGGGGTGGTGCACAGCAAATATAAAAATACAATACATCACAATAAATACATAAATACATTAAAACTATATTAAATTACACCCTGTGCTAAAAACTACCCCGTTAAAATCCCTAAAGCCCAATTTAAAATTTCTCTACTAAACAACTAAGGCTAAAAACAGTAGGTTAGGCCAGGCCGGCCTGTTGGAAAAAGTAGGTTTTTAGTTGCTGACGGAAGGAGCGGAGGTCCGGGATAGATCTAAGTTCGGGGGGTAGGTCGTTCCAGAGGGTCGGGCCCGCCACAGAGAAGGCCCTTCCCCTGGGCGTCACCCGCTGGCATTGCCTAGTGGATGGCACCCGGAGAAGCCCCTCTCTGTGGGAGTGAATCGGCCAAAGGGATGTATGGGGTAGGATGCGATCCCGCAGGTAACTAGGTCCAATGCCATGGAGCGCTTTGAAGATGGTGACCAACACCTTGAAGCGCACCCGAAAGACCACAGGCAGCCAGTGCAGCTCGCGCAGGAGCGGTGTTACGTGGGAATACCTCGAGGTACCCAATATTCAATATTTCAATATTTCCCAGGGTATTTCATTTATCTAGGAGAGGGGTGGGTGCTAACTTCCTCATAGGCAATCAATCAATCTCCAACTCTACGCAGAGAGTCACTATAAAGATAATACATGAGGACAAAGATAACACTAGGAGAGAGAGGCACCCTCACATGGCCCCTCTTATTTTTATTATTTTTATTATTTTATTAGATTTCTAGACCGCCCCCTCTCCCCGAGGGGACTCTTAGGTAGACAGCGTCTTAAAGCAGCAATACCTCTGCTGACTCCTCCTCATATTGTCATCTTACGTTACAGCCTTACATTGGCTGGTCAGCTTTAAATCATCATTACCTTGACTCATCTTTTGTTGGGAATTGAATAATATACCAGTACAAATTGATGGTATTGATGCAATGAGGAACACCCAATTTTTTTGAAAGAGCTGCTGATGGGCTATATACCCGTAAACTTGATTCTTTTAGAACTGGTGATGACTTGAATAGCCCTAGAAACCAAAAGTACCAATAATCAGGCCAACGTCATTTAGTTTCACCAGGCGCTAGCATAGCCATGTGATAATTAAGAGCATTTTCTCCTTTTGTCCCAGTTCTTTGGGATAGATTCCTAACAAGATTATGCTTGGAAATAAACAACTTAAAAGCACAAATGTTTCTCTTTAATGAGTCGCTATGAAATTGCTCAAACATAAATAAGTTCTTCAGTGATGGGTTGCAGATCCCATTCCAACCGGTACGGTTGGAATGAGCCCGGCGTCACCCACATGGGTGCGTGCATGCGTCGTACCTACCTGCGACGCTCCCCCTGGCCACGCCCCCCCAGAATCCCCCGCGCGACTAGCTGGAGCCTCCAGGTGCACCTCAAGGGAAGCCCCATCTAGAGAGCATTACAATAGTCCAGGCGGGAGATGACGAGGGCTTGAGTGACCGTGCGTAAAGTGTCACAATCCAGAAAGGGACGCAACTGGCGTATCAGGCGGACCTGATAAAAAGCCACCCTGGCCACGGCCGTCATGTGATCTTCTAGAGACAGCCGAGAATCCAGGACACCCAAGTTGCGAGCCCTCTCTGATGTGCATGTGCGGGAGGCAGGGGACATGCGGGAGATGTACATGCACGCATGCATGGGAGGGGAGGGGCAGTCACATGCACATGTGCAGGGGGAAGGGAGAGTGCAGGGGGTCACAGGTGCATGCACAGGGCCACAGGGGCATGGGGGGTGTTGTGCGCACATTGCATTATGGGTGTGGGCACACACGTGCATGCTTTTGACACACAACGACAAAAAGGTTAGCCATCACTGCTATGTAATGTCCTCAGGATGTCATATGTCTTCTCTTCCCAAAAGAACTTGTAAAATGTTTATTATACAATTACAACTATACAATAGCAGAGTTGGAAGGGACCGTGGCGGTCTTCTAGTCCAACCCCCTGTCTAGGCAGGAAACCTTATACCATTTCAGACAAATGGCTCTCCAACATCTTCTTAAAGACTTCCAGTGTTGGAGCATTCACAACTTCTGGAGGCCAGTTGGTCCACTGACTTATTGTTCTAACTGTCAGAAATTTCTCCTGAGTTCTAAGTTGCTTCTGTCCTTGATTAGTTTCCACCCATTGCTTCTTGTCCTACCCTCAGGTGCTTTGGAGAATAGCCTGACTCCCTCTTCTTTGTGTAATTCCTGAGATATTGGAACACTGCTATCATGTCTCCCCTAGTCCTTCTTTTCATAAGACTAGACATACCCAGTTCCTACAACCGTTCTTCATATGTTTTAGTCTCCAGTCCCCTCATCATCTTTGTTGCTCTTCTCTGCACTCTTTCTAGGGTCTCCACATCTTTTCTACATCGTGGCGACCAAAACTGAATGCCGTATTCCAAGTGTGGCCTTCCCAAGGCATTATAAAGTGGTATTAAACACTTTTTATATTGACAGTTTGTTTTATTAATATGTGTGAGTCACAAGAACTGACTTTGATTTATACACAGACTTTTGTGTTTGTGTACAGAAGTGTTTCTCAACTTTGGCTTTAAGATACAGGAACTTCAACTCCCAGAATTCCCCAGCCGGCTTCTAACTTCTTTCCTTGTTTTAGTTTTCGCATTTGGAGTTTCCGATAACATGGGAACTTCCCACGTGATCATGATTTCATAGAAGAATAAAAGCACATCAGGTGACCCGAGAAAAAGATCCTTTGCTTTCCTTGGTGCTTGGCATGTTCTCCCCTCTCCAATCCTTTTTTTCCTTTCTGATACCGATGTTTCTTATTATTATTGTTAAGCGAGAAATTTGATTTTCAATACGGAGGCCATTAGTTATCCCCTCCCCCCACCCTTATATTGCAAGGTCTGTTTGATATTGCTTAGCGGCCTAACTCTCTTCTGTCGACAGTGATATAAATTCTAATTGACATTTTTTGAAGCTAAAATTCTATCTTAGTGGCAAGAAAACCCCTTTCCCCCTGAAGAGTTAATATGATAGGGCAGCCAGAGAGAGAGAGAGAAAGAGAGAGAATGAGAATGCTCATATTGTCTGGATGCAATAAACAAAGCCACTTGAAATTTTAATCAAGATATCTGTCTCTGGATCTCCCCTTCTGAGGAGTTAATCTTTCTAAAATAGCCCTTCTGATGCTCATCAGCCCATGGTATTGATCATTTCATTGCTTTTGAGACATGGACTGCAACTTAAGCATTGATCTTTGACACTGTAAGACTTCTGTGGTAACATATAGTCATGTACAACATTGATTTCACTTTTATTGTTGTGTACCTTTAGATTTCGAGAAACCCTTCCGCACACACAAAAAAACCCAACCCTCTAGTTTGCTTTTTGTGTGTGTAAAGTTTCAGTTTTTGGATACCACTCTTTATTCACCACAAAAAAAGCTCAGATGAATGCAAAATAATGTGCTATTGTTTAAAATACCCCTTTGATTCTTAGATTCAGCACTGACTTAATGCAGCCCTCTCATTAGAGAACTAGTTTTATTGTAAGGACTGTTTTCTTAGGTAATATATATAGGTAATTGTTTCACAACAACCTGTTATTAGGCCCCAATTCAGGGAGGAAACACACTGTTTCCTTTACTGATCATCGGCTCATCGCTAGAGACCATCCAAACAGCAAGCCAAGAATTACGTTGTATAATATTTTAGATATGTGTGTTAGTTTTATGAGCTGATCAATAAATTAATTAGAAGAGACCAGGATAGATCCTGATGAGAGCTAATAAGCTCGAAATAGATCTATCCTGGTCTCTTCTAATTAATTTATTGATCAGCTCATAAAACTAACACACACACACACACACACACACACACACACACACACACACACACATATATATATATATATATATATATATATATATATATATATATATATTCAGCAGGGATGCTTCAATATTAGTTTTTGATAAACTGAAACTGCCAAAATCATCCAGAAGAATGCCAAAGCTAGTAGACCCTTATGTTCTCATCCAGAGTATACTTTGCATTGGGTTAGATCAGATAATTTGCAAAAATTAATTTTGAAGGCATGGTTACATTTCCAGTGGAGGTTTCAGAATTGCATCAATAGCTTTTGTGCGCCATTAGACAGCTGCTTTTTCAAGCCGGTTGCTCACGATCTCTCAGAGGGAATAGGGAAAAGGTACAATATCAATAATCTGCATTTTAATTACTCCCCATCTCTGGAAGTGCTTTGTACCTGTAGTTGCAGAGAATCTGGGCTCGCTCTTTGATTCTTAATAGGGAGCCGCACATACAGATCATGGCTGCTGAACTAAATAGCCTTATTGATTTTTCCACCACGGCCCTCAGGTACTAGAGGACAAGCGTGTGGTGCGCAGTCCAATTTGGTACCAGTCACTCATTTCAATGAACATTAATGTTGGCTGTGCTCTCGCTCAGGTGGAAAAGTGAAGGTGAAAGCGCCAAAGTGTAACTTACCATTAGGTGCTTTTCCACTACTCTGTGAAAATCCCAGCTGCGTTGGAATGAACTGTCGGCAATTGCATGCTTTTCTTAATCTTCTTTCACAAGTTGATGCTGTCCAAGAGTCTTGAATGCTTTTGTGTTTCCAATGGAGAGCTCGAACTGATCTGTAAAAAATTGGCTGCAGTCTGTCAAAGAGTTGCTTTTGCGCTGCCTCTGAAACAAAGAAGGGGGTTGGACTAGAAGACCTTCAAGTACCTTTCCATCAGTGGTGGGATACGACTGGTACACCCTGGTACGGACGTATCAGTGCCTACTGGGAGCACCAGGTATGGTTCTGGTTCGGTGCTCCGGCGGGCCTACCTGCTCTCCTTGCCTGTATTTGAGTCGATCGGGGCTTACATGCACACACACAGCGTGTACAGCACCTGTGCGATGCTCCGCCAAGCAGCTGGAGCATCACGGCTGGTAAGTACACATATGTGCGCGTGCTGCACGCTTGCATGTGGTGGACACCTGGCCCCTTTGCACTGTACCAGTTGCAGCGGGATCCAGAACCCACCACTGCTTTCCATCTTATGGCTCTATGAAATGACGATAATTTGAGTAGAGTAAAGTAGAGTAGAGTAGAGTAGAGTAGTCTAGACTAGACTAGATTAGACTAGAACAGAACAGAACAGAACAGAACTACTCTACTCTACCCTATGCCACTAGACTTGAAATGTTGGGCTTGAGGAACCTAGAACTATGCCACTTATGATCTGAGTATACAGTGTAGTATACAAAATTATCCTCTACAACAGGGGTAGTCAACCTTTTTATACCTACCACCCACTTTTGTATCTCTGTTAGTAGTAACATTTTCTAACCGCCCACCGGTTCCACAGTAATTGTGATTTATAAAGTAGGGAAGTCAATTAAATTAAAAAAGGAAATTGCTTCAGTATCGGACAAAACCCCTACCGCCCACCATGAATGCTGGAATGCCCACTAGTGGGCGGTAGGGACCAGGTTGACTACCACTGCTCTACAACATCCTACCTATCAATGACTACTTCAGTTTCAATCACTATAATACTCGAGCAAACAATAGATAAAAACTTAAGGTAAACCACTCCAAACTCGATTGCAGAAAATGCAACTTCAGCAAGTCTGGAATGCACTACCTGGCTCTGTTGTTACATCCCCGAACCCCCATAATTTTAACCTAAGACTGTTTACTGTCGACCTCATCCCATTCCTAAGAGGTCTGTAAGGGGCGTGCATAAGCGCAGTAGCATGCCTAACGTCCTAACGTCTCCATTTATTCATATCCATTTACTGTGTTCATATTTATGTGTATACTTATAAATAAATAAATAAATAAATAAATAAATAAATAAATAAATCTTGAATTTATTGACCGCTCCATCTCCCTGGGGGGACTCGGAGCGGTGTACAGGGCAAATAAAACCATAAAAAACAACATACATACAATAAAAACGAATTAAATACATCCCTGCACTAAAATCCCAGTTAAAACTACTAAAATTCCTAACTAAAATTAACAGTCCTATAGTTATACCTATACTTATACCTGTTATCTTTTACATAATAATAATAATAATCTTTATTGTCATTGTAAAAATTACAATGAAATTGGTTAGAGTAGACATGTTTGACAAACTAAATAATAAAACTAAATAATAAAATAAAAATAAAAAATAGAATAGAATTGAATCATTATTGTCATTTTAAATGTACACCAATCAGCATACATTAAAATGAAATTAAATGAAATTGAAATGAGAAAACATTATGTCAGACCTGCCACAACTTAAACCTCTAAATAGAAATGATCCTTGGCTCCATTTGTTGAGAAAGGTATAGTTTTATTAGAGATCCAATGAATTGCAGTATTGCACAGCCGGAAACGAGGATTCTAGGACAGGGGTAAAATTCAGCAGGTTCTGACGGATTCTGGGGAACCAGTAGCAGAAATGCCCCAACCTGGAAGTCTTTAAGAAGATGTTAGATAGCCATTTGTCTGAAATGGTATAAGGTTCCTGCCCACGTTGGACTAGAAGACCTACAAGGTCCCTTCCAACTCTGCTATTGTATTATTGTATTATTGTATTATTAAATGTTGAGTAGTTCAGAGAACCTGCAAATACCACCTCTGGCTGGCCCCAGAGTGTGGCGGAATGGAGATTTTGCAGTATCCTTTCCCCTGGAGTGGGGAGGGAATGGGGATTTTGCAGTATCTTTCCTCTGCCATGCCCACCAAGCCACGCCCACAGAACCAGTGGTCTAGGACCTTCAGGCTCCCACCCTTGGCCCCGCCTCCTTTGCCTCCAGCCACCTGCCTCATCTCATTCACCGCCAGTTTTCCTCCTCCGCTGGCCCTCCCCCAGCCATTCAGGTCTCTGGCGCTTCGCCTGTTAGCCCTTCCTCTCTGCCCATCTCTTAAGTTCTATTTTCCTCTCCCTGAACTGTGGCACCTGTCACAGTACATATCAGAACCCAGAATGTAGCTTGTTCACCTTGGTGGTGCTTGCATTTCTAGCACATCGGTCATCTGACGAGGATATCTATTGAACATAAAGTTTCATTAAAGTCAGTGCTCGTCTCGTGAGGATTTTCGAAATGGTGCTTTATTTTATGGGTGTCACATTATTGCAGAATTACTGTTCAGCTGATTATGTGCCTCACCTGATGTACATGATGTTGAACCTGCGCTCTCAATTGAAACGTTGGCTGTAATTAGCAAGAAAGTGGCTACAGAGCAATTATGGCTTCTTGGGGAAAAAAGAAAGAAAGCAGGGTTCATAAGAACGGTTAATATGTGAACATAAATTAAAAGGTAGGCATTGGATGGTGAGTGGCCATGCGGGATTGCTCTCTCATTAAGTGGTATGAAGTGGTGGCTCGAGGCAGCTAATTTTGGATATCATAAAAAGAAAGGAAAATATTTAGCTGGTTATGATACATACCTCTGCTTAGAGGTACAGCCTTCCCAAATGTCGAGGCCGAACAACTTGAAGCTTTAAGGCCGCCCTGGGTCCTTTGGTAGGAGATAGGTGCGGGACATAAATCAAATAAAACTAAAACTAAACTAAACTTAAAGCTTCTGCTACCAGGGTTCCAAATAACACCCAAAAGTAAATCGGAGTCCAAGGCAAAGTATTGCTCAAAGTTATTAATGAATTGCAGTATTGGAATTTATTAAGAGAGCCATGTTGGCACTTCTGGGAAAACCCAAATCTGAAAGCTTCCCGGTTTTCCCACTCAGTTGAAAGTTCAAGAACTTGCCCCCATACCCACGAGTCCATCACATGGTCCAATCTCCCACTGCCATGCCGACAGTTCCACCCATCCATTTCCGGTCAGGTGCAAAGGTGCAAAGATAAAGGATGACCTTGGCTTTCTAGAAAGAACTTTGTTATGGCTACATTGCATCTCACTCCTACAATCCCCCCTCCCATTTTCCCACAATAGAAAATGCATAGCAGAATAATAGAAAGTGTGGCAGGCCAAAGATCCAAAAGAAAAGTTGGCTGCAGGCCTGACACCTGCCTTATAACCCATGTTTTCTTACGGTGGCATTGATGGCAAGGATTTCTGTTATTTTATGGCAGAAAAACAAAGAAATGATCAAGCCAGGCACTAAATAGGCTTCACTCAGCTTAACATTCAAACAAGAAGGCCACCTAACCTTACTAAAGTACCCAAGGGGGAAAAAAATCTTGAAATCTGAGTACTGTTTGGCAGTCCATCCACCACTATCCTTAAATTAGTTCTTTTAATAAGTTAAAGGTTCCCCTCGCACATATGTGCTAGTCATTCCCGACTCTAGGGGTCGGTACTCATCTCATTTCAAAGCTGAAGAGCCAGCACTATCCGAAGATGTCTCCATGTCATGTGACTGGCAGGACTAAATGCCGAAAGTGCACGGAATGATGTTACCTTCCCATCAAAGGTGGTTCTTATTTTTATACTTGCATTCGAACTGCTAGGTTGGCAGAAGCTGGGACAAGTAACAGGAGCTCACTCCTTTACACAGTGCTAGGGATTCAAACGGCTCAACTGCCAATCTCCTGATCAACAAGCTCAGCATCTTAGCCACTGAGCCACGTCCACACCAGCTCTGTTCTTCTAATACCACTATTCTAAAATCCCAATTAATAATGCTACAAGAGAGTCCTTGGTACTCTCTGAACTTGGTTGTTTTCTTGTAGATCAGGGGTGACAAACCGAGAGCACGTGGGTCGGATATGTTACACGCAGGCTACCCCTACACCAGCTCTTTGAATGGGCAAAACATCTCAAAACGTCATGTGACAGCAACATAGTTGAAGTTGAAGTTTATTTGATTTCTATACCGCCCTTCTCCCTTTCAGGACTCAGGGCGGTGTACAGCCATAATAAAATAAGTGATACAAAATCTAAAACAATGTGTTAAAAGATATTAAATAAATGGCCAACATTTTAAAAATCCCATACTAAAATCGCTATTTAAAATCCCTTTAAAACTACGACAGGCCGGCAGTGCAAAATAAGTGTGTCTTCAGGGCCCGACGGAAGAGATGTAGGTCCGAAATCGTCCTTAGCCCAGGGGGTAGGTCATTCCAGAGGGCGGGAGCTGCCACAGAGAAGGCTCTCCCCCTGGGGGTCGCCAGCTGACATTGTTTGGCCGATAGCACCCTGAGGAGGCCCTCTCTGTGGGAGTGAACTGGTCGGTGGGAGGTATTTGGCGGCAGGAGGTGGTCTTGCAGGTAACCAGGTCCCTTGCCATGGAACGCTTTAAAGATGGTCACGAGTACCTTGAAGCGCACTCGGAAAGCCACAGGTAGCCAGTGCAGCTCGCGCAGGATAGGTGTCACGTGGGAGTGTCTAGAGGCTCTCAGAATCCCCCGCCCGGCCGCAACGTGATGTGATGAATTTGACACTTGTGTTGTAGACGTTTCCTTACCCAAAGTAGCACTGATGATGTTACATAGTTTGGTTTATAAAACATCTGCAAAGAAACAAGCAAGCTCAGAGTGCATCAAGGACCTCTTATTTCACCCCGAGCTACAAATATTCTCTTTTAGTAATAATAGTGTACGTTGAGATTCTAGAGTAATGTTATTAGAAGAACTAATTTAAACAGGGTTGCCCTCGATGATCCATTTTGAAAGAAAGCTCATCTGGCAAAAGATCCTTAATCATCCAGGCTACAATTTAAAGGGATTAGGGTAGTGCAGTTACTGAGCTAATTTCCCACGAACTCTATAGAGAGCCTAGATTAAAATAAGGAAATTATGCAGATCATAAACCTATTCATTGTGACAAGGAGTTCCTCTGTTTCACAGAGCAGTTAATGCCTTCCTTTTCTGTTGTAGGGCAAAGACTTTGGCTTTATTCTGAATTTCCTCCATTTTTTCCCCTTGGCATTTAGGTCAATTGTATGAGGGGAAATTTTCCTGGGCCACTCCCTTCAAATGACCGCTTCATGCTATGTTCTCCCACTGACTTGGGCTGTCTGTCGGCCTCTCACCTACCCACCCAATACTTGTGTCAGGCCTGGAAGCCACCTTGGTCCTTGGATCTTCAGGCCTGCTACATTTGGTCTGTGGGAAACTGGGAGGGGAAGGGTTGTGTGGAGCTTGGGAGATATATAGTCATAATAACATTCCTTTCACCGAGTCAAGGGCGCTCTGCCCTACACCTGGAGGGGTGTGACTGGGAGAATCTCCAGTTGCAACGGTTCTTTGCTTGGACCACGTGATGGACATGTGGGTGCTGGGTGCGTGTTTGGACTTTCATTTGGGTGGGGAAAACCTGGAAGCTTTCAGATTCGGGCTTTCCCAGATGTGCCAATATGACATCTCTCATAAAATGGAACTTTGAGGAACTCCAAGCCTCGAAGTCTTCTTTCGTTGGGGGTGTTACTTGGAACCCTGACAACTTGAAGTTTCCTTTCACACTGCAAACTTGCTGTGACATCAACACCACTACAATGAATACTGGTTTTTTTGGGCTGAGTTTTTTTGCTTCATAATAATTTTTGCTTGGTAATAATTTTAAAGAGATGGGTTTTTCCTAAAAGCACCTTTGCAAGCAAGGTGCTCTCTTTTCCTGGAAAGACGTTGTTATTTCTGTAAGTCTTGGAGCTTCTTTATGTTTGTTTTGTTTCCAGTGGTGGGATTCCACATATTTTCCTACTCCGCAAGTGCGGAGCACTCAAAGACTGTCCTCGGTGTCAGCGCTGTTGAGCTGACCTGTTTTTTAACTCAGCTGAGACGCAGCAATCTGCTGTACCACGCGAATCAGCTAAAAAACAAGGGAATATAGGACAGAGAACTCCGGGGGCAGAAGAGTGGGGCCAACCAGAAGTGGTATTTGCCGGTTCTCCGAACTACTCAAAATTTCCGCTACCAGTTCGCCTGAACCGGTCCGACCCAGCTGAATACTACCTCTGTTCATTTGTTTATAAATTTGTGTGGCCACTCATCTTAAACCACAACTCTGGGTGGCTACACCATGCTTGTTTCTTCTTTAGAAAAATGTGCTTTGTCAGCAGTGTTTAATTCTGCTTGTTACTTGTGGTTTTGTTGGTTTGGAAACGGCACCAAGTGGCACATTCAGAAAGAATGTATGTTCTCCACATATCAGCACTCCTGTAGGTTCTGCCCCCACCGATATTACTCAGAGGGCAGTCCTTTGAGGAATAGAAACATTTTGGGATGTGCTTGTAAATGTGTTTGCCTTCATGACCAAACAAATGTTACTGTTAAGGTCAGGGAGAATGATCCATAAGACTATAAAATACTTTGGATTTGGTTTGGAAAAGGGATTTCAGAATGCCCATGAGTGCAAACATAGCATCTGTCTGTGACTCACAAAGGGCCACACCCCTTTACAGGATTGAGTGGTTGTGGTTGGGAGTGTGATACTGTAATCGCACAATCCTGGAAACTAATAGGACTGTCTTAATGGTTCACGGAGGTGCTGATTTTTGAGTTCTTGAGCATCCCATCTGAATGCAATTTGAAGTGTTGGAACAGGCCTAACAGACCCACCATGTGGATAATTTAAAGCAGCAAAAAAGGAAGAAAGAGACAAATGTGGACAAATGTCAGTAGGTGCCTTGTTAGCACTGAATGCCATTTTGAAAGAAAAACTTTTGAAAAAGAATGAAAGAAAAAAGATGTCTCTGAAGGAGCCAGTTCCATGAAGGGAGAGGGTCTTTTCTGGGTGCCGTCGACCAGACAATGCCGGTTGGCGGCTCCCAGGGGAAGGGCCTTCTCTGTGGTGGGCCCTATCCTCTGGAATGGCCTACCTCCCGACCTCCGTTCCATCACAGACCTCCGCTTGTTTTGCCGGCACCCAAAAACCTATTATTTTCATCTGGCCAACCTAGCATGATCTACTCCACACCCATTATTTTATAACAAATCAAAATTGTAATTTGGGTTTTAAATTTAAACTTATTTTAAGCAGGGTATTGATTTAATTTAGTTATTATTTAATAATATTTTGTATTTATGTATAATTGATTTTAAATCTCTGTTCGCTGCCCCGAGTCCCTTTGTGGTGAGATGGGTGCGGGTTATAAATGTGAAAAATAAATAAATAAATAAATAAATAAATAAATAAGTCCATAGGAAACTACAAGTGGGTTAAGGCAGGCTTGCAGGAGGGCAAATTCGACTTCTTTTTGACAGCATCCTTTTGTGGCAAGAACCAGAAGATGGATGGATGGATGGATGGAAGGAAGGATAGCAATAGCAATAGTAATAGCAATAGCAATAGCAATAGCAATAGCACTTAGATTTATATACCACCTTATAGTGCTTTACAAACCCTCTCTAAGCGGTTTACAGAGTCAACATATTGCCCTCAACAATATGGGTCCTCATTTGACTGACTTTGGAAGGATGGAAGACTGAGTCAACCTTGAGTCTGGTGAGATTTGAACTGCCAAATTAGCAGTCAGCAGAAGTAGCCTGCAGCATTGCACTCTATCCACTGCACCACCGTGGCTCAGTGGTAGATACATGGCTGGCTGTCTGTCTGTCTGTCTGTCTGTCTGTCTGTCTGGCTGTCTGTCTGTCTGTCTGTCTGGCTGTCTGTCTGGCTGGCTGGCTGGATAGATAGCAATAACAATAGCAATAGCAATTATATACTGCTTCACAGTGCTTTATAGAGGAGCAAACCATGATACAGCAAAACTTGGAGTGAGAAAATTCCCACATTTCCTTCAAATAGGCTTTGCCCTTCTCCAATTTCAGAGTGCCTTCCTTGACCAGCTGAATCTCCACGGGATCAGCACTCCATAAAAGTTCTGTTAGGTTTATTAGCAAATTTATTACAAAACATTTCCATGTTCGGAATGCACAACGTTTTCGACACATGTTTATTGGCAGTCATCGGTGCTAGTGAGGCATGGTTTAACAGCTTAATAATTGCTGGGATGTGCCTCTTTCTGGCTTATTTTTTATTTTTATCCTGTGCTACAGGAGGTAACAATAGGCGGAGCCTTACAAAGGCTTCCATTGATTAAGCTGCATAGAGAATTCCTGTCATGGACTCAACTGGAGAAGGCTGTAGTTATAAGCAGATACCCTTGGACATAAATCTTGCTGAATATAATGGGATTTATTTCTCCTGGGCTTTGCTGGAGAGAATCAAAGTGTAGAACTGTTAACAAATGTTTTGGGGGTTTCCCCCCAGAAATTGATGACAAGTGCAGTTGCGTAGTCTTTCTTGGCTAGGATTCTAAACAGTCTGACTTAGATCTCAACTTTGACCCACCAAGCACTTCCTCATTAAGAAACTCAGACAGAAGCATGCTGTTAACCCTAGCAAGGGAGAATCAATTCTAAATGCATGGTGTATTAAGTCTAAAAGAGGAAATGTAAAGCGAAGAGACAACAGAAATAATTAATAAGGTTTTCTTTGTCGTTGACCTATCTCAGCTGGGAAATGTATTTATTATCTTTTTATTTGTTCAATTTATTTGCCGCCTCTCTTGCCATGAAGCTACTAATAAATATATAATACTATATTTTACCAGGTTCGCCTGGTCCGTCAATTGCGCCCCTTACTGGACCGGGATGCCCTTCGCACAGTCACTCAAGCACTCGTGACTTCTCGTCTGGACTACTGCAACGCTCTCTACATGGGGCTCCCCTTGAGATGCACTCGGAGGTTGCAGTTGGTCCAGAATACGGCAGCGCGGGTGATCATGGGAATCTCAAGACATTCCCACATAACACCACTCCTGCGCGAGCTGCACTGGCTACCTGTGACCTACCGGGTGCGTTACAAGGTTTTGATGACCATATTCAAGGTGCTCCATGGCACGGGGCCTAGCTACCTTCGAGACCGTCTTCTGCCCCATACATCCCTTCGACCGACTCGCACCCAGGGAGAGGGTCTTCTCCGGGTGCCGTCGACCGGAAAATGCCGGTTGGCGGCTCCCAGGGGAAGGGCCTTCTCTGTGGTGGGCCCTACCCTCTGGAATGGCCTACCTTCCGACCTCCGTTCCATCACAGACCTCCGCTTGTTTCGCCGGCACCTAAAACCTTTTTATTTTCATCTGGCCGGCCTAGCATGATCTACTCCACACCCATTATTTTATAACAAATCAAAACTGTAATTTGGGTTTTAAATTTAAACTTATTTTAAGTTAAGCAGGATATGGATTTAATTTCGTTATTATTTAATAATATTTTGTATTTATGTATAATTGATTTTAAATCTCTGTTCGCCGCCCCGAGTCCCTTTATGGTGAGATGGGTGCGGGCTATAAATGTGAAAAATAAATAAATAAATAAAATATAGGTGGCTTACAACAATAAAAAAAGGTAGATATGAAAAGCACAAACAAAGCAGAAGTAAAATAGTAGAACAACATTTTTTAAATTCTATTTATTTTGTCAAGCATGTATAAGATAACAGATATAAGTATACACGTGATTATGAATTCAGGAAATGGATACGAATAAGTGGGGATGGTAGACACATTGGTGCACTTATGCCTTACAGGCCTTACAGACCTCTTAGGAATGAGGTGAGGTCAACAGTAAACAGTCTTAGGTTAAAATTATGGGGGTTCGGGGATGTAACAACGGAGTCATGTAGTGCATTCCAGGCATTGACCACTCTGTTGCTGAAGTCGTATTTTCTGCAATCGAGTTTGGAGTAGTTTACCTTGAGTTTGTATCTGTTGTGAGCTCGTGTATTGTTGCAGTTGAATAAAAAAGGAGAAAGAAAAGGAGAATACATCAATACGGTAACAAAAGATGGAAGGATGGAGAGTAGAGAGTGAGGAAGGAAAGTTGCACGTAATTATAGTTGCTGCTATGTGTATTCTCCATTGTTGTAAACGGCTGCTTCTTATTTTATCAAGGAAGTAGAAGTTCCTTGGGAGGAATTGATAAAAGATTGTGAGCGGGTAAAAAAATGAGAGCCATAGAGAGGAATATCATTGTAAATATTCATTTTTCTTTTAGAAACATATGCATTCACACCCAAGAGTAAGCATTCGTGCATTTCCACAAAGGGAGAGAGAGAAGAATCACTAAAAGAGAGGAAATAAAGGATATAGGAAAAAAAAAAGCTTTTAAATATCCTAATTGACATATAAAGATTAAAACCTAGAAATAATGAATTACTTCAGCTGACATTGTACAAGCGTGTGTCAGTATAGAAGATTGATGAACTGTTTTACTCCTGTCCAGTTGCCAATTGCCAAGAAGTAATTTTAAGCACTTCTCCATTTTTTCTTCATTTCTTTATCTTAAATTAGGATTTAGACTTGGCAGTTCGATTGTCCTCTGGTTATGACCTTCAGGCAATATTTCAGGACCAAAGCCAACAGAAGTATTAGACTTACAGGCAGTCTCTTGATTAAGAAAGAATTCTGCTCCTAACTCCATTTTTAGCTTGAATTTGTACGTAAATTGGAACTTGTATTCACAAACGGAATGCCTATTTCTAAAAAAAAAAAATGGCGGCTGGTGTCCTTCATTGAGCCCACGAACCATTGAAGCTGTGCGGTGCTTTCAGTGAACTGAAAAAAAGTGTATATTAAACCCACGTGGCTTCAGCAGTTTCTGAAAGCGTCTTCAGTGGTTTGTTAGCTCTAGGATGGATAATACCATCCACTATTTTTAGCAATAGGCGGTCTGTTCATATCTAATGGTTGTCCTTAAATCATATGTTCTTAACCTCGGGACTTCCTGTAGTCCTAAGTTATCAAGAAATAACAAATCAAGTTCTGCTTACAAAGTGGGATTTCCTAATAGAGTCATCCTTAGATAAGAATGGAAGCATAAAGACTCTACAGGGTAAGAAAATGTAAAAAAGAAATATGGCAGAAATTGTCAAGTGCAGGAAATCAGGATTCCAGGCAGTTCAAATGAACCAGGGGAGGGTTGCTGCCACTTTTACTATCGTTTCGCAACCCGTGCAGCGTTCAATGTAAATTGTTCTTCGCACATGCGCAGAACAATTTACAGTGAACTGAGTGTGCGCAGTCACTAAAAACCAAAATGGCAGCAGCGAGGGAACCAGTTCGGGAGTGTGGCAGACCTGGGTTGTTGCCAGTTGTGCCACCAGGCCTGAATTCCACTACCGATTCGGCCGAACCAGCCCGAACCGGAAGCAACCCACCTCTGAAATGAACATATAGGTTTATTGCATTCTAAAACTCTCTACAAGAATCTAAATTAGTAACAGTCAAAGCGACTTGGTGGTAGATGAGAGTCAATGGAATTCAAAAGGGGACGACGACTGGATTTAAATCTCTTGTGAGCATGAAGGGACTTGAGACTGATGATGCATTTGACCCCACCTGATCATCTCCTACAGAAATGTTTGTCTAAAAAATAGTAAACAACACATAGATCTAAAGCCAGAAATAGTTTTGTTGGATATTCTATTAGAAACATATAATAAAGGCAATACATATTTAATTTTACATGTGTTAACTGCAGCTGGAATTGTGTTTGCCCAATAATGAAAAAATGAAGACACCCCTCCAGATGAAAATGTTATTTAAAAATGTTAGAATGTGCAGAAATGGATAGACTAACATTCAAAATTAAGAAGAAGGAAGAAACTGAATACTTTCTAATATGGGATTTGTTTTATCAATGGCAGAAACTAGCAGAAACAGAAGTTCGAAACTTAAAAACATACGGAAATGATCAACTACATTGATTTACTAAAATGGATAAGAAAATATTATTATGTGATTATTATTATTATTATTATTATTATTATTAATAATAATAATAATAATAATAATAATCTTTATTGTCATTGTAAAAATTACAATGAAATTATTAATGTTATGAATATCATTGTTATTACTATTTCTCAAAAATAGTTGTACTCAGAAATGTTTCAATGCTTGCAGAAGTGTGGTATTATTTTTGGATAAGAATGTCTTGTAAGATAAATCTGTCTAGTATCACAGCTTTCTTTAATTCAGGGCTCCCTGCTGTCTCTAAATATTCCTTAGCAAAGCTGACTTGAAATGCTTAAATATGAAGTCTTAATTACCCAGAGAGCATCTGAATTGATGCGTGTGTGGGGGAAAACCTGTAAGGTAGCCTCCTTTTTTAAAATAATAATAAGCCAGATGCCCCCCAAAGACTGACAAGCTGATGTTGTATGCTGCCTGGCATTCATAGACAGATTGCGGTGCCCTTCAGATATACATTATCACCGCAATATTCTCAGACAGAATTGCAGGGCGATACCAGATAAGGACAGATTGGAATATTACTCCTGAAATAACAACAGGTAACATAGAAGAAATAGTTCCACCATTTGAGCATCTGTCACCACTCCTCGAAGCACAGGGGGTCTGTGTGGACTGTCTTGATTTGTCTTTTAATTAAAAAATATTATTGGCAGTCTATAGGAGAGTTCATAGCAAGTTTTTTGTTAGTGGTATTAGTACTTGCAATAAAGTGGTGGGATTCAAAATTTTCTACTATTGGTTCTGTGAGCGTGGCTTGGTGGGTGTGATGTGGCTTGGTGGGCATTTTATTTATTTATTTATTATTTTAATCACATTTATATCCCGCCCTTCTCCACAAGGACCCAGGGCGGCGCACAGGAATTTAAAAACATACAAAACAATACAATAAATACAGAATTTAAAAATATATTAAATTAAATTATAATCCTATGCTAAAATCAAATTAAAATCCCCAATTTAAAACTATCTAAATAGTCTCGACGGGAGGGTTAGGCTAGGCCGGCTTGCTGAAAAAGATTTGTCTTTAGACACTGGCGGAAGAGGCGGAGGTCCGTGATGGTACGCAATTCAGGGAGTAGGTCGTTCCAAAGGGCAGGGCCCGCCACAGAGAAGGCTTTTCCTCTGGGTGTCGCCAGACGGCATTGCCCGGCTGACAGCACCCTGAGAAGGCCAACTCTGTGGGAGCGGATCGGCCGAAGGGATGTATGGGGCAGGAGATGGTCTCGCATATAACTAGGCCCCGAGCCATGGAGTGCTTTAAAGATGGTCGTCAAAACCTTGAAGCGCACCCGAAAGACCACATGGCTTGGCTCTCTCCTTCTCCTCTCTCCTCCTCCCTATCTCCTTGGCATGGCTTAGTGGGTTTGGCAGGGGAAGGATACTGCAAAAGCTCCATTCCCATCCCACTCCAGGGGAAGGATACTGCAAAATCCCCATTCCCTCCTGATCAGCTGGGACTCGGGAGGCAGATAATAGATGGGGGCAGGGCCAGTCAGAGGTGGCATTTACCAGTTCTCTGAATTACTCAAAATTTCCACTACCAGTTCTCCAAAAGTGGTCAAAACCTGTTGAATGCCACCTCTGCTACAATATCTAGTATTACAACAAAGGTGCTATTTTTGAATGAGCTACCCACACTTTACATAGGCTCATTATTTCGCAAGCTTCCCTTGGCTTCTTACTTGTCTTTTTTCCTTAAATTGCGAAGAAATTAGTGCATGCAAAATAAAGATGTTCTCTTCTTTCATCTTTTTTTTAACCCCCCTTTTCCGAATCTGTTTTAGCTGTTCAATATCACAGAGGTTTTGGATTGCAGGTTTTACTCAAGAGTTACCGGGCTATCCCGAGGGCTTTACGTGCGAAAAACTTACATCAGCTTGCCAATTTGCAAAGCTTGGTTGGGCTATTAGAAGAGTAGATGTTGGAGGAGACAGGAGAGAGGGAAATAGATGGGAGAGGAGATGTAGGAGAGAAAGAAGGAGTGGAAAGAGGAGAGAGGAGAAGGAGAGAGGAAGGGGAAGTAGAGAAGAGAGGGATGGCAGAGGGAAGAAAGGAGATAGGGAGGAGGAGAGAGGAGAAGGAGAGAGGAAGGGGAAGTAGAGAAGAGAGGGATGGCAGAGGAAAGAAAGGTAGGAAGGAGGAGAGAGGAAAGGGGAGAAGAGAGGGATGGCAGAGGGAAGAAAGGAGGTAAGGAGGAGGAGAGAAGAGAAGGAGAGAGGAAGGGGGAAGTAGAGAAGAGAGGGATGGCAGAGGGAAGAAAGGAGGTAGGGAGGAGGAGAGAAGAGAAGGAGAGAGGAAGGGGGAAGTAGAGAAGAGAGGGATGGCAGAGGGAAGAAAGGAGGTAGGGAGGAGGAGAGAGGGAGAGGAGAGAGGATGGCGGTGAAAGAGGGTATAAATATGGTGTATTGAAAGAGCTAATGACTTCTGTTCTGGGTTGAGGGAATGATATAATAATGGACAAAACAAAACAAATGTCTGTTCAGATGTAATGGTATACTTGTGGTTATATATATGAAATTAAAATAAAATGAAAAACTTTTTCAAAATAAAAAAAGAAGAGTAGAGGTTGGTGTATATATGGGTGCATTTGGAAAAGAAGAAAAGAAAAAAGATCAACAAATTAAAAAACAACTACAAAACCGGAAAATGATTTAAAGATAGAAATACGAAATAAACTGTAGCAAATAAATAATAGGAAATGGATACAAAACGAGTCAAATGTAATAAAGGTTGTTATACATAGAATACATAGAATGTTATATATAGAATGAAGAAAAAAGAGGTATGAAATAATATAAATGCATGTATGTATGTATGTATGTATGTATGTATGTATGTATGTATGTATGTATATATCTATAATTGTTCCACAACACCCTGTTAGGCCCCAATTAAGGGAGGAAGCATACTGCTCTCCTTTTCTGCCTTTCGGCTCATCACCAGAGACCATTTAGACAGAAAGCCATGAGTTCCGTTGTGTAATTTTTTTATATGTGTGTTACGTTTTTTTTTGAGCTGATCAATAAATAAGTCAGGGAGACTAGGATATATGTATAAGTGTGTGTGTGTGTGTGTGTGTGTGTGTGTGTGTATGTATATAGTGATCAAGGAGGAGAACCAAGTGGCAATTACAACTGCCTCACATATAATACTTCCCAGGTTTGAATCCCAGTAAGGTTATGGCTAGCTGATGAGAGCTAAATAGCTTGAAATAGATCTATACTAGTCTCCCTTTATTTATTTATCAGCACAAAAACATCACACACACACACACACACATACTTATATAAGACTTATATGTACAGATAAAAGAATCACAACAGATATGTAAAGCAAGTGTGTAATGTGCTGCAAAGATATGAGGTTTGCATAAACAAAATAAAAAGTTAAAAAAGAGGAAAAGATAGACGCTTTTCTCTATGCCTTACTCCTGATGACTTTGTCTCCAGTGAATCCTCAAGCCCCTGAATGTGTTCCTTTCCTGCCCCACATATATGGGTGATTTCTGAGTCAATTATATCTTCTTAAGCTTCACTGTTGTTTTCTGCCTCTGGCTGTGAAACAGTATGTGCCGGCCTATTCCGTTCAGTGAAGCAAGAATTAAATAATAGGTGTGCCAAGCCTGTGGCAGGGTTCAGTTCTCAGATTACGGAAGTGTAAAGAGAGCTTTTGGTGTGTGGAGCAAGGGAGCTGCAAATAAAAGGCGCCCCGGGTATTTGGACGGTTGCAAAAATCGCCCTGCCTGGAGTCAGGAAGATGACATCGTTCCATAGGGAGCATTTGTTTAATTAACTTCAGCCAGACATTGTGAAAAGGGTCAGATGCCACCTGGTGAGACACGGTCTCTTCCCATGTTTGAAGAAGTCTTCGTTTATAGGCTTTTAGACCCTCTGTTGTTCCTTTGAGGCACGTGTTTGATGTAATATTTATAGGAGATTAGGTTACTTTGGATTATCCGCTCTTCAACTGCCTGCTGTAGCTTTTGACCTCGCGGGCCGTTTCAGGATGAAAGCGCGGAGAAATTCTGAAGATTAAAAAGAGGCAAGTTGTTCTCAAAGACAGGTCTTGTTGGGGGGAGGAAAAAGGGAATGGCTGGTCCTATCCAGTTATTTCTCTTCTTACATGCATGCAGGAACAGGTGGAGTGACTTCAAAGGTGGGATGCTGCCGGGAGCAGCTGAGAGCATATAGGTACGGTGGCTTGTTTGGTCCACCCTCCCGCCCGCGCTCTATAGCTGTTTTTATGGGAAACAGCAAAGTACGCATATGTGCACAACGTGCGGTGCCTGCACAACTCCAACAACCAGCTGGTTGTCGCAGGGGCGGTGGATTCCACATGCATGTGCAGCGCACATCCGGCACAGATGCAGTGCACATCCGGCGCATGCGCAGCACACATCCAGCACATGCACAGTGCATGTCTGGTGCATGCATGAACAAACTGTGATCAATGTACTGGTAGCGACAGTAAGAGCAACCCACTACTGAGTGGCTTGTTTTTTCCTGAGTTAAACCGTAGGCCAGCATTAATTGTGCTAGTAGAAAGTCTACCAGGCTGGGAACTGGCCCAGTTTAAGGATGCTAATGGCTGAATTTATAATATACGTGAAAGGCTAAATTTAGATTTAATCTCTTATTCACTTTCCTAGCGTTATTTTGTAAATAGCCAAAGACATGCTTCAGGTGGCTGTAAGTAAACTCTTTAGGACATTGTCTTACCTGTTTTCCTCTTAAGATGTATAGTGGTGGAAGGAGGAAGAAGAGAGGGGCCGAAGGCTTCTTTGGTAGTTAATTAGGGATTTGCAAATATTTTATTGATAGTTTCTCCAAAGCATTTCTACATAAACTTCTTGCAGTATAGAAAGAAAGAGGATTAGAAATGAGAACTAGGCAACGCTTTAGTGATCAACAACGTTTTTTTAAAAAGTGTCTAAAGTCCACATTAAATTCCACTCTGAATTGATTTAATTGATGATTTAAGATGGACAAGAATTGAAACACACACACAAACAAATACACACACACACACACACACACAGAAACACACACAGAGGGAGAGGGAAAGGGGAGAGAGAGGGGAGGGCTCCCCTGTAAATTTCTTTATACATTTATTTTTACAATAGTGTTAAGCAGGGGTGTCAAATTCAATTTCATTGAGAGCCACATCAGGGTTGTGATTGATATCGGTGCGCATGACTGGAGTGGGTGGAGCCAGGGTGGGCATGGCCAGCTCAAAGTCAGTCATGTCGGGATGCATGTGGAGGCCCAAGAGCTCTGCCAGTGAAAACAGGCTCCAGAGCTCCGTTTTGGGCTGTGGTGGCCTCCTGCAACCCTCTGCCAGTGAAAACAGAGCTCGGGAGGGTCCATTTTTACTAGCAGAGGCATCGTGGGCCGGTCCTTCGCTGTTTCCAGGACTCCCCTGCAGGCCAGATCTAAGCACCCTACGGTCCAGAGCCCCTCCCCACCCAGGCCTTGTGTTTGACACCCCTGGTGTTAATTATAGAGCTTCCATCAAAGGTTCAATAATTACTGTATGTAGCTGGAATATAGTAGCATGGTTAGGGGAGGCTTTGCCACCCATTGATACTCGATTCATGGCTGTAGGATTTTTCACTCATGCTGTAAATTATGAAAGTGACCTTGACAATCATGTGTTTGTTTTGTTTTGGAAACTAAAAAAAACCACCCTGTTCTGTGCTGTTAAACTTCAGGACTCAATAATGATGGTGCTATGCAAACAACCAGCACCTTAGTAATTGGAGTTGGAAGAAACAAGATAGAGTATTGATGCTTTTGAACAGTAGGTGGGCATACACTCGTGAGAATAGCAAGAAAACAACCCTATTGATGTTATTGTGTGCTTAACATCATTTAAACAATGTCCATGGTCACCTATCTTCCAAAAGTGATTTGGGCTGGCATACACAGGCTCAAAATAACAACAACCAATCCATTTTAGAGGGACTATGGCTATTTAAACTCCAGTGGTTCTGATACATCTTGGAGGGCTAGTTACTATTCTGGATTATCTGTACTAACAAATAGCTTTCTCCAATAAAGAAGAATATTTGAAGCTCAGGTTTGAAAAGAGGGGTCAGAGGTGGTATTTAGCCAGTTCGGACCGGTTCAGGTGAACCGGTAGCGAAAATTTTGAGTAGTTTGAAAAACCGGCAAATGCCACCTCTGGTTGGCCCCGCCCTCCTGCCCTCGTTGTTCCCTGTCCTATATTCCCTTGTTTTTTTAGCTCAGAGTGAATTGCAGTGCCTCAGCTGAGCTAAAAAACAGCTCAGCTCATCAGCACTGACACCGAGGGCAGTCTTTGAGTGCTGTGCGCATGCGCAAAGCACTCTCTCGTAGAACCTATAGGAAAAGATTTGGAATCTCACCACTGGGAGGGGTCCTTAGTTATCTCTGAGCCTGTTGGTTTTCTTGGAGACATTTTATTAACCCAAACATCAGAGCTAGTGCTAGAGATCACCAAGGACCCCTCGAATCACTGTTTCTCTACCCAGGAAGACATGCTGGGGCATTGCAAATCAATTTTTTTGGAATACCTGAAGCAGAGGTGGTATTCAGGAGGTTCTGACCAGTTCTGCAGAACCGGTAGTGGAAATTTTGAGCAGTTCGGAAAACCGCTAAATACCACCTCTGACTGGCCCCGCCCCCATCTATTCTCTGCCTCCTAAGTCCCAGCTGATCGGGAGGAAATGGGGACTTTGCAGTATCCTTCCCCTGGAGTGGGGAGGGAATGGAGATTTTACAGTATCCTTCCCCTGCCAACCCCACCAAGCCATGCTATGCCCGCCAAGCCATGGCCACAGAACCAGTAGTAAAAACTTTTGAATCTCACCAGTGTTGGAGGCCACAATTTTTAGTTTCTTCTTCTTCTCTAAGCTACTCTGTTTCCTGTTTCCCTACAAGAGATCCTGGCTTGACAGTTCCTTTGCCCTTGGTGATATCACTTAAAATAAGTTTTTTTCCCCTCCTTCTTCCAGTAAAAGCAACAGTGAAAATGTTTCCCCCCTCCTTCTTTCCTGACTGAGTCAGAGAACGGTAATACATGCTATAATAATAACAATTTTGCTCTATTCTCTGGGCCTTTCAATTGGCGGAGGGCACAAAATTACGAAGTTAGAGAATACAGAAGGCGAAGCTGAACCTCCTGAAAACCATGGCAGTGAAATGAGCATAATCATTTAATAGGGGAAGAATCGGAACATGACAGGCACGTTTGAGGGTTCTTCACCTGTGAAATGTTGGTCTAGCAGCTTCTGAAATGATGCATACATAGTGTGCCCCTCCTTCTCTCTTTCCCGCACCCTTCCTTGGCCACTTCCCAAAGCTCTGTTTTCCTTTATTCAGCAATTCTTGATAACATTTCTCGCCATATGTTCAAGCAAGAATAGCAGATGTGTCATGTAACAATTAACGGAGCATTCTGATTTGGGAGTAGCATTAGGATCGTTCATAATTAATTTTTATCATCCTGGTTTTTCAGGTGGCTTTCCTTTTTTTGGGGGGAGGGCTTAATTGTGCCTAACTTATCACTCTTTCATTCAAAGGTAGCACCTTCAAGCCAATATTTTTTTTGGGGGGGGGGATGAACCCCCTCTGCAATCTTTCCACATGCATCTCCATGAGACAATTGGCAGCATATGTGACTTTACTCATTTGGTTATATGAAGAAAAACTAGGAAGTTTTCAGCTTTCTAATGTACCATGCATTTATACAAACCTGAATTTAACAGAGTTAACATATTAAGAGAGTTGGAAGGGACCTTATAGGTCATCAAGTCTAACCCCCTCCCCCCCTCCCCCGCTCAAGCAGGAGATCCTACACCATTTCTGACAAATGGGAGTCCAATCTCTTCTTGAAAGTCTCAAGTGATGAAGCCCCCACAACTTCCGAAGGCAACTTCTGTTCCATTGGTTGATTGTTCTCACTGTCAGAAAGTTCCTCCTTGTTTCTAGGTGGAATCTCTCCTTAAGTCAATTTCCATCCCTTATTCCTTGTCTGGCCTTCAGGTGCTTTGGAAAATGGCTTGACCCCCTACTCTCTGTGGCAGCCCCTCAAATATTGGAACATTATTATCATGTCACCCCTGCTCTGTCTCTTGTCTAGACTAACCATAGCCAGTTCCCGCAACCGTTCTTCATATGTTTTAGTCTCCAGTCCCCTAATCATTCTGGTTGCTCTTCTCTGCACTTTTCCTAAGGTCTCAACATCTTTTTTATAGTGTGGTCCAAAATTGGATGTGGTACTCTAGGTGTGGTCTTACTAAGGCTTTAGAGCAGGGGTCCCCAACCCCTGGGCCGCCGACCGGTGCCGGTCCGTGGCTTGATAGGAACCGGGCCGCAGTGAGCAGCACAACTTTTAGAAAGGGACAGAGAGGAGGAGGAGGGAGGAGGGGGCAGCCCCTGGGCAGAGCATGCACCGAGGGTGGGAGAGCGCAGGTGTGGCCGCTCGCGCCGTTGGGGACCCAAGAGGAGCGAGTGAGTCGACTCACACACACCCCGCACGCGCATGCACCAACTGTTCCCCCCCCCGCTCCCCCTCTATGCCATGGCCACCGGTCCGCGGAATTTTTTTAACATGAAATCGGTCCCTGGTGCCAAAAAGTTTGGGGACCCCTGCTTTAGAGAATAGTATTAGTACCTCACTTGACCTTGATTGTATCCCTCTGTTGATGCAATTTAGAATTGCATTGGCTTTTTTGGCTGCCGCTGCACACTGCTGGTTCATATTTAGCTGGTTGTCCGCTAAGACTCCAAGATCCCTCTCACAGTTACTGCTATTAAGCCTGAATATGCTGATTAAAAATAAATAAATGAACATTTTACTAGGTAGAGGCATATAAATTTATATATGTAATTAACTACACATACACACTAATTATTAATGGAGACATTCCTGTATTGCTGTATATTTCTTACACTATTTGGCACTATTTTAAATAACTCTGAATTCCAGGGATTTCATGGAAAGCCGTAACATATACAACATTTGGCTTCGTGACAAGTTAGGAAGCAATGACTTCACTTCATGCCACTTCCTGTTTATATCTGAGGATAGATGACTAATATTAGTCAAAAACTTTGCCCTGCATTTATCAGTTCTCATTGGATTTGATCAAAAAATAACTTACCGTACTTTTCGGAGTATAAGATGCACCCAGGTTTTGAAGAGGCAATTAAAAAAAAAAAAAAGTAGGTAGGTAGATAGAGGGATAGATAGAGAGGGAGAGAAAGAGAGAGAGATACAGTAGGTAGGTAGGGAGAGGGAGAGAGTAGTTAGGTAGATAGGTAGATAAAGGGATAGAGAGAGAGAGAGAAAGAAATAGAGAGAGAGAGAGAGAGAGAGAAAGAAAGAGAGAGAGAGAGAGAGAGAGAAATATAGTAGGTAGGTAGGGATAGAGATAGTGTAGATAGGTAGGTAGGTAGAGGGATAGAGAGAGAGAGAGAGAGAGAGAGAGAAATAGAGAGAGAGAGAGAGAGAGAGAAATACAGTAGGTAGGTAGATAGGGATAGAGAGAGTATAGATAGGTAGATAGGTAGAGGGATAGAGAGAGAAATAGAGAGAGAGAGAGAGAAATACAGTAGATAGGTAGGGAGAGAGGGTAGGTAGGTAGATGTTTCCAGGTATATTTACCCATGTGCTGGAGAAGGAAATCGTTGTAGCACCTAAAACTTGTTTCTGCTGGCACAGCACTGGATCAATGTAATTCTCATCAACATTTGTACATTTGTCTGTTCAAGGAGAGGAAATTGCTGATGAACGTTTGACCAATGAGTGTAATGTTTGCATTGTTAAATACAAATTGACAGGAGGGCCTGTTAAGGTCTTGCTCCCCAACCCCTTTCATAGTGATCTGCAGCTTTTCCCGTTTTGTCACATTTCCTTTCAGTCCAGGGAAAAGATATCCGAAAGTTTTCCAGCTTCGTACCCTTACTCAAAAATACTTCCCTTGGAGAGTGTCCCAAAGGTGCTTTTTCAAGAGGCAAGTGGACTTTCTGGTTTTTCTTTGAAGATGTTTTGCTTCTCATCCAAGGAGCTTCTTCAGTTTTGAAGAAACGCCTTCAAAGAAAAACCGGAAAGTCCACTTGCCTCTTGAAAAAGCACCTTTGGGTTCTCTTGATTTAATTGTTGGTAAAATGTATTGGCTGCCCTTCAGTTCTAGGTTGGATCTCTCCTTGATTCGTTTCCATCCATCGCTTCTTGTCTTGCCTTCTGGTGCTTTGGAGAATAAATAGGTTGACCCCAGTTGTGGTGGGATTCAAATTGTTTCACTAATGGTTCTGTGGGCGTGGCTTTGTGGGTGTGGTGTGACATTGTGGGTGTGACAGGGGAAGGATACTGCAAAATCCCTATTACCGCCCTCCACTCCTGGCGGAAGGCTACTTTAAAATCCCCTTTCCCTCCGCACCCACTAACCTGCTTTCCAGCTCTGTTCTCCTGTTCAGGGCAACAAAAGAAGATCAGCTGGGAGGCTGGGAGGCAGCAGGGGCGGGGCCAGCCTGTTTGCCGGTTCTCCAAACTACTCAAAATTTCCGCTACCGGTTTTTACAGAACCTGTCCGAACTGGCTGAATACCACCTCTGGTTGACCCCCTTTTCTATATGGCAGCTCCACAGACACTGCTGTCGTGTGTTTGTCTCTTCTTTGCTTCAGTAACAACACACCCGTGTTGTTTCTTGATCAGCCATTACCCAGTAATGACATTAAGAGTATTGAGGGACTCTCAAATGACAGCCATTTTCTTGCTGTAAAAGGGTTTTCGTAATGGGGAAAAAAAAGGTATAATCATTTTGCAGGGATAAATGAGCTCTGGTGTTATTTTGAAATCACCCCGGATAACTTAAAATGTATTCCTTTGATAAAACCAGGCACAGTGGCTGCTATAAAGGGATTAAAAATGCTTCCAACTCAATCGCTCGTGTTAGCATTGAGCAGCTGTGAGGTTTGGTTACCTATCGCCCCCTTCTCTTCTTAGATTTCCAAACACATTGCTTCCAAGAAAGACTGTAAAGGGACCGACATACAGCAGTGCGTGCATTCCACGGCACGGAGAGATAAGCATGCAAATATTTCCCCTCGTTAAGCAAAAAAGGGGATTTGCTTTCTTTGTCTTTTTCATAAAGCGGCTGATTCAGCGTACATAAAACAATGAGGGGAAAAGAGGATTTTACTTTAATGCCACAAACTTAAGTAAAGCTTTCTTCAGGTTATGAGTTGGTCCAACACAGGGGGACACGGTGGCTCAATGGCTAATGCTGAGCTTGTCGATCAGAAAGGTCAGCTGTTCGGCGGTTCAAATCCCTAGCGCCACGTAAGGGAGTGAGCTCTCATCACTTTTCCCAGCTTCTGCCAACCTAGCAGTTCAAAAGCAAGTAGAAAAAATGCAAGTAGAAAAATAGGAACCACCTTTGGTGGGAAGGTAACAGCATTCCATGCACCTTCGGCATTTAGCATGTGAAACTATGAAGCAGTATGTGCTAGTGGGTTCCGGATCCCATCGCAACTGGCATGCTGCGACGGGGCCGGGCATCCACCTCGGGCATGTGTACCGCACACGTATGCACACACTACCGCCCTGTGACGCTCCAGCTGCTTGGCAGAGGTCACGCAGGTGTCCTATGCTGTGCGCACTTGCACAAATGGCCCAGTTGATTTAAAAACAGGTAAGGAACGAGGGCAGGCAGGTGAGCCCAATGAAACACCGTTCTTGTATGGTGGCCGCTGCTCCCAGCGGCCTCCAGTATGCCCGTACCATGGCGTACCTCCCAGAACCCACCACTGATGTATGGGCCTTGTGGAAGCAAAGGTGGCTTGCAAGGATGGAACGATACGGATAATTTTATTGTATGGAGTTGGTGTAAAGCATAGTTAATTATCTAAATTGAATAAACTAACAAACCTCCCACTTTTAATTTCTTCAGTTTACTAATATCTATTCCACTGCTACACTTTGTGTGCCTGAAAGGGCATAGTATAACGATATGTATGTAGGTTATTGTAGATTTTATGGCAGAAATTTCTTTTTCTCATCATCTTAATGTTTCAATGGGGAGGAATGGATCAAAAGTGGGACTTTAGGTAGTCAGAGCATGAGCTTTTTCTCGTTAGCCATGACCTTCGCTTGTGGGTCATGCAATTTTGTTCCCTTGTATATTATCCCTAGTACTGTAGACCGTGCATTGAGAAGCAGGGATTTGACCCCAAATAGAGCAACGAGACTTGAAGTAAATGGGGACCACATCATTTTGTTTATTGGAAATGCAATTAGCTGTTGCAGCAGGTCAAGAATCCTGGTTTTGTTGCCAACATGAAATTAAATACTAGTAGTAAGTAGTAGTAGTAAGACACACCTTTTTCCCTCCAAAAAGAGGCTGAAAATCTGGGTGCGCCTTATACACTGAATACAACATTTTTTGCCTCCCGAAACCCCGCCCCCTTGACCAAAATGGCCGTGCAGAGCCTATAGAAGGCTTTCAGAGTGCTCCTGGGGGCTGGAGAGAGCAGAGATGCCCGCCCCCCGCCCCAAGGAGCACTCTATAAGCCTCCTAAAGGCTATGTATGCCCTTTTTTTGATGAAAAATGGGCTCCTTTTTGCTCATTTGGGGGGGGGGGCACCCCCAAGGAGCACTCTACTAGCCATTTTCCCAATAAACGGGCTGTTTTTGGGAGGTCTGCAGAGTGCAAACACTTTTTAAAATTAATTTGCCTCTTCAAAATCTTGGTACGTCTTATACTCCTGTGCGTCTTATGCTCCGAAAAACATGGTATGTTCAATGTAATTATTGTATTTTTATTATAAGACATGTGAAGAAGGAAATGTTAAGTAGAGCTTTGCAATGTTTTAAATATTCAACGTACTATAACTTAGGGAAGAACGTTGCACAGAAATATTTGTACCTAGACGGCACGCTGCTTATGGAAAGATGGATTGTTTATATTTTTAAAATAGAAAATAAATTTAAAAAAAACTTTATAAAAAAAAGAAATTGAAAATTTCAGACATGGAACTATTTATTTATTTATTTATTTATTTATTTATTTATTTATTTATTTATTTATTTATTTATTTATTTATTTCGATTTATATACCGCCCTATTTCACCTAAAAGGGATTCAGGGCGGTGCACAGAAAGATAAAAACCCCACAATATGCCTACCTATTCCTTAAAATTCAACAAGTAGAATAAAATGATTAAGGTAGATCCATTTTTTAGAATCCACTTCGTTTTGGTCCAACAAAATCAAATAACTATTAAATTGAACTGCGCTGGAGTTTATTCTGCCTGTAAACCTGTTCTTGGTTTCAATTTTTGTATGTAAGGAGATGGGATGAGTAAAACATGCAGTTTAAAATACCACTAGCTGATTTTCAATTTACTTTTTTTTTTAACAGATAACTGATTGAGGTGAATACTGAAGCTTCTCCAAATCATTGTGTTAATTTTGCTTTTTAATATCAGGCAAATTTTCTGGCCGGTATCAGTCCTCCTTGCTATCTTGAAATCCTAGTTAAAAAGGATCCATCTATGGCTCCATGGCTGGAATGTATCATTAATTACTGCATTATGATTAGAATAGAATGCTTTATTAAAGTGTGTAAAATCTATATTTAAATACGGGCCTACATTTAAAGGAGTTACGTTCCTGAAATGACCATACTAGTCCTCACAAAAACTAATAACGTTCAAATGTTGGTGGCAGCAGTGAGCCAAATTCTTCATTAAAATATTGGGCCATGTAGGACAGGGGTGTCAAGGCCCATGGACCGAATCCGGCCCATGAGGTGCTTAGATCTGGCCCACAAGGCCGCCCTGGAAATAGTGAAGGAGCAGTCTGTGGTGCCTCTGCCATTGAAAACGGAGCTCAGGAAGGCCATACGCGACCCTCACAGGTCCTGTTTTTGGCTGTGATGGCCTCCTGCAGCCCTCTACCAGGGAAAATGGAGCCAGGAGGGCCACATGCAGCCCTCTTGGGCTCCCTTTTCTCTGGCAGAGAGCTGCAGGATGTCAAGCTGGCCAGACCCAGCCCAGCCATGCCCACTCAGCCTCCCAAGGTGAATCACAATCCTGATGCAGCCCTCAATGAAATCGAGTTTGACACCCTTGATGTAGGAGGACAGCAAGTCATTAACTGAAAGTATTTTCTTCTTGATTAAACACTTTTGTTTGATGGGTACGGCTAGTGCAAAAGCTATCCCTTTCAAAAAGAGGAATATGTGTAGCTGGTTTTGGGGGTGTTTGTGATGGGAAAACACAGCAATATAACACTTTAGCCATTGTCTACCCATTGGAGAGGGACGCGGTGGTTCAGTGGCTAAGACGCTGAGCTTATCAATCAGAAAGATCGGCAATTCGGCAGTTCGAATCCCTAGTGCTGTGTAACCATGAGGCCCTGGTTCTTGTCCCAGCTTCTGCCAACCTAGCAGTTCAAAAGCATGTAAAAATGCAAGTAGAAAAATAGGAACCACCTTTGGTGGGAAGATAATAGGATTCCGTGCGCCTTTGGCATTTAGTCATGCCGCCCACATGACCACGGAGACGTCTTCAGACAGTGCTGGCTCTTCGGCTTTGAAATAGAGAAGAGCACCGCCCCCTAGAGTCAGGAACAACTAGCACATATGTGCGAGGGGAACCTTTCCCTTCACGTTTACCCATTGGAGGATAAAGGCCTCTTTTGCATGTTTCCAACCAATACGGTTTATTGGTTGGAAACATCAATATATACCCATCTATATTTTAGTAAAGAGAAAGGAGGAAGGCGGAGAAGTGAAAAATTGGCATCTTACTAGTACACAGCACTGGAGTTGAAGAGCTGAATCGAAACAGATAACTGCCAGACCATGCAACCCATTGGACCATGTAAAAGGTCGATCCTATTCTTGAAGTGATAAAAAGACAAAGTCAGTGCTTTGTCTTCATAGAGAAGAGAGGGCAAGGTGGAAGACTGGAGAGAGCAGAGTTGCTGCTTTAAAGTTATCCTAGCTTTCTACTCTGCAAGCACAGCAACAAAGTGTGTTTTCCATCTACCAGTTGTTTTGGATTGTGGCATATAAATCGCTTTTCGTTTCTTTAAAATTAAAGAACCCGCCAGCAGTGCAAAACGGAATCCACTTTTAACGGTTCTAAAGCTTTTCTTCAGCTTAACACATTCTCTCTCTTACAGTTTTCATCTGTGCCAACTGGTGTACGCGTCTAACCTGTGTCCTTTTAATTGTAATGCTTCTAGCAGGAATCTTTTGATTGGGAAGGACCCATGCAGGGATAATAAGCAGCCTGGACCCCCGCATGTATTTTGATAACTTTATTAATATTTTTTTCAGATAAAGAGATTAAAAACTGACAAAAAAAATTGAATAATTAATGAAGGAAGAACAAAAAGGTAAACAACGAGAAAGAAAGCAGAGTCAAAACTGCTGAAAGAGAAAGAAATAGAACGAAACCACTTCTAGCTTTCCTTTACAACAGATATGAATTTAAATTTGCTTTTACTTTAAATTTATGACATAGCTTTCATTTTTTTCTTTTATCTATCATTTTGCATAATTATCAAATCCATATGTCACAATTTTATTTTTCCTGTTTAATGCAAAAAATCCAAAAGGGAGTTTCATTCAAATTAATGTCTAATCTGCAAATATTTTGGACTGGAATTCCCTCCGTTTTTGCCATTTGTGTGTGTGTTCCAAGTATTTTGGACTGCAATTTCCACAGCTTTTGCCATTTTTTGTGTGATTCCAAGTATTTTGGACTGCAATTTCCACAGCTTTTGCCATTTTTTGTGTGATTCCAAGTATTTTGGACTCGAATTCCCTCAGTTTTTGCCATGTTTGTGTGTGTGCTCCAAGCATTTTGGACTGGTATTCCCACAGTTTTTGCCATTTTTTGTATGTGTTCCAAGTATTTTTGACTGCAATTCCCTCAGTTTTTGCCATTTTTTGGTGTCATTCCAAGTATTTCGGAATGCAATTCCCTCCGTTTTTGGCATTTTTTGTGTGTGATGCTGGAGGCACAAAATCTCTGCCTTGATTTAAACTGCCTATCCCTGGACTGAACATCTGAATGCAAAATATAATTCCTGAAGACGAGACAGCCATGGGATTCCTTTTATCACAAGGTTGTAAAACATTTATATTATCTGACCTTGAGTGTATAAATTCGATTTCATCCTCAATTACCACCAGCTTAATTAGCACGACTTCATTTGGCACGTACACCGTCCTCTTTCAAAACTCTTCCATGGGTCTTGCCTCATCCCTTACATCTCTCAGCTAGTGAGAATCTGTTGTGGGATTATTCACTTTTTGAACACTAGCCAGGGCTCCGTTCCCCAAATTGCTTTAGTCTTTTTGTTCGAACAATACTACTTCTGTATCTCTTTACCAGGGAGGGGATGGGTGAATTTGAGTGGCATTACTATCTTTTCTAATGATTACATTTGAATATAATTACTGCCTGCAAATGATTTCACAGTAGGACTTGGAAAACCCTAATTTAAGTTATCAAGACCTGTGTAGAGTTTCCTACCTATGTTATTCATGGCAACCATTTCTGGCGGAAATCAAAAGCCTTCTGCTAAAAAGATGTAGGCATCTACTTTATTCAGCAACCTTTTAATCAGGATTCCATGTTCGCAGCCAAACTGTGAAATCTTCTTTTATGTCTCTGATTTTTGGGAAAGTGAGAACCATATGCTATGTTAGTTTTGCATGTCTTAGATCTCCTTAATTGCATTTGCATCGCAATTAGATTGGTGCATAAATTGAAGAAAATAATGCATTCATTTGTTCTTGCTGCTTAAGTTTTGTCTCTGTGTTTGTGGGTGTGTTTGCTTGTTTGGAAATCATTAGTAGAATGCTGAATATATATATTTTTAAAAAAATATATAGCGTCCTATTTTTCTTCTTTTTATAATGCATTTGAATAGCTGCAAAAAATGTCAGGGTGGAACAATCAAGCCATTCTAAATTTCATCTTTGTTAATGTTAAGTAGGTTGTCTGTGAAATAGTTCTAATGTTAGTTCATGGTTGGGGAGCAAATGGATTATCCAAGTGAAAGATTAGAAGAAGGTAACAGAATTACATAAATCTAGAGGGATAGTTGATCTATTTCTTCTATTTCCATGAAGGTCAGGTCTCTGCTTATATAGATAGTTTTTGACTTACTGTTCTGACCTAGGCAGAACAACAAATCACGACACAGACTCCTTGTCCCGAAAAAAAACCCTTTTTATTTGGCTAATGTGAATTCCTAACATTTACATCCAGCAAAGTCCCGGCAAATAGTCTTTCAAGGGCAAATTAGAAACACAGACCTTATCAGCTCTTGGATAGTTGCCAGGTCGATAGCTTCCAGACGCATCACTGTACAAGGAAATATTTGACAAGGAGTCTCTCAGATAAGGAAATCTTCATACTAACGAATTGTCTTCTGTAAACACCACTCCCCTTTTACTCCTATTTATTTCCTATGGGGTGCGGCATTCAGCATCCCCTTGTGCCTTTATTCTCTAGTCAATGTCTGTTCCTTAACTGTTCCCTTCTCCTGACAGCTCTGTACATGCACACTTCGGGAATAGGCTCCAGCTGTTCTTCAGCTGCACTTATCTCCAACTCCGAAGGTAGCTGATAATTGTCGGATGGCCCTGGCTGTATCTCTGCCTCCGATGCAGAGCCCTCATCAGAGCCTTCCCCAGACTTCAGGACTGGCCCATGTTCCTCCCCAATCTCCTCACTGTCCGAGTCTGCTGCCAGCTCTGCTGGTGGGCCACAACACCTACAACCTTTTGTTTAGTGACAGTTCAAAGTTACAATGGCACTAAAAAAATGACTTACGGCCCTTTTCTCACCTATCGATTGCAGCATTCCCATGATCACATGGTCAAAATTTGTACGCTTGGCAATTAGCTCACATTTATGATGGTTGGAGTGTCTCAGGGTCATGTGATCATCTTTTGTGACTTTATGACAAGCAAAGTCAACTTAACAACATGTTATGAACTTAACAACTGCAGTGTTTCACTTAACAACTATGACATGACAAGTTGTAAAATGGGGCAAAACTGCAACAGAAAATTTGGGTTCAATTGGGGTTGTAAGTCCAGGATTTCCTGTAGTTTGTATTGTCTCACTGTTGACTTCCTGAACATACTGCGATAGATAGGTATATAGATAATATGTTTTAGAATAGAATAACAGAGTTGGAAGAGACCTTTGAAGACTTTCCAATCGCTACACCCCACCGCGGGGAGGCGGAACCTGAGTCACCTATATGGTTCCGCCCCAAGCGCCTGATGGACCCAGATAGGTTCCAGACGGCGCTTGGGCCATTACCTGTGTCCTTGACCCGCGCCCCGACGGAGGACCTCGTGGCCGCATGGAATACTGCGGCCACGGGGGCCTTAGATCGGGTCGCGCCCTTGCGGCCTCTCTTGCGGCGACGAACCACCCAGGCCCCTTGGTTCACCGAGGAGCTGAGGGTGATGAAGCGGCACAAGAGACGCCTAGAGAGGAGATGGAGATCCACACGGTCTGAATCTGACCGAACACAGGTGAGAGCCCATTTACGGACTTACCTTGTGGCATTGAGAGTGGCTAAACGTCATCATTGTGCCACTCTCATCGCATCCGCAGATAACCGCCCTGCCGCCCGGTTTAGGGTGACCCGCTCCCTCCTTCAACAGAGGGTGCGGGAAGCCCCGTTACAGGGTAGAGCAGAGGAATTTGGGGATTATCTGCAGGATAAAATCGCTCAGATTCGGAGCGAGTTAGCCTCCATCGAAAGTGGCCCAGTGGGATGCCCCGAGGCAGGTCTTGAGACAGTTTTGTGGGAAGAGTTTGACTCTGTTGCTTCCGAAGATATGGACAGGTTACGTGGGCGACTGCGAGCTACCACATGTTTATTGGACCCGTGTCCCTCCTGGCTTGTACTGGCATCCTGGGAGGTTACACGAGGCTGGCTCCAGGAGGTGGTCAACGCTTCCTTGAGTGAGGGGTTCTTGCCGACCTCCCTTAAAGAGGCGATGGTGAGACCCCTCCTGAAGAAGCCCTCTCTGGACCCAGCATTGTTGGTAAATTACCCTCCGGTCTCCAACCTTCACTTTTTGGCGAAGGTTGTAGAGAGTGTGGTGGCACAACAGTTCCCCCGTCATCTGGAAGAAATTGATTATCTGGACCCGCGCCAGTCCGGCTTCCGGCCCAGGCACAGCACCGAGACGGCATTGGTCGCGTTGGTGGATGATCTCTGGAGGGCCAGAGATGGGGGTTGTTCCTCCATCCTGGTCCTATTAGACCTCTCAGCGGCTTTTGATACCATCGACCATGGTATCTTATTGCATCGGCTGGAGGGGTTGGGGGTGAGGGGCACCGTGTTACCGTGGTTCTCCTCCTACCTCTCCGGTCGATCGCAATTTGTGTTGGCAGGAGAGCAGAGGTCGACCTCGAGACCCCTCACTTGTGGGGTGCCTCAGGGATCGGTCCTCTCGCCTCTCCTGTTCAACACATATATGAAGCCGCTGGGCGAGATCATCCGTGGTTTTGGGGTAGAGTACCATCTCTACGCTAACGACACGCAACTGTATATATCTACCCCAAACCACCCCAACGATGCCATAGAGGTGATGTGCCAGTGCCTGGAAGCCGTGCGGGCCTGGATGGGAAGCAACAGACTCAGACTCAACCCGTCCAAGACCGAGTGGCTGTGGTTTCCGGCATCCCGGTACAATTCCATCACTGGCCATAGGGGGTGAACATCTAACCCCTGTGGATGGGGCACGCAACTTGGGCATCCTCCTTGATGCACGGCTGTCCATGGAAGATCAAGTGACAGCCGTGGCCAGGAGGGCATTTTACCAGGTTCGCCTGGTACGCCAGTTGCGTCCCCTATTGGATCGGGATGCCCTCTGCACAGTCACTCATGCCCTCATGACATCCCGACTGGACTACTGTAATGCTCTCTACATGGGGCTCCCCTTGAGGTGCACCCGAAGGCTTCAGTTTGTCCAGAATGCAGTCGCGCGGGCAGTTATGGGAACCTCTAGGTTTTCCCATGTAACACCACTCCTGCGCGAGCTGCATTGGCTGCCTGTCGTCTTTCGGGTGTGCTTCAAGGTGTTGGTCATCATCTTTAAAGCGCTCCATGGCACGGGACCTAGCTATTTGCGGGATCGTATCCTGCCCCATACATCCCTGCAGCCGATTCGCTCCCACAGAGAGGAACTTCTCTGGGTGCCGTCCACTAGGCTATGCCAGCGGGCGGCGCCCAGGGGAAGGGCCTTCTCTGTGGCGGGCCCGACCCTCTGGAACGACCTTCCCCCCGAAATTAGAACAACTACGGACCTCCGCTTCTTCAGTCAAAAATTAAAAACGCACTTTTTCTGCTTGGCCGGCCTAGGTTAGTCATCTGTTTATTGTTTTAATTGGTTTTTAAGGAGTTTAGTTTTTAGCATTTTGGGTTTTTAGCGCAGGGATAACTTGTTTAATTTGATTTTTATATATTTATGATGTATTTATGTTTGTATGTTTTTTAATTCCCCTGTGCACCGCCCCGAGTCCCTTTGGGGAGAGGGAGCGGTCTATAAATTAAATTTATTATTATTATTATTATTATTATTATTATTATTATTATTATTATTATTATTATTATTATTATTTATTATTATTATTATTATTATTATTATTATTATTATTATTATTATTATTATTATTATTATTATTATTATTATTATTATTATTATTATTATTCTAGTCCAACCCCCTGCCTAGGCAGGAAACCTATTCAGCAGATTCTGACCAGTTCTGAAGAACCGGTTGTGGAAATTTTGAGTAGTTTGGAGAACCGGATAATTCCACCTCTGACTGGCCCCGCCCCCATCTATTCTCTGCCTCCCCAGCTGATTGGGAGGGAGTGGAGATTTTGCAGTATCCTTCCCCTGCCACTCCCACCAAGCCACGCCCACAGAACCGATAGTAAAAACTTTTGAATCCCATCACTGATGTAGATGATAGATAAATGATAGCTGGAGGAATGGATGGATGGACGGACAGACAGATTCAATTCAATTCAATTTATTCAATTTATATCCCGCCCTTTTCCGAGAGGACCCAGGGCGGCGCACAGGAATTTAAAACAATATACAAAATAGTACCAAATATAATTTAAAAACCTATTAAATGACAGAAACCTGCGCTAAAACCAAATTAAAATCCCTCATTTAAAACTGTAGACTATCCCTCCCCTCCTCCCTGGAACCCCCTAAAAGCCGAATTAAGAATTTTGTTAAAAAACCCCTAAGACTGCGTCTCGCCCACCTCTCTTGATTACAGAATCCCTCATCAAGGTGGGCCCTCGTTAACGCGGAGGGCCATACCTGCGAGTAGGGGGACTCCCGCAGTAGAATAAGGTCTGCCTTAGAGTACTTCATGGTGAATGTCATAAATATAATATATATAAATATGTATAAATATATATAAAATATATAAAAATATATATAAATATATATATATATATAAAAAGATGATAGATAGATAGATAGATAGATAGATAGATAGATAGATAGATAGGCAGACAGACAATTGATGAAGAGACTGACAATAAGTATATATGAAAAGATCTCACATCAACTATCACACTTTCTTTCTCCACAAAACCTGACTTGAAGGTAATATAATTTAACTTGCTGACCAACTAAAATGTCCTATTTTCCCAAAGATTTGTTGAGGTAAATTTATATTATCACTTGTAAATGTATGGCTTTACAGTGGAATGATGTTAAAATGATTGGGCTTTAAAATGCTATGAAAAATGTGCTAATTAAACTGCCTTTTACCCCCCCCCCCCCTGGAAACATGGGAATACCTCTTTCAAAAACTGATTGCATGACTGGAGGCTTAATCTAAACACTCAGTTTTGTATATATTTATTCAGGGAAAACTCGCACATCATGTCCTTGTTCGTCCACTAAAATTTTGATCCCTTTTGCAGATGTCCTGCTTTCGTTTTGCATGTGCAAGAATTGCATTAATCAGAAATTGGTCTAAATCTTGTCATTTTTATATTTGTCTAAGAACTTAGGTAGCTACTCAAGGTCATTGGAAAAAAGGAATTCCAAAATTTCTTTGCAACAAAGTTTGCTTATTTTATACAAAATGTGACATGGGAAAAATATTTTGGGAATTTTCATTTGGAGTACTCTTCCAGTTGCGTTTCCAAGGGAGAAGAAGAAATAGATCTAATGAATCTAGTTCAGATTTAACTTTTGAACAGATCAGAAGAGGAAATGGGTTTATGTTGACCCATTTTGAATTGCAGTAAAAAAAAAAAAAAATCTGTTTTACTATATTACTGTGATGGCGAACCTATGGCATATGTGCCTGAAATGACACGTGGAGCCATTTCGGCTGGCACGCGCAACATCACCTGATCATCCTCGTCTGACGATCAGCTGTTTTTTGTGCATGTGGCGGTGCTGGAAAAATGGAAGAGCTGGTCTTCCATTTTCCATTCAGCGCATGCGCACCGACCAGCTGATCATCGCCTGCGCATGTGTGCCAGTAACCGGAAGACAAGCTGGCCAGCGCGCATGTGCACGCCAGAAACCGGAAATTCATTTCCTAGCATGCTCAGCTTCTCTTCCGGCGCGTGCCCCTGAAGCGTGCATGCACGTGCCCTCCCTTTTTGGCACTCAGTGCCGAAAAGGTTTGCCATCACTGCTATATTGTGTCAAAAGTGCAGTTTCTTTTGATGAACGCTTGTCCTAGGAGAAACAAATCTTCTTTATGGTACATTAATAAGGACAGGGAACAATTAGCTTGCATGCTTAAAAAAAAACAATATTGTTGAATGAAATTGAGTTTGGTTGAGAGCTAATACATTTAAAATGCAATCTCAGGAGGAGCAGCCGATCTTCTTTATGTGATATGGTTGCATAAGGAGGAATTGAAGTGGCTGTCTTAATCCATTTAGCTGTAAAAAGTCTTGCTCAAACCAAGTTTGAGATGTGCTATGCACAGAGCATCTAGTGCAAGGGGAAAAATTCATTAAACATAGATGAGACTTGGTATAACTGGTGCCCCCCCCCCTCCTGTTGTTGCTATAAAATCCTCGGTATTTTTGTGTGCCCAAAATGGATTTTGTTGTACCTCAAATACCTATGCAATACCTGGACAATATTTTATGTATTTTAGGTCCAAGCACAGGGGTCAGCAACCTGGAGCTGCATGTGGGTCTTTCATAATTTCTGTAGCAAATAACTAATTTCTTTTACATGCCATTTGAGTCATTCTAGGAGACTGTGTACAGCTTGATGCAGTACTCTATGTATATAGAAATCTTAATTAATTATTGAGTACGTATATAACCGCTTGTCCCACATTTAAGCAGAGTGCATTCCTTTCATAATGCAAGAGAGGCATTTTTATAACTAAAACCTTCAGTCCATGAAAGCTCAGAGAAAAATCAAGTTTAGCTGGTTTTTTGAAATACCAGGAGAGAATTGGACCAGCTTAGTTTTAGCAGCCAAGTTAAGGTTATGGTGACTTCATACATCAAGTTTACATTTTACCATTTGGTCTGGCCTCTAGAGCTTTCTCTGAGAGTATGGCACCTCTACATGATAGTTTCCAAGGTTCATTGTTCCTTGAAACTATAGTCTAGGGCAGAGGTAGTCAACCTTTTTATACCTACTGCCCACTTTTGTATCTCTGTTAGTGGTAAAATTTTCTAACCGCCCACCGGTTCCACAGTAATGGTGATTGATAAAGTAGGGAAGTCAATTAAATTTAAAAAAAGGAAAGTGCTTCAGTATTGGACTAAAGCCCCACCGCCCACCATGAAAGTTGGAACGCCCACTAGTGGGTGGTAGGGACCAGGTTGACTATCATTGGTCTAGGGCCTTGGACTTGATTAGGTTGTTCCATGTTGGGTTTTCTCATTAGAAAACACAAGTCAGGAGGAATTAAAGCAGAAGTAAGATTCATGAAGTTTAGAATAATCATCTGAACTTAGTATTGAACTCAACAGTATTATCCATTACTGTCCTCTTTCTTCAACACAAACTTGCTATTTGTGGGGCTGGGGTAAAAACTCCCAAAGTTTTCTGACGATGTTATCTGAATATTGGAGCCATGGTGTAACTCATCTGGACGGTCTCACTTTTAAGAAGCGCAGTTGTCCCAGATCTATTGTTTGTAAATTATTGTACTGTCAGTTACTGTCAACCCTTCAAGGTAGATCAGATTGGAAGATTAAAAAACTAGCTATGGATCCTAAATGTAGGAGATGCCTGTGCTGAGCCTGAGGGAGGAGCCAAATGCATCATCAGTCATGAATCCCTTCATGCTCACAAGAGCCCAGCCCACCTTGAATTGCTTTGACTCTAATTTACCGCCTAATTGCTTTGACCGTTAGTAGCTCAGATTCTTGTACAGAGCTTAAGCTTGCAAAATATGTTTATACCCATTTGAACTATCTGGATTTTCTAATTTCTCTGGTGCTTGGCACTAATATATATATTTTCATTATATGGTTACAGTATCTTCTGAATTCTGAATTACCATAGACTGAATCCATTTCTCCTTTCCTTCTGTTTATCTACATGAGAACTAAAGAGGGTCAAGTTTGAAATATTTTCACAAATTTCATTTTGTCCCTGGACTCAAACTTCTTTTATCTGACAATTGTCTTAGATGCGCTTTGTCCTCCTATTCTTCAGATTTATTTTTACATCCCAATAAAATTATATGTCCATGCCAGGGATAAGGGTGGACAACCAGATCTGGAATGTAAATATCCAAATGACCGTTATATAACTGCAACAATGTTAACCATCGCTCTTTGCTGCCCTCTAATGTTCACCCAGACATTTGCAGCCCAGATCTGGTAACTTTGCTGAACATACTGAATTCTTTTTGTACGACTGCAGGTAAGAATCTCACAGGGTGTTTTGTCAGGATGAGTTCCTGCAGAGACATAAAAAAGAATGAAAGAAAACCATAATAGAACTGCAAGCAGCAATTGAAAATGTTTAAAATTCTGGCAGTTAAAGAAAATTAAATCCAGCTGAAGGAAAACTTGAATAGAAGGGAATCTTTGCAGCTGGCTGTGTGCTGCAAACTGTGTGCGCTTAACACCTTGCCAATGTCCTTGCGCTTGGATGCCGGTACGCCAGGATTCCAGTGCTTTAGAATTAATACTTTCATATTTCATGTTCTTCAGAAATTGCTTTACTTTGGAGAAGAATGGGCTTGTTGCCACCCATTGTTGATTGAATGACAGTCAGGGCCTGATGTATTTCAATATTTCATTTTTTCTAGGAGGGGGGTGGGTGCTAACTTCCTACAGAGGGAGTACTCACTTCTTTAATCTGAAAACTCTTGTTTCATGGACACCATTTTTAGCTTTCGCAGTTAGAGATCTGAATTCATTCTGCACACGTCAATGAATCTAGTATTAGGGGCACTGCTAGCCAGCAGAGTTCAGGAAAGGTGAATTATACAATGGCCACTGTTAGCAACTCTGGGTTCAGAACCAGTGTTACAAGTCTGGTCCCGTAACCAGTGCTTAGAAATAAATGCGGAATAGTGTAATACACCGGACAGTAAAGAGATACGTTGCTGTAATCACAAACAAACTCTAAAACAGTGATAGTAAGAAAATAAATAGTCTTTACTTTGTAGCAACTAAAATGCTTCTTCCGACCAGTGATTCTAACTTCCAAAACAATCCTTCACCAAACAGAATTATCTTACAGTGATGCAAAAGAAATCCTCCTCCTTCTTCAGCGGCAATCAGGAAACACAGGAATCACAAGGAATCGAACAGGGAACGGACTGTGATTCTGAGCTTGCTCTATGGTAGAGCTGAGACTCACAGCCAATCAGAATTCAAACATAGTTCTTAAAGCTATATAACTCCTTAAGAACTTAGGCTCATATATATTGTCAACCCAATATAAGGCTGAATATCCTACCAGGCACTTTTAATACTAGAGTTTAATTTGTCAGAATGATATATTAGCTTTCCTCCAACTAAAACAGACAGGTGGCCAAGGTTTCTTTGCAGTCTATCTTAGAAACAGCAGCAGTTTTGAGGGATCTTTGGAAGTCTAAATAAAGTTTGATAGAAGTTCTGACAACAATAACAGCAACAATTGTTAGACGTTATGTTTAAGAATGATTGCATTTCAAGACAGCAATCTTGTATGTATCCACTCAACCTTCTAATCAACAAGCTCAGCGACTTAACCACTGAGCCACCACATTCCTACACACACACACACACCTACATATATATACATTCACAATTGTAAATGACCCAGAGTTAACCTGTGTTAAGATGGGCAGGCAATACATTTTATTTATGGATGGATGGATGGATGGATGGATAGATAGATAGACAGTCAGACAGACAGTCAGACGGACAGACAGACGAAATATGGTTCACTGCAAGTGATATACTGTATAAGTACTTGTAATGATATCCCAATAGATTTATAAAAGCATAAACTTCAATATTCAGTATTCAACCATAGAGCCAGTTTGCTCTAATGGTTAAGGTGCTGGCCTAGAAACCAGGACTGTGAATTCTAGTCAAATCACCAACTGAGTGATTTGGGGCCAATTACTCTCTTACGCCCAACTCACCTCACAGGGCTGTTGTCAGGAAAAAGAGAAGGAAAAGGAAAGAATATTGTATATGGTTGATGACTTGTGGGTTTTAGGCTAACTGCAAAGTCTGTTCGCTAAAGTTGCATCCTCATCTTAAATTCCAAGGAAAAATGCCCTATTTTGATTTTCATGAAAGAAACTTAAACCACACCGCCATCTGCTGGGCCAATAATATCCAAGCAAGCATTTTAAGAGGGGGGAAAATATAACACTTGAATGGAAATGTGATATAAGCAGGAGATAAAATATTATGCCTGTAATCTTTTCATGAAGTTGCATTATCCTTCCCGCTATTTCTTTTAAAAACATATACATATTTAATTGAATTTCATAATATAAATTACAAATGAAAATAAACAGTGGTGAGATGCAAATTTATTTACTACCGGTTCTATGGGCGTGGCTTGGTGGGCTTGGCATGGCTTTGTGGGTGTGGCAGGGGAAGGATACTGTAAAATCTCCATTCCCTCCCCACTGCAGGGAAAAGTTGCTGCAAAATCCCCATTTCCTCCCAATCAGCTGGGACTCAGGAGGCAGAAAATAGATGGGGGCGGGGCCAGCCAGAGGTTTTTATTTACTTGTTCTCTGAACTACTCAAAATTTCTGCTACCAGTTCTCCAGAACGGGTCAGAACCTGCTGAATACCACCTCTGAAAGTAAAGTTAGGGAAATAGGAGAGGGGAAAGGGTGAAGGAAAACTTGGGAAATGGGAAAAAGAAGAAAAAAGTAAACTTCCAACTTTTTAAAGCACTGAAGAATAAAAATTGTAAGGTACACTCAACTTTTTACTTTTATATGCCATTACATACTTAGTATAGTAAACATTTCTATAGTAAAAGACTTACCAGCCAATCCCAAAGGCATACTTCCATTGTTTACCGTAATAATAATAATAATAATAATTTTTAATTTATAACCCGCTCTCTCTCCCCGAAGGGATTCGAGGCGGGGCACAGGGAATTAAAAATACTAATACAAACCACAAACAAATACAATGTTAAAATGAAATTAAACTAACCCTGCGCTAAAATCCCATGTAAAAAAACTAAAGCTAAGCCCTAAAAACCCCTAAAAATAGCTTAATTACCCTAGGCCGGCCAAGCAGAAGAAGTGTGTTTTTAATTTTTGATGGAAGGAGCGGAGATCCGTGGTTGTTCTGATTTCGGGGGGAAGGTCGTTCCAGAGGGTCGGGCCCACCACAGAGAAGGTCCTTCCCCTGGGCGTCGCCCGCTGGCATAGCCTAGTGGACGGCACCCAGAGAAGTCCCTCTCTGTGGGAGCGAATCGGCCGCAGGGATGTATGGGGCAGAATGCGATCCCGCAGATAGCTAGGTCCCGTGCCACCGTATCCAGCACAAAGGATAGAAGCAGTTCCAAGTTGAAACAAAACTAGAAATATTCTTTTCTTTGATTAAAGCAGTTAATTTGGCAATCTTTTCAAGCTCCATCCATTCTTCCATTGTGGGGATTAATATATATTTCTACCTTCTAGGTATTCATGTGTGGGGAAATGTTTCTTTGCTTGTATTTTGGCTTGCCTTTGAATTAACTTCGAGAAGGAAGGACACAGTGGCTCAATGGCTAAGACGCTGAGCTTGTCGTTCAGAAGGGTCAGCAGTTCAGCAGTTCAAGTCCCTAGTGCTGCGTAATGGAGTGAGCTCCCATTGTCCCAGCTTCTGCCAACCTAGCAGTTTGATAGCATGTAAAAATGCAAGTAGAAAAATAGGGACCACCTTTGGTGAGAAGGTAACAGCGTTCCGTGCGCCTTCAATGTTTAGTCATGCCGGCCACATGACCACGGAGACGTCTTCGGACAGCGCTGGCTCTTCGGCTTTGAAACAGAGATGAGCACCGCCCCCTAGAGCTGGGAATGACTAGCATGCATGTGCAGGGGAACCTTTACTTTTAAGACCACACTAGGAATACTGCTTTCAGTTTTGGTTGCCACGATGTAAAAGGGATGTTGAAACTTTAGAAAAAGTGCAGAGAGTAGCAACAAAGACGATTAGAGGACTGGAGGCTAAAACATATGAAGAACGCTTGCAGGAATTGGGTATGTCTGGTTTAATGAAGAGAAAGTGACATGATAGTAGTGTTCTAATATCTGAGCGACTGTTATAAAGAAAGGGGTCAACCTATTCTCCAAAGCACCTGAAGGCAGGACATGAAGCAACTGATGGAAACTAAGAACTACAGAGAAATGTCTCGACAGTTAGAACAATTAATCAGTGGAAGTTGTGGGTGCCCGTAACATTTGAGATTTTAAAGAAAAGATTGGACAACCATTTGTCTGAAACGGTATAGGGTTTTTGCAGGGGGTTGGACTAGAAGACCTCCAAGATCCTTTCCAATTCTTTAACAGATTAACAGATTTGGAAGGGACCTTGCAGGTCACCTAGTCCAACCCCCTGCCCAAGCAGGAGACCCTACATGTGCTTCTACCTAGGATTGAACTCACAACCTCCTGCTTGTGAATCTCTGTTATTCTGTAGTGGGCACCTTCTGATTAGTCCCAAATATTGAGTGCTTCTGGCATAAAAAAAAATCTCTATTCCAAGTGCATTCGGGACAAAACATTGTCGTTGACAACCTGATATACAGGATTTTCTGTTCTGAACTCATTCCCTCTTATGATATTTGGAGAACTTGACCTTTGCTAAAGCTTGATAAGTTGACAGTCCTTTGTTTATGGATACTGGAACTCTTCACCTGAAGCTAGAACTGACGTTGATCTTTGGCTCTTCTCTATCGATTCTGCTTTAAGATCTCTGTACAATATTTTGAACTGGGATTATCTGTGTAATCTGACTATCTTTTGCTCCGTCATGCGAAAGTCGGGGTTAGAACAGAGCTCTACTGTGTTTCCAAATGTTTGAAGTTTCAAACTTTCTAACCAAAGAGAGGGAAAGGGAAGGAGCAAATGGACGGCAACTCTGACTTGATAACTACAGCTGCAAGCTTTGTGGGGTTTTTTTCTGGACTTGCTGTTTGCGGACATCTCTGTACTTATATTTGTTAATGTTCAGTATTTATAAAATAGCTAAGAACAAAAACAATCCCTGAGAAGACCTGCTTTTCTTTCTAGCTCAGGGGTGTCAAACTCAAGGCCCACAGGCCTGTTCCGGCCCACGTGCTGCTTAAATCTGGCCCACGGGGATGGCCTGGAAATAGCAAAGGACTCTTGTGCGGTGCCTCTGGAGCCAAACTGGGGCGGGGCATGTGAAAAGTGCTGCAGGAGGCCATCCAGGGCGAAAATGGGCTGTGCAGGGGCTGTGTGTGGTCCGCAGCGCCCCATTTTGGCTGGCAAAGTGCTACAGGAGACAGTTCAGGCTGTCTCCCTCTCCCTGGCCGGCCTACAGAGGAGAGCTACAATGCTGATCTGGCCCTCAAAGAAATCCCGTTTGACACCCCTGTTCTAGCTCATCTGAAAACCAAGTAGGTGGTAAACCAACGTTAGACAAAATACTGACAAAATACATAAAGTGTAGACCCGCGATGGCGAACCTATGGCACATGTGCCAGAGGTGGCACGCAGCGCCCTCTCTGTGGGCATGCGAGCCATCGGCTCAGTTCATTGCCTCCCACCAGCCAGCTGGCCTTTAGGACTCTGCCGTGCATGCGTGAGGGGTGGGCATGCGCAGGAGGAAAGTGTGCACAGACATGGGGGAGCGGGCTGTGTGCGGGAACATGCTGTGTGTGGGGTGTGCGTACACATGTGCGGGGGCGTGCTATTTCCAGGGTGTGTGCCCACCTGCTGCATGTGCATGCACGGAGGCCAGGCTGCATGTGCGAGGCCATGAACACATTGCATTTTGAGGGATTGGGTGAGTTTGTGCACGCTTTGGGCACTTGGTCCAGAAAAGATTAGCCATCCCTCTTACAGACCAGCGATGGCGAACCATTTTAGGCTCACGTGCCATAAGGGGGGGGAGCGCAGGGAGGCTCGTGCGCCAGCTTGCCACACCAATAATGCAATGTACGCCCCCACAGTGTGCATGACAGGCGCTCCCCCACATTTTTTACATGCTTTTTTCACGCACCCCAGACTCCAGAGGCTTTATAGGAGCATGGGGAGGGTGAAAACAGCCCCCCTCCGGAGGCTTCAGGAGCTTTCCTGAAACCTCCGGAGTACTAAACATGCTATGAGCAAACTGGAAGTGACTTCTGGTTTGCTCGTAGGGCCTTTTTTAATCCTCCGGATGCTTCAGGGACCTTCAGGAGATGGGGGTGGGTGTCTGTTTTCACCCTCCTCAGGTTCCTATAAAGCCTGGAGAGGGCGAAAAATGGCTTTAAAAATGGCTGAATCAGCTGGCCAGGACGTGCATGTGCGCTGGCCAGCTGACAGGGCAACGCCTCGCGTGCCCTGCCAAATGGCTACACGTGCCACCTATGACACACGTGCCTTAGGTTCGCCATCACTGTTATGCACTATAGTGGTTATGGGATGTGTCTTTTAGTAACCACAGAGGAGAGTTCAGAGGTACCTTTCCTTAGGTCAGGGATGTCCAAACTTGGGAACTTTAAGACTTGTGGACTTCAACTCCCAGAATTCCCCAGCAGCATAGCTATGCTGGCTGGGGAATTCTGGGAGTTGAAGTCCACAAGTCTTAAAGTTCCCAAGTTTGGACACCCCTGCCTTAGGTTGTTTGGATATTGCTAGCATTGATTTTTAAGTTTAATTATTTTTCTATTCTTCTACAGTTATTCGAAAGAATACTGATTTTATGTAAATGTCATCTAATGGTTCACCGGGGGGGACAAAGTATTTTGTCTACTTTCATTTCTTATTGATTTGCATTACTTCAATGTCATGTTGCGTTCAGGCTTAGCTCTCACGGTCTTTCAGCGTATAATCCTTTGTTAATCATACTTGGCAATTAAATGTACTTTTGAAAAGGCAAAAATGCTCATTAATTTTCCCTCTTTAGGTGTTTTCCAAATGATCACCCTCAATGGGCCTGATCAAAATCAGCCTGGCTTTCTTAGACACAAAAATTGCACACAATTAAGAGTACTTTTGAAACGCTGTCAGAGAAATTAAGGAATCAAACAAGGCAGTTAAGCCACTATTTTGTCTCTTTATCCAATTTGAAAAAAAGAAGAAGAAAAGTGGCTCGTAGATCAGATTCGTTGGGTTAAATAATTTGTATGAATTGCTGAAACTGGTAAGAACAATAGTGTTAATAAAATTAGAATCTCTAACCCACTGGTTGGCTTTTGTCTGCTGTTATAAAGAAGAAGAAAAAAAACCTTTTGATTTAAAAAAAATTCACTAAAAACAAAAATAAAACATTTGAAACAAAAAGGCAACATGGCCTTCCTTTTTTTTTTTTTTTAACAACAAAATACCTTCATTCTTATAAGAATAAAAACATCATATTCAAAATTCACCCAAACAAATCTTTCTTGGACTTTTCAAGACTATAGAACAGGGGTGTCAAACTCAAGGCCCAGGGGCCAGATCCGGTCTATGGGGTGCTTAGATCAGGCCTGCAGGGCCTTCCTGGAAATAGTGAAGAACTGGCCAGCAGTGCCTCTGCTGGCAAAAATGGAGCTGAGGAGGGCTGTGGGTGGTACTCCCAAGCTCCATTTTCACTGGCAGAGAGTTGCAGGAGGCCATCACAGCCGAAACGGAACTTGTGAGGGCTGTGGGTGGCACTCCCAAGCTCTGTTTTCACTGGCAGAAGGTTGCAGGAGGTTGTGACTGCAGAAAACAGAGCTCAGGAGTCCGATTTCATTGGCAGAGTGCTCGGGCCACCACAGGCGCTCCTAACATGACTAATGTTGAGCTGGCCATGCCCCCCACCCAGATCACACACAACCCTGATGCAGCCCTGAATGAAATCGAGTTTGAGACCCCTGCTATAGAACATGAAATTTTATATACCGTATTTTTCGGAGTATAAGACGCACCTTTTTCCCCTCAAAAAAGAGGCTGAAAGTCTGGGTGTGTCTTATACACTAAATACAGCATTTTTTACCTCATGAAACCCTACCCCTTCACCAAAATGGTTGTGCATAGCCTTTAGGAGGCTTTCAGAGTGTTCCTGCGGTTGGGGAGGGCAGAAATGAGGCAAAAGTGGCCCATTTTTTACTCAACTTTGTTCCCCCAGCACTCAAGAGCAGTATATAAGCCTTCTAAAGGCTATGCATGCCCTTTTTTGATGAAAAATGGACCCGTTTTCGCAAAAAATGGGCCATTTTGGGGAGATCTGCAGAGTGCAAAAACTTTTTATTTTATTTTTCCTCTTCAAAATCTCGGTGCATCTTATAAGTAAACTGCTTATAGAGGGCTGTAAAACACTTTGAAGTGCTATATAAGTTTAAGTGCTATTGCTATAGAGAATTCGAACTGAATACATGCTGCATCTTCCAAAATTCTGCATTCTGTTCTGGATATTTCATATGTTTCATATTAAGATGATATTGATAAATCACCAGGCCAAACTGACTCCCAATGACTATGAGCAATGACCCTCCTGTGACTCTTCCCCTCCCAGGGGAATCTGAGGGGAGGATCAGAAAATTCAAAATGGCGGTGGTGATTAAATAATTGATGCCCGAATCTGTTTTGTACATGCACATGCACCAAATATACCAAGGATAGAGCTTCTACTGTGTGATCAACATTTTCACCACCTCACTCACCTTCATGTCCCTGCCTTGCTGCATGTAAAAACTGAGGGAACAAATATCACTCTCTTTATTTTTAAAGGAGGAATGCTTTTGACTAATGAAGTCTTCTGCATGTCATTTGCATGTGGATTCTCTGTATTGCTTACCTTCCTGGGCACCGAAACCTTATTATGTAATTTAGCCTGAGAGACACAATCTTATAAGCAAATATTTATTTTGCTTCTCATAACCTTGACCGCTTCACTTCATTAATTTAATTCTCTTAAGATGCGTGTACCCTTTCAAGTACTATCAAACTATTTCAGTGTGAGAGTCCTTCAGTTACTTGAGGATGACAACCATCAAAGGTGCTTCAAATGCCACTTACTTGATCTCAATCACATCGATTTATGAATATCATCTTGATATTAAATGTCCAGAACAGAATGGGGGATATCTCACTAAATCTTCCTTACCATCTGAGGCTGCAACGGCTGGGCCTCTTCACTCTAGAACGACGGTGCCTGAGAGGTGACCTGATTGAAGTCTATAAAATCATGCACGGTGTGGACCAAGTAGAAAAGGAAAAACTGTTTTCCCTATCGCACAACACTAGAACTAGGGGGCACTCCATGAAACTTTTGATAGCTAGACCTCAAACAAATAAGAGAAAGTACTTTTTCACCCAGAGGATCACTGGTCTATGGAACTCCCTGCCAGAAGAAGTGGTGACAGCTGTCAGCCTCGACACCTTTAAGAAAGGATTAGAGGAGTTCATGGAGAACAAGGGTATCAATGGCTATCATGATGGATGCCTAAGGACACCCTCTGGGTTGGAGAGATAGGCAGGATATCTCTCAACGCCATTTGCAGGGAATCATAAGCAGGTGAAGACCTCTGCTTGGGAATACCCTGAAGCAAATGGTGAGCCACTGTGTGAGACAGAATGATGGACTGGATGGGCTGTGGCCTGTTCCAGCAAGGCTATTCTTATGTTCTTATGTTCTTAATCTGAAGTTCAGCATATGTTCAGTTTGAATTCTACCCTGTTTGCCTGAAAATAAGACCTCCCTGGATAATAAACACACTTGGACTTTTGAGCGCATACACAAAAATAAGCCATTCCCCCAAAAATAAGCCCTCCTCAAAACATTACAACACAGCAGCAGCCATGAGGTGACCACGCTTGCTGCCTCCTGCACCTCAAAAATATTAAGACTTCTCTGAAAATAAGGCCAAGTGCTTATTTCGGGGTGTGTGTGTATGTGTGTGTGTGTCAAAAGAATCTTATTTTTGGGAAAACGTATATGATAATAAACCTGTGTATTGGCTGTAAAGTCAATGTACCGCAGAGTACAGTTAGCACATAAATGCTGTAAACAATTAGATTATTGATTATTGGCAGCTCACGCCCTTCTATCCATGACATATCATATTTTTCAGACTATAAGACGCACCAAAATCTTGAAAAGGTAAATTTTTAAAAAGTTTTTGCGCTCTGCAGGCTTCCCAAACCCTCTGCATGCCTTGTTTTTGGTGAAAAATGGGGCGTACAGAGAGCTTGAGAGGCCTGCAAAGTGTTCCTGGTGGCGGGGGAGGGGGCGGGAATGAGCAAAAGCAGCTTATCTTTCACGAAAACGGGCCTTTTTTTTTGCAAAAAAAAAAAGGCATGCATAGGATTTGGGAGGCTTATAGAGTGCTCCTGGGGGCTTGGGGGGGGCAAAAAGCGGTCCATTTTTTGCTTGTTTTTGCTCTCCCCAGTGCCGAGGAGCACTTTGCAGGCCTCCCAAAGCCTATGCACGCCCATTTTTGCTAAGGGGGTGGGGTTTGGGGAGGCCAAAAATGCTATATTAAGTGTATAAGACGCACCCAGATTTTCACTCTCTGGAAAAAGGTGTGTCTTATACTCCGAAAAATATGGTAGCCTATAAGCATCACTTAAGCAGGGTCCGCAGGATTGTCTGGGCTGCTACACATCCTCTTCATGACCTGTTTTCCTTGTTACGTTCTCTGAGGAGGCTTTGTGGCATCTGAAGCAGAACATCCAGATTCACCCACAGTTTGGTTCCAGACAGCATCAACCTTGTGATATCTTTTTCCGCTATGTATTCAAGATGGACTGTGATTAATATTTACATGTATTTATATGTTAGGGCAGTTAGGTGTCAAATTTGATTTCATTGAGAGCGGCATCAGGGTTGTGTTTCACCTCTGGGGAGGGGGCATGGCCAGGGTGACTGTGTGGCCAGCTCACCATCACTCATGTCGGGGGCACCTTTGGTGGCCTGAGTGCTCTGACAGTGAAAGCGGGCTCCCGAGCTCCGTTTTCTGCTGCGATGGCCTCCTGCAATCATCATCATTATCTTTTAATGGCCCCATAATCCGTTGCAGGGTGGAGGCTGGGCAACTGAATGGAGCTGAGTATTTACTGGCCAGATGCCTTTCCTGTCACCATTGCGGAGTTATATTAAGCAGATATATTCTCAACGAGAGAAATATCTGCCTTTACCTAGGATTGAACTCACAGCCTCCTGATTGTGAGGTGAGAGCTCCACCTCTAGGCCATCGTACCACCCTAGCCTCCTTTTACTATATATTGAGCAAGCTATTTTGCCAATGCAGTGAGCCTATTTTTAAAAATTGTGTGTGAATGTATGTATGTCCAGAGAGAAGCAAACTCTATGCTGGAATACAAACCTCTTGTTTTTTTTAAATATTTTTTTTAATTTTAATTTTAAACACAACACAAAAAACCTCTATTTTACATGCTGCAAAAGGTGTATCAGTTGGTTACAAAATGTTTTCATACTCATAAATCTCTTCCATAGTCAACCAAGGTTCATATGGTTTAATTATAATTGTTATAATTAATTATAATTGTTTACACGTCTTTCATCATAAAACATATCAAAACTTAAAACATAACCGCATATTGGAGAGCACCACCCCTACCAGTAATTCCATCTTTTTCTGTTGGGAAAACTGAGAGAGAAGAAAAAATGCCAAGTGCGATTCCTCAAAGTTCATTGCAACAAGAAATAAAAAAGAAAAAGAGGTGTGCTCCTCTTCCACCAACTCCTAAAATGCCAAACAGATTTGAAGAAATGGATAATAAAAGACAAAGTACAATTGATCCTTTTCAACTGTCATTTGTTGGACTTTTTGTTTGCCTGGAGAGATTCCTGTTGTGGCTTTCACTGCTGTCTGTATTCCACCTGGTGCAGGTGTTGGCACGGCGCTCAAACCAATTTCATTGTAATTTTATTACAATATTATTACAATGACAATAAAGATGATGATGATGATGATGATGATGATTATTGGCATCTCATTTATTAATTCTAATATCATCCAACAATAGTGTTCCTTATACTCTATTCTAACCAGACATCAATAATATTTAGTGACAAAAAATTTCTAATCATCCTTTTCCAACCACTGTTTAAAGTTTGTATCCAATTTTTCCATGTTATACCCATACCTATGTAGATATTATTATCATTGTTTCCTTTATTTATCTATATCCATTATCACGGTTTCTTTTTTATTAATCTTTTATTAATCTTTGTATATAGCCAAACAATTACTCATCTTACTTTCATAGTTGCCATTCAATATTCATATCCTGTTACTACTTATTATAACAATACATACATGTACATTATTTATCATTTTCAATTGTTTTTTTTTAACCATGACTTTTGCCACTAATAATAATAATCTTTATTGTCGTTGTAAAAATTACAATGAAATTGGTTACAATTTTAAATTTTTAAAATTACAATAAATTTTCCTAGGCTTAACTAATTTTGAATTAAACTTTCATCTATTAACCTGCATCTTTCCAGTAGTAAAACAGTCTCATGTCCTCTGCCATTTGAGGTATAAATCCTCTAGTCTTATCAATCAAGTTTGTGTGGACTTCTCTTTGCATTTCATTATTTATTGATTCTTTCATGTCGTTTCGATGCCCTTCTTCTTCTTCCTGGATCAGCTTGTCTTTAGTTGTCAGAGTTGGATACAAACCTCTTGTGATTCAGGCGGTCTATTGTTAAATTTATATAAATTATGGCATAATAATAATAATAATAATAATAATAATAATAATAATAATAATAATCATCATCATCATCATCATCATCATCATCATCATCATCATCTTTATTGTCATTGTAATAATATTGTAATAAAATTACAATGAAATTGGTTTGAGCGCCGTGCCAACACCTGCACCAGGTGGGATACAGACAGCAGTGACAGCCACAACACATCACGCGGGTGATTATGGGAGCGCCTAGACACTCCCATATAACACCTATCCTGCGCGAGCTGCACTGGCTTCCTGTGGTCTTTCGGGTGCGCTTCAAGGTTTTAACGACCATCTTTAAAGCGCTCCATGGCTCGGGGCCTAGTTATATGCGAGACCGCCTCCTGCCCCATACATCCCTCAGACCGATACGCTCCCATAAAGAGGGTCTTCTCAGGGTGCCGTCAGCTGGACAATGCCGACTGGCGACACCCAGGGGAAGAGCCTTCTCTGTGGCAGGACCAGCCCTTTGGAACGACTTACCCCCTGAACTCCGCACCATCTCTGACCTCCGCCTCTTCCGCAAGTGTCTGAAGACACACCTATTCCATCTAGCCGGCCTAGCATAACCCCCATTACTGACTCCTAGATAGTTTTAAATTTGGGTTTTTTAAATTCGGTTTTTAGCGCAGGGTCTACTAGAATAAGTTTTTAAAAATTTTATATGTTTTATATGTGTTTTAACATCCCTTTGCGCCGCCCTGGGTCCGTTTGGAGAAGGGCGGGGTATAAATTTAATAAAATAAATAAATAAAAAATAAACAACAGGAATCTCTCCAGGCAAACAAAAAGGCCGACAAATGACAGTTGAAACAAAATGGCCGACAAATGACAGTTGAAAAGGATCAATTGTACTTTGTCTTTTATTATCCATTTCTTCCAATCTTTTGGCATTTCAGGAGTTGGTGGAAGAGGAACACGTCTCTTTTTCTCTTTGAGGAATTGCACTTGGCATTTTTTCTTCTTTCTCAGCTTTCCCAACAGAAAAGGATGGAATTACTGGTAGGGGTGGTGCTCTCCGCTTCTTCATTTCAATTCTTGCAGTTGCCCCTTGTATATTCCCAAGAGATAATGATGGTGCCACCATTACAGAACATAAACATTATATGGTGATTCTGATGAAATATCAGCTAAACAAAGTTAGAGCTCCACTTTCTTCTCCCCCCCCCCCCCCCTTGGAGCCTTTTTTCGGTTCTGCATGCATAAAAATAATTATGGCTAGGAAAAAAAAAATATTTGCCCAAGGGAGCCCATTGTTTCTTGAATAAGCTGAACCTGCGGAATCAGCTCTGGAGAAAAAAAGGACCATAGTTTTTTATGAGTTTTGCTGAAGATCGGCAGTTTGGTAATGTATTGTTTCTTCAGGTCAGGGATTTAGATTTCGTTAAATGTTATTTGTAGGTTACTTTTAAATTAGTTCTGTTTATTTCATTGAATGAGCAATTCTCCTTCTCCCCCAAGTGGGTTGCAAAATGAATTTGTACTGTATAAATGCAGAATATATGTGCCACGCACAAAAGAAAATTCAATATTGAACTCATGCATACGGTTAAAAAAAAAAACTAGTAGAATAGCAATGCCTCCTTCTGCACAATTTGCCTCTGTGTAATTTCTTTCTTCAAAAAAAAGTGCTGAACGTTCTTTTTTCAATGTTTTTGTTGGGGATATCTCCTTTAGGAGACAGAAAGTTGTGCAGTGGAATGTGCAGCTAGAGAAACCGTTGCTAGTAGACACACACATAGAGTCTCAGACACTGCTAGTAAAAACAAGTAGCTTTACTTGTGATGTAAAACTAAACTACCGCTTCACAAACAGTGATAGTAGACATTGAATCAAACACAGTCCTTAACTCAAAAACAATTGCTTACAGTTGCAATCCACAATTCTTCCTTGTTCAGTCAGTCAGTCAGTCAGTCAGTTACAGTGAGCAGAGCAAAAGCAAGTGAGCTCTCCTGGCTTCCTCTTATTGCTGAGATAATTACAGCTGCTAATTACATTCAAACATTTAAAGTAACAAAGACCATTTGTTATCATGGTTTATATATATTGCCTCCCCAACATTCGGATTATACTCCTAACAGTTTTTACCATCAGCGTTCAATTTGACAGAGTAAATAAACTGCTTTCGAGGATTTCATAGCTCTGACCTCCGGAGAAAACTGACCCTTGATAAAAGTTCTCTGGGTAGAGAGTGCCAAAAGTTTGCACCATCTGATCGCAAATGGCTTCATTGAATTATTGTGGGGAAAAAACTGGAAGGAAAGGGTATATGTATGACCACCCTGGGTTTGGAAATAGCAAATAGGGGTGGGCTTCAAAAATTTCAGCAATGGGTTCTCTGCCTGGTTGCTGGGTGGGCTTGCTGCACCGCAGCAGTGTGTGTGTGTGTGGGGAAGTGTTTTTGCCTTCCCCAGGCTCCTGAGACTTTCCTCAAGCCTCTAGGAGGGCGAAAACTGCCTCCCCCGGGTTCTGGAGGCCTTCCAGGAGGCTCGTTTTTCTCCCTCCCCGAGCCTCTGCACAAGAGCCTGCACTTACCTCGCATTCAAAATGGGCCACGTGGAGACTCCTGGGAGGGGTGGGGTGGGGTGAGGCGGGAAGAGTGGTGCAGGGTCGGTGAGGCCAGCCAGGGGTGGGATTTGGAGGTTCTCCAAACCGGCCATAATGTTAGCTATGGGTTCTCTCCAGAGGTGAAATCCAGCAGGTTCTGGAGAACCGGTAGCAGAAACTTTGAGTAGTTTGGAGAACCGGCAAATGTCACCTCTGGCTGCCCCCAGAGTGGGGTGGGAATGGAGATTTTGCAATATCCTTCCCCTGCCATGCCCACCAAGCCACACCACACCCACCAAGCCACGCCCACAGAACCGGTAAAAAAAAAATTGAATTTCAGCACTGGTTCTCCCGAACCTGGCGAACCCATAGCAGCCCACCCTAAATGCAAATGAATCACACAAATTTCTATAAGTAGGGCATGTGCTGAAATCTTAAGTCAGCACTAGACAAACTGGGTGCCCTGTTGGGTCACATTTCAGAGATATTTGCTGACCTAAACAGAGAAACAGAATGACCACAAGTGGGCGAAAATTATTGGAAGGTGGGAGTGACTTCCTGCTGTCTTCCCCAATGGTTTTTCTCTTGGGAAGCTGGCAGGGAGTGTTTGACATTACGATTGTGTAACCATAACAGTGTGGTGTCATCACAGTGTGGCGGTGCTGAAGCAGCCACAGCTTTGTTAAATTTCAATCCAACAGGAATGATGGATCCTGGATTTTGGGCACGTTCTTTAAGAAAGCCCATTTGTGAACTACATCGAGTCAAAAAGTATTGCCCGGTAATGCACCGTTTTGCCCAGTTGAAGGTTACAAACATAACCAGGAGAATTTTATTAGTATAATGATTCCATTCGCAACCTCTACTTTCCTACACAAATATATTCTGATGCCCTTTGAAACTTGGAAACTGTATATCATTTTGCAGTGGGCTATCTTAGAAGATAACAACTATCAAACTAGCATTCTGAAACATGTGTTGTCCATTTTTTCAGGTTGTATTTTGAGTCCACCTCTCTTTGTGCTGTCCTTCCCCTGTGTCGTCTCCAGGGGATTAGCAGTGCTTTCTCTATGGATAGATTTGTCCACAGGGTTGCAGTGATTGTATTCAATTATTTAGCTGCAAAAAAACAGAAACAAACCCTAAGCAATAACTTGAGGCATAGAGAGACACCCCCCCTCTTCTGAAACAGCATAGATTGCGTAGGGATTTCAGTATACTTTATAAAAATGAAATTTGTGGAATTAAAAAGAGTAATTGTTATATTAGAATTGGCAGATGTACAACTGGGGAAATCTGGTGGCAGTCAGTAAAACAGCTTCGTGACAATATTGTTTGGTACCCTGCATTAATTCAAACCCCTAGTTAGCTGGGCAGCTCCTTGGAAAGCATGCTATCTCAGCCTAGTTTATCTCTTTTTATGGGAATATTAAAAAGAGGCAAAGCAGTGTACGCAGAGAAATGCCATAAAAATGAGCAATCGCCATGGCAAACCAGAATATGAAAAGCTCTAACATAATGTTAATTTCTTCAGTGGGAAATAAAGAGATTTCAGAACTTAGCAAGGCTATTCTGTTTTTTTTCCAGCAGTGATTTAGGATCGATTCTATTTATGGCTTCTTAAGGAGCAGCTTTGCACAGCTACTAAGCCAGACAATGCTTAAACATCACCTCAATGTTGCATTATGACTATCCATTGCTTGATAACTTGCCTCTTATGGTAGTCTCTGTAAAATTCACATGTGGAAAGGTTATTGAACATAGATGTCTTGGAGAACAGGAACAAGATTTGTGAATGGAGGACAATTAACCTGGAGGACAATTAACCAGTGGAACAGCTTGCCTCTAGAGCAGGGGTCCCCAACCTTTGCAACTTTAAGTCTGAAGGACTTCAGCTCCTGGACTTCTCCAGTCAGCTTCGCTGGCTGGAGAATTCCGGGAGCTGAAGTCCTTCAGACTTAAAGTTGCAAAGGTTGGAGACCCCTGTTCTAGAGATTGTGGGCTCTGCATCAGTGGATGCTTTTAAGAAGACAGTCACTTATCTGAAATAGCATACTGTGTTTTGACCCCCAAAATAAGTGCTTGGCCTTATTTTCAGGGGGGTCTTATTATTTTTGAGGTGCAGGAGGAGGCGAGTGTGGTCACCTCATGGCTGTTGCTGTTTTGCAATATTTTTGGGGCGGGCTTATTTTCAAGGGAGGGCTTATTTTAGCACATGCGCTCAAAAGCCCAATTGGGCTTATTATCCAAGGAGGTCTTGTTTTTGGAGAAACAGGGTAGGTTCTCCTGCTTGAGCAGGGGTTGGACTAGAAGACCTCCAAGGCGCCTTCCAACTCATTTATTCTCTTGTATCCTAAGATGTTCATTTTTGCTTGGTAGAAACACACACGGTGCATACTGATTTAAGTTTACACTGTCAAATCTGGAGTGGAATTGGGTTCCTAATCCATTTTCTTTGAAAACACCAAGTTTTGTTTACATTTAGATGTAATGGATTTATCGCACTTTTCACTATCCGACTGCACAATCAGAGCAAGTAAACACAAGGTGGGAGTGTCCTGTAAAAACTAATTTCCATTCAAATGTGTATTAGGTAGGCCGCATTGCAAGATTAATCTGAAGACAATCAGGATAATTTCCTTATTCAGATAAATATATAAGACCATTAGAATTTCTAACTGGAAATGAACTTGGCAAGGTTGAAATAAGAGATCACTGAAGGAGAGTAAATATTTGGTAAAGTGAATAGCTTTATTAGAAGGGATGGAGGAGATTTTGATTGACTGGGTGGGAGTACTTGTGTCACAGGACACTGTGAAGTGGATGAAAGGCAGGTAGGACAATTCAGCAAGCACAATTCTTCATTCTCCATCCCATGAATAGTGTAGCGGCAGGTCCAATAGGCAGGCAGCAGAGAGAAGAAGGACATTCTAGGTCAGGGGTGTCAAACTCAAGGCCCGGGGGCCAGATCTGGCCCATGGGGTGCTTAGATCTGGCCTGGAAACAGCAAAGGGCTGGCCCACAGTGCCTCTGCCAATGAAAACGGAGCTCGGTAGGCCTGCCCACAGCCCTCCCTAGCTCAATTTTTGCTGGAAGAAGGTTGCAGGAGGCCATTGCAGCTGAAAACGGAGCTCGGGAGCCTGTTTTCTGTGGCAAAGCGTTCGGGCCACCACAGGCGCCCTCGACACAAATGACAGTGAGCTGGCTATGCCCACTCCGCCCAGCTGAGGTCAAACAGAACCCTGATGCGGCAATCAATGAAATCAAGTTTGACACCCCTGCTTAACATTATTGTAAAAATAAATGTATAAAGAAATTTACAGGGGAGCCACCCCCCTTTGTGTGTGTGTGTGTTTCAATTCTTGTCCCTCTTAAATCATCAATTAAATCAATTCAGAGTGAAATTCAATGTGGAAATTTAACGAGTTTAACACTCCTCTTCTAGATATACAGAGGGATGGTTGGTAAAAGCATGGCATAAAACTTGCATATGGAATAAATATTGGTAATTAAAGCACCTGACTCCAAGGGCATGGTAGATACTGGTTTGTGTTCAAATCATTCTTGCTTAGCGACTGCCTTAGATAGTGAATCTTCACAGGTATGATGTGATGAAAAAGTATCTTTATGACCAATACTCACTTTTATGACTGCCAGAGGTCTGTAAATAGCAGTAGCACTTACTTCTATACTACCCCATAGTGCTTTATATCACTCTTTGAATGGTATCAACAGTATCAGCATATTACCTTCAAACCGGGATCTCATTTTACGACCTTGGAAGGATGGAAGGATGGGTCAACCTTGCGTCTTTTCAGGATTGAACTCCAGGCTGTGGGCAGAGTTTGCCTGCAATGTTGCATTCTAACCACCGGGGAAAGCTGAAATAAGATCATTAACAGAGTTGTGGCTTTACTTGGTGACTGCTTTGTTTGACGACTGGTCCCAATTGCGGTCACCGAACAAAGACTGCCTGTATCCTGAGACGAAGTGCCTTCAATTCCATTTTGCAGGTTCTGGTGACCCCAGCATTCAAACATGGTTTCAGGAATTTGGTTTCAGTCCCACTGTCAGCCCTGAAGCTGACCTGGCTGTGGCCGTTTTCTTTTCTGTAGCTTTTTCTATAGGGATTTTTCTTCACGTGGCTTCAGGAGCCTGGAGCTGAGGGGGGTGTAGAGATAACTGGGGTTTCGTAGCCAAAACAAAATAGTTCTCTTTTGAATAATACACATACCAACAGCTGGCTGGCCAGAGGAGAAAAGTAACCAGGCAACCAGATTGGGCAAATGTGACTTATTGTTTGGGAGAACAGGAAACATTCACTTTTTAATGAGATGGAAAACGCGGGAACTCTCAGAGTTGGTTTCCCACCAGTCTGTGCCAAGATGATACCTCCAAATAAAGCTGTTCTTCGAGGAATCAACCTGTCTCAGAGTTCTGTTTGCAATAGGTGCATTATTTGGAACCCTGACACCCACATTATCTCAGAAGTGTGAGGCATTCAGGGTAATAGAGAATTTGTTGAGTTTTTTGCCCCCACATGTTGATTCTGAATGTCATTTCTATAGGCAGGAAATTGAAATGTGTCTATGAATTTGTGGGTCTTTTTGTATCATTATTTATCTATCTCTATCTATTCTATCTATCCATTCTATTTTTTTTAAATTAATGTATCTATGTTCCAATATAACTCTAGAGTGCCTTGAGCAATTTCAACCAAACTTGGTACAGAGATGACTTACACTCTGGAAACAAATACTGGGGGTGGGGGGTGGGGTGTAAGACACCCGTGGGGTGTATGTCTGTGTGTTCCAGCATAACTCTGGAACCCCTGGCCTGTTAAGGAGAGCGAGTGGGGCATTCTAGAGCGGCAGTTGTTTGTGATGTCAGTTCCTTCGCAGTTTCCTCTGGAAAGCCCGCCGTGATATTCGCCCTCCAGTGGACCAATGGGAAAGTGCCTTATGGATTTGGGGCAAAGTGCCAGCATCGTAGACAGGGCTGGAAAGAGTAGCACAGGGGAGGAGGAAGGGAGAGGGCAGGGATGATGGGCATGGGAGTAGGAGGAAGATAGGCCCCTCTCAATGGCTTCCTGTCAGACAAATGCTTTGATGTTGATAAATACCCAGGCAATGCTGAGTAGGTAGTGATCAATAATAATGTCTCTTTTTCCATCCAAACAGTTTTTATTATTGGCTGGGCCTAGCCAAGCACAACGGGGTCCTGATGGGTGACTCGACATCAAGGCGGTCAATCATTGTCTCTCGTTTGCCAATATTCCGAAGAAGTATTAACCGAAGGCATGATTCCCTCCCATCGTCACCAACTTCCAACAATACCGTTGGCGTTCACAGTTCTTCTCCCTCCAGCACCAACTCTAGCTCAGGTAGCACAGGTAAACGCAGGAGCCTCTTCCGGACACCGTCCATTAGCTTCCATCACAGAAAGGGGAGCGATCAGAAGACGGAGTCCTCCTGCCAGAATGCAGGCGTTTTGAACGGTGCCCAGTCAGGCCACAACACTTTGCAAAAGCTCGGTTTGGAGGAACACGCCAAGAACAGAAGCAGACATTCCGTGCGTTTCGGAAGTTCTCGAAGTAAAAAGATCACACGGTCCTTGACGGAGGACTTCCAAAAGGGGAGGGAGCCCTCTACCAACAAGAACGTTTTCATCAACTGCATAAGTTCTGGGAAGAACGAAGGCGATGACTCTGGCTTTGCAGAGGCCCAAAGCAAGCCGCCTGTTAAACATTCCTCGAGGAAGCTTCTCCCCAAGTCGTTCTCAACACACTACAGATTCTCAAAGCCGGTCCCTCAGAGTCAATCGGTTTCCTCTGTTCAACCCTCTTCTTGTTTGCTGGAGATTAAATCCAACGTTGAACCCGATCCCGCGTCTGCAAAGTCTTCTCCTTCGGAATGTATAGGCAGCTCATTGCTTTCCGCCGATCTGACAACCGTACAGACGCCATCCGAGTTTCTAGCCTTGATGGAGGACTCTGTTTCGGAGGTCGACGGGTTGCCTGCCTGTGGAAACTTGCACCCAGAAACCTTGGCCCACAATGTGTCTACCTCTCAAACCTTTACTGCTTCTCCTCTTTCAAGGAAAACAAACCTTACAGAGAGTATTTCCCCTTGTGCGGAAACTTACAGGGCTAGAAATGTATTGCTCGCCGAAGCCAGCGCTTTCTCCGAAATCCTTGATTCGAGTCGAAAGCATACAAAAGTATTATTGCCGGAGCTCTTTGCTAAACAGGCCAGCCATCTAGAAGATGTAAACTCAGGAGCTAAAGCACAATTAAAAACCTTTGTCTTAAACCAGGGAGAAGTAGTTGAAAGTTCTCCAAAAGCACAGCGATTGCAGAGGGACCAACAAAAAGCAAGAGTATCGGAACATGTCAGAGAAGTCTTTCCGGGCATTGAATCTAAGACCACGCCTTTGTCTTCTGAACCTCCATCCTTTCCAGCACAGCAGGCCAACGACATAAACCACGCCAAGGGTATGTATTGTTCAACCATTGCACTTTTTCAGTCTTCTGAAAAAAATGTTCATTCGTAATAATGTGTTTCCTTCCAATTGCTGTTTGTACGAATAATATTTAGACAGATAATATTTAGAGGGAGACCACAGCTGTGATATAAGGATATCTGCAAGAGGGATCTAAAGGCCTTGGGAATGGACATTAACAGCTGGGAAACCTTGACCTCTGATCATTCAGCTTGGAGGCTAAACACTCAGCATGGCCTCCTCCAATTCGAAGAGACAATTGTTCGGCAGGATGAGGCAAAGAGGCAGTCCCGGAACCAGAGAAATCTGGAGCCTGGACAGGGGACAGAATGTATCTGCTCTCAGTGTGGAAGGGATTGTAACTCCCGAATGGGCCTTTTTAGCCACACCAGATGCTGCGTTAGGACCTCTTTCCAGAGCACCATGCCGTAGTCTTTGGAGACTGAAGGATGCCAATGTGTAATTTAGATAGCACCCTTTATGCTTGGCATGGCATGAAGATGAGGCTTTTTGGGCTCTCTCGGTTACTAGTGAGAGAGGTCTTATCATGGAATGATCAGTGATACTTTCCAAATTGTTTGGGTTTACAAAGACGTTAGCCTTTTTAAAATATGCAGGTAGTCCTCAACTTACAACAGCTCATTTAGCGACTGTTCAAAGTTACAACAGCACTGGAAAAAGTGACCAATGACCATTTTTCACACTTACATCTGTTGTAGCAGCCCCGTGGTTATGTGCCATCTAGCTCCTATTGACCACATAGACCGATTTTCTCCATGACAGTGGATCCGCTCCTTCTTCTTTCAAACCTCCCAATGGTGCGCTCATTGCCACTGTAAACTAGTTCACCTACCTTGCTGCTCTTCGTCCTCGTCCCCTTCCCCTCCTCCTTTCTCAACTTTAGAGCCTTTTCCACAGCGGTAGATCCTCATGTAATGCAGGGGTGTCAAACTCAAATTTCATTGAGGGCTGCATCAGACTTGTGGTTGACCTTGGGAGGGGCATGGCCACTTCAACATAGGAGCCAACAAGCATCTTGGGAGCAAAGAAGCACTCAGAGTGCAGTCCCTAGAGACACCAGGCCCTGTGGGTGCTTACCACCTCCTGTGCACATGCCCAGGGGGCAGGGCCAAGGCAGTGCCATGAATCTAAGGCTGGCTGTGGTCTGGCCCAGATGGATGCCACTAGGTTACAGATCAGCGCCGGGGTGGTTTGGCCAGATGCCACAGGTCAGTCCGTTATTGTTTCCAGGGTGGTCCCTTGGGCTGGATCTAACCAACTTGTGAGTCAGAACTGGCTCACTGGCCTTGAGTTTGACACCCTTAATGTAATATGTCTGACATAGAATAATTTGAACCTCATCGTTTGTGCCTTGAGTGAAAACTCTGGTTTATATTTTATTTATTTTATTTATTTTATTTATTTTATTTTATTTTATTTTATTTATTTTATTTATTTTATTTATTTTATTTATTTTATTTATTTTATTTATTTTATTTATTTTATTTATTTTATTTATTTTATTTATTTTATTTATTTTATTTATTTTATTTATTTATTTTATTTATTTTATTTATTTTATTTATTATTTTATTTATTTTATTTATTTTATTTATTTTATTTATTTTATTTATTTTATTTATTTATTTTATTTATTTTATACCCCGCCCTTCTCCTTGTTAGGACCCAGGGCGGCGCACAGGCATTATTAAAACCACAATAAAAACAATATACATCGTTAAAAACATATTAAATTATTTAAACCCGTGCTAAAAAACCCATTTAAAACCCTGCCTAATTATAATTTATCCATAAAAAGTCAGAAACGGGGGGCTATGCTAGGCCGGCCTGTTGGAATAAAAATGTCTTAAGACGTTGGCGGAAGAGGCGGAGGTCCGAGATAGTGCCTAGGTCGTTCCAGAGGGCCGGGCCCGCCACAGAGAAGGCCCTTCCCCTGGGTGTCGCCAACCGGCATTGCCCGGCCGACGGCACCTGGAGAAGACCCTCTCTGTGGGAGCGGATCGGACGAAGGGATGTATGGGGCAGGAGGCAGTCTCGTATATTTGATTTATTCAATGATCTGTTGGTTTGTTTTCTTGACTGTCCAATGTATGGGCCAGGATTTTCCAATAATTACTGTATTTTTCAGAGTATAAGATGCACCTTTCTCCCCCCCCCCCAAAAAAAAGAGGGTGAAAAACTGGGTGCGCCTTATACACTGAATACAGCATTTTTGGCCTACCAAAACCCCACCTCCCGTTTGCAAAAATGGACATGCGGAGGGTTTGGGAGGCTTGCAAAGTGCTCCTGTGGGCTGGGGAGGGCAAAAACAAGCAAAACACAGGCCATTTTTGCTCGTTTTTGCCCCCAGCCCCCAGGAGCACTCTACAAGCCTCCCAAATCCTCTGCATACCCCCCCTTTTTTGCAAAAAATGGCTCATTTTTGCCCCTCCTCCCCAGCCCCCAGGAGCACTCTACAAGCCTCCCAAAGCTCTGCATGACATTTATTTTTATTTTTGCTATAAACAAGGCATGCAGAGGGTTTGGGAGGCCTGCAGAGTGCAAATATTTTTTAAACAAAAAATACCTCTTCAAAACCATGGTGCGTCTTATATTCCAGTGCGTCTTATAGTCTGAAAAATACGGTATGTAAAAAATCCAGATCAAGGTTTAACTGCAGCTCAATTTCCGAGTAACGCACCTTTGATTAAAGGAAACATTTCCGAATGACGCTTGCAGCGTTGATGACGATTGTAAATAAGCCTCTATATCTTACTTCACAGTGAATCTTCCCAGTAGTTTTAGTCCATTTCGAGAAGGAAGATTCATAGAAAAGCGATTAAGGTCCTCCTCAGAGGGCACTGCTGGGAACAGTCGGATGATCCTAAAGCCAAAGGATGGAAACCCAGAAGACATAAATTGTTTAAGAAAACAGCGAACAAGTTCCTCATCATCTAAAATGAATAGCTTGGTAAGTTTGCAAAGCTTCGGGTGGCTCCTTGCTTCTTTCCTTCTTGTTCTTGAGGAACAAACAAAATCTGGTAGCATAAATGAAAATGTTGGTAATGTGTTGGTTGTCAGATTTTCTGAGCCTGAGCCTGCATTATATGTTCTTTATGTAGAAAACAGTTGCAAGACTGTGGACAATTGGACAGTTACAATCCCAGGTACAATTTTCTGGATCTATGCTGCAGGAAATCTTGAAAACGCGTATTTTATCTGTAGAAAATGTCCATGTTTAATCTGGAGTACCTCTATTTTAGAAGATAACTGACTTGGACCTTGGATGGAATGGATTATATGGGTAATAGAGATACATAAAATTCACAATGTCACAACAATGTTCTCTTGGGATGTCTCTGACTCCAGTGGGAGCATAGTTTTATACAACAAGTCAGGCTGAGAGGATAAAAACTTACAGATGATGCTTGAGGCATTGGTGAATGTAAATGGGTTTTATCACACTCACAACTTTCTTTGCTCTTCTTAGAGAAAAATTAGAGGCTACTTATCTTGTTAAATAGAAGGAGATTCCCATGGAGAAATTCCCTTTTATATAACCGTTTCCTACAACAGAATTTAAGGAGCGAAGCTTAGTGATTCTGATAGAATTTCAAAACTAATGTATATAAAAGCATACAATACTTTGCAATTGTGACTACTATATAATCCAATTTCCCTAGCTGGAGGGCCATCTATTGCAGTGACGGCTAACTTTTTTCTAAAGGTGTGCTAAAATTGCATGCACATGTTCGCATGGTCCCCCGCCTGGGAGGAATTTTCACCCTCCCCAGGCTCTGGAGGCTTCCCCCAAGCTGGGGAGGGCGAAAAACGGCTCAATGGCCCAACCGGAAGTTTGGGAACGAACTCTCTCAACAGTACGAGTAAGGAAAGTCTTTGTGGTATTCAATCATTGTCCTGAAGAGGGTAGTGTTGCGTTTTAAATGTATGTATGTATGTATGTATGTATGTATGTATGTATGTATGTATGTATGTATGTATGTATGTATGTATATGTGTCTGTGTTAGGTTTTTGAACTGATAAATAAATAAATAAGGGAGAAATAAATAAATAAGGGAGACACTAGTCTCCCTTATTTAATTATTTATCAGCTCAAAAACTTAACACACATGTAAAAAAAAATACACAATGAAACTAATAGCTTTCTAGATCAGTGATGGCGAACCTATGGCATGGGTGCCACAGGTGGCACGCGGAACCATTTCTTAGGGCATGCGAGGCATTGGCCTGTTAGCTCCAGTGCGCTTGTGTGCACTGGCCAGCTGATTTATATATATATGTAGATTTTGGTTTATTCGGGTCTTTTCCCGTGTAAAATTAAAGACCCAAATAAACCAAAATCTACATACCTATACCCGTGAAAATCTACGAAAACATTTATATATATATAAACTATATATATATGTGTTAGATTTTTAAGGGCTGAAAATAAAGAGACCAGGATGGATCCATTTCAAAAATCTAACACACATCTAAAAAATGTCACACAGCAGTAATCTAATTTGGTTCTCTGTCTGGATGACTCTGGGTTGAGTCAAAGGGCAGAGATGGATGACGTTGAGTCTCTCTCTCTCTCTCTCTCTCTCTCTATATATATATATATATATGTATGTATGTATGTATGTATGTATGTATGTATGTATGTATGTATATATATATATATATATATATATATATATATATATATATATATATATATATATATATATATATATATATATATATATATATATATTGCATCAAAGGTAATAACTAAGAAGTAAATAGCCAGTCAAAGCTATTTTATAGGATACAGTTTTATGTAAAAGAAGCTTTGGAGTCAGTAACATGCTTTTCAGATATCAAAGAAAGGGGCCCTTTGAGATGCTTTGTGTAAAGGTGGTGAGGTTATGGTGCATTTGGAAATAAACTGTTACCTACAAATAAAACAAATTTCATCCTTACCATAAAACAATCTCATCTTTATATTGACGTAGCTCTCTGTGCCTCTAGAAGGGACTTCTAATTTCATTTTTGCCGTGACTAAATTAACTCTTACCATTTGTCTTTTCTTCTTGGAAACACCATTAACATTATTCAATGCCACCCTGCCTCTTATCCCTGTTTCCAGATATTCAGTGAAACCTTTTGTTTCTTGCCTGTTTCTGGTCATTATATCACAGTGATCGTATTTGGCATCCACAGCTGTGTTCCTGCATCAGCTGACAAACCTCAATTTGAGTGATTTCAAAATAAAATTAAACCTGGCTTCTAAATAGGTGCTAAACATTTTTCAAACTTACGTTAGGAATGCTGTGCCTGGAATGAGCCCGTTTCTTTAAAAAAAAAAAAATCAGTTATTTTTAGTTATCATCCTTGCAGTAGCTTTTTTAATCCATAAGATGTCAGTGTTGCTCTGTTTGAGCAGAACTGAAATATTCTTCCAGTTGAGAGAGCTAGCTCAAGGAAGCAAAAAAATAAAATAAAAAATCAGTTTCAGGTATCCTAAATTCATTGATTTGGGCCACTTTCCAATGATTTCTTGTTGATACAGTTTTGGAAAGAGAATGGTTTTGGGAAGGAATTTGGGGATGAAAACTTGGATCTACGGTTGAGGTTTCATATCCAGACTGAAATTGATCGTAAGAATTCTTCAAGAATCACATTCAATTTAGGTGTAGGATCGGGGGCAAATATTGTTAATGATCTATTCTTTCCATTGCTTGGAGCCTTCTAATGGACCATCTTTTCAGATTTTTGTGTGTGTGTGGGGAGGGTGTCTCTGAATGTTGGATTTCAATACTTACAATGAAGGAAATCTAAAAGCAATCATGTCTAGATTGATGAACATAATCTATAAATATGCAGTATCATAATGGATTTCCTTGCCATTTATTTATTAAATGTATATGGCCTCAACAAGAAGGTTGTGTATGAAGTACACAAGTAACCCAAATTAACAGTAACCATTCAGGGTCCATTCCTTGAGACCAACAGTTCAAGATACCACCAGATAATCAAACAAGATCTTGCTCCAGCTAACACTACAGCTTTTGCATAGGTAGGAATCCAACTCTGAGTGGATTTGAATGATTTTATTCATCAGTTTCCCTTCCAATAAATTTTAAATAGGACTCCTAGATGGCAAAAAATTAAAAAGTGATCTTTAATAGAGGCTCTTGCCAGTATTTATTTTTTATTGTCCTGTAGAGGGACGTGGTGGCTCAGTGGCTAAGATGCTGAGCTTGTCGATCAGAAGGTTGGCAATTCAGCAGTTCGAATCCCTAGTGCCGCGTAATGTCATAAGCTCCTGTTACTTGTCCCAGCTTCTGCCAACCTAGCAGTTCAAAAGCATGTAAAAATGCAAGTAGAAAAATAGGAACCACCTTGGTGGGAAGGTAACAGCATTCTGTGTGCCTTTGGCGTTTAGTCATGCTGGCCACACGACCACGGAGACGTCTTCGGCTTTGAAATGGAGATGAGCACTGCCCCCTAGAGTCAGTAATGACTAGCACATATATGCGAGGGGAACCTTTAGCTAGGGTGTTAGCAACTCTGGGTTCAGAACCAGTGTTACAAGTCTGGTCCCGTAACCAGTGTTAAGAAATAAATGCGGAATAGTGTAATTCACCGGACAGTAAAGAGATACGTTGCTTTAACCACAAACAAACTCTAAAACAGTGATAGTAAAAAAATAAAATAGTCTTTACTTTGTAGCAACTAAAATGCTTCTTCCGACCAGTGATACTAACTTCTCAAAATAATAACAGTCTTTCACCAAACACAGAGTTATCTTACAGTGATGCAAAACAAATACTTCTTCAGTCTTCTTCAGTCTTCAGCTTCAGCACAGGAATCAAAAGGAATCGAAAAAGGGAACAGATTGTGTTCCTGAGCTTCCTTTATGGTAGAGCTGAGAAGCACAGCCCATCAGAATTCAAACACAGTTCTTAAAGCTACATAACTCCTTAAGAACATAGGCTCATATAGATTGTCAACCCAATATAAGGCTGAATATCCTAACATAGGGTCCTGTAGAGAATTTCTTCTGCTATATCATCTGTAGGAGTTCCTGTGAAAATGAGGAAATGCTGTTGCATTAATGGATAGAGAGAAACTACAGAGATAAAATCCATTGCTATTGGCAAGCTTTACTTTTCTTCCATGTGATGGCTGCGTGGCCTCAATCAATCATGTATCAGAGCCTTAGATACAACCCCCTTCTGGAACTCAACAGGATCCATTAGCTACCTGGAGCACACTGATTGAATATGGATGCATATAATTGGAAAAATGCGCAAACAAGCTGCTACGAAGTATTTTTTAAGTTTTCCAAAAAATCACTTTGAAGGTGGCAGAAATAGATGGAATGTGGAGTTCTTGGTGCTCTCTGAGCTTGGTTGTTTTCTTGTAGATGCTTCATTCTGTTAATATGCTTAACAGAGGGATAGAATCAAGATGACATGAAGTATACCTGGCTCCTCGCTATGCAACAACAGCCCTGCCCGAGCTCCTAGAGGTGATAGCCGAGACGGCAGTTGAGACCCCCAGACTGGTAGTCATGGGGGACTTTAACTTGCCATCGGCAGGCGAAGCCTCTGGAGCAGCTCGGGAGTTCATGGCCTCCATGACGGCCATGGACCTGACCCAGGTAGTTTTAGGCCCCACTCACGAGGGAGGAAACACACTGGATTTCATCTTTGTCTCGGGACAGTGGAGTTGTGATCTGGGAATAGGGGACCTAGCCATCACTCCCTTGTCATGGACAGATCACGCTCTCCTTCGGCTGGACTTTCCAATCGCTACACCTCACCGCGGGGAGGCGGAACCGGATATTCCTATATGGTTCCGCCCCAGGCTTCTAATGGACCCGGAAAGGTTCCAGAGGGAGCTTGGGCCAATTCCTGTGACCCTGCCCCGCGACTCGACTGAGGACCTAGTGGCCGCATGGTTAAGTGCGGCCGCGGGGGCCTTGGACCGAGTCGCGCCCTTGCGGCCTCTCTTGCGGCGGCGAATCACCCAGGCTCCTTGGTTTACCGAGGAGCTTCGGGGGATGAAACGCCACAAGAGATGCCTAGAGAGCAGATGGAGATCCTCTCGCTCCGAAGCCGACCGAACACTAGTGAGAACCCATATTAGGGCTTACTTATTGGCGATAAGGGTGGCCAAACGTGAGTATTGTGCCACCCTTATTGCATCCGCAGATAACCGCCCTGCCGCCCTGTTTGGGGTGACCCGCTCCCTCCTTCATCAGAGGCCGCGGGAAGCCCCTCTGCAAGGGCGAGCAGAGGAATTTGGGATTTATCTGCTGGAGAAAATCACTCGGATTCGGAATGAGCTACCCTCCATCGACAGTGGTCCTGTGGGACTGTCCGAGACTAGTCTTGAGGTTCCTTCTTGGGAGGAGTTTGACTTTGTTACCACCGAGGATATGGACAGGTTGTCAAGGAAACTTAGGGCGACCACATGTTTATTGGACCCGTGTCCCTCCTGGCTTGTACTGGCATCCTGGGAGACGACACGAGGCTGGCTCCAGGGCATCGTCAACGCATCTTTGAGTGAGGGGTCCTTGCCTGCCGTCTTGAAAGAGGCGGTAGTGAGGCCCCTCCTCAAGAAGCCGTCCCTGGACCCAGCTTTATTAGAGAACTATCGTCCGGTCTCCAACCTTCACTTTTTGGTGAAGGTTGTCGAGAGTGTGGTAGCCCAACAGTTTCCGCGACACCTGGAGGAAGTTGATTATCTAGACCCGCGCCAGTCCGGCTTCCGACCCGGTCACAGCACCGAGACGGCATTGGTCGCGTTGGTTGATGATCTCTGGAGGGCGCGGGATAGAGGTTATTCCTCTATCCTAGTCCTATTAGACCTCTCGGCGGCTTTTGATACCATCGACCATGGTATCCTATTGCACCGACTGGGGGGGTTGGGGTTGGGAGGCACCGTTTTGCGGTGGTTCTCATCCTACCTCTCTGGTCGGTCGCAATATGTGTTGACGGGAGGGCAGAGGTCGACCTCGAGGCCTCTCTTATGTGGGGTTCCTCAGGGGTCGGTCCTCTCGCCCCTCCTTTTCAACACATATATGAAGCCGCTGGGTGAGATCATCCGTGGTTTTGGGGTGGAGTACCATCTGTACGCTGATGACACCCAGCTGTACATATCCACCCCAAACCACCCCAACGATGCCGCCGAAGTGCTGTCCCGGTGTTTGGAGGCCGTACGGATCTGGATGGGTGGTAACAAACTCAAGCTCAACCCTGCCAAGACTGAGTGGCTGTGGTTTCCGGCACCCCGGTTCAGCCAGATTACACCAACTCTGGCCATTGGGGGCGAAACACTGGCCCCCGTGGAGAGGGCGCGCAATTTGGGTGTCCTCCTGGATTCCCGGCTGTCCATGGAGGACCATGTGGCGGCCGTGGCCAGGGGGGCGTTTCATCAGGTACGCCTGATGCGCCAATTGCGCCCCTTACTGGACCGGGCTGCCCTTCGCACAGTCACTCAAGCTCTCGTGACGTCCCGGCTTGACTACTGTAATGCTCTCTACATGGGGCTTCCCTTGAGGTGCACTCGAAAGCTACAGCTAGTCCAAAACGCAGCCGCGCGGGTGATTATGGGAGCCACTAGATGCTCCCACATAACACCGATCCTGCGCGAGCTGCATTGGCTTCCTGTGGTTTTTCGAGTGCGCTTCAAGGTTTTGACAACTATCTTTAAAGCGCTCCATGGCTCGGGGCCTAGTTATATGCGAGACCGCCTCCTGCCCCATACATCCCTTAGACCGATACGCTCCCACAGAGAGGGCCTTCTCAGGGTGCCGTCAGCCGGACAATGCCGACTGGCGACACCCAGGGGAAGAGCCTTCTCTGTGGCGGGCCCAGCCCTTTGGAATGACCTACCCCCTGAATTACGTACCATCACCGACCTCCGCCTCTTCCGCCAATGTCTTAAGACATATTTGTTTCAACAAGCCGGCCTAGCCTAACCTCCCATGGGGACTTTTAGGTAGTTTTAAATTGGGTTTTTAAAATTTGGTTTTAGCGCAGGATAGGTTATTTAATAGTTTTTTAAATTATATTTATTGTATTTTGTATGTTTTTAAATTTTCCTGTGCGCCGCCCTGGGTCCTTCTTGGAGAAGGGCGGGATATAAATTTAAATAAATAAAATAAATAAATAAATAAATAAATAAAGTGTTAATACCACTTTATAATGCCTTGGTAAGGCCACACTTGGAATCCTTCATTCAGTTTTGGTCGCCATGATGTAAAAAAGATGTTGAGATTGTAGAAAGAGTGCAGAGAAGAGCAACAAAGATGATTAGGGGACTGGAGGCTAAAACATATGAAGATCGGTTGCAGGAACTGGGTATGTCTAGTTTAATGAAAAGAAGGACTAGGGGAGACAGGATAGCAGTGTTCCAATATCTCAGGGGTTGCCACAAAAAAGAGGGAGTCAATCTATTCTCCAAAGCACCTGAAGGTACAACAAGAAGCAATGGATGGAAACGAATCAAAGTGAGAAGCAACTTAGAACTACGGAGAAATTTCCTGACTGTGAGAACAATTAATCAGTGGAACAGCTTGCCTCCAGAAATTGTGAATGCTCCAACACTGGAAGTTTTTAAGAAGAGATTGGACAGCCATTTGTCTGAAATGGTATAAGGTTTCCTGCCTGAGCAGGGGGACTGGAAGGCCTCTAAGGTCTCTTCCAACTCTGTTATTTTATTCACTCTTTCTTATAAAAATCTTGAAGGCGCTATATTTCAGCAATGGTTAGTTGCAAATTTGGTCTTTATCACTGTTAGGTAGGACCAGAGCATATATTCGAGTAAAAATTTAAACCAAGTATATGTGACCTTCTAAACATTGCTGAACCACAATCCCCGGTATGTATCTCATGCTAGTTGCAATGTGCAAGGGGTCCTTGTTTGACACCATCTGAAGGGCACAGATTCTCTCACTTGCCTTAAATCAGAGGCGGGGAACTAGGGGTCCAATTCAACAGGTTCTGAGAGGTTCTGGAGAACCGGGAGCGGAAATTTTGAGTAGTTTGGAGAACTGGCAAATGCTACCTCTGGCTGGCCCTGCCCCTATCTATTCTCTGCCTCCCGAGTCCCAGCTGATCGGGAGGAAATGGGGATTTTGCTGTATCCTTCCCCTGCCATGCCCACCAAGCCACACCCCCAGAACTGGTAGTAAAAAAAATTGAATTTCACCACTGTGGTGAACCATGGCCCTTTTGTGACTTGTGGACTTTTAACTCCCAGAATTCTTGAGCTAGCCATGCTGGGTCAGGAATTCAGGGAATTGAGGTCCGCAAGTCATAAAGGGCCCATGGTTCCCCACCCTTTCCTTAAAGAGTCACAATTAGTAGTTCAGTTAAACATAGCTCAAGAATAACAAGCCAAACAAAGTTTTTGTGGCCTGCAGCTGAAATTTAGTAGTATTTTTCTAGTGGACTGTACTGCATCCTATAATGCCGTGATGGCGAACCTATGGCACGTGTGCCACAGGTGGCACGCAGAGCCATATCTGAAAGCACATGAGGCATTGGCCTAAGTCAGCTCCCGTACGCATGTGTGTGCTGGCCAGCTGGTTTTCAGCCTTCCAGAGGGCGGGGTGAGGCCGTTTTTGCCCTCCCCAGGCTTCAAGGAAGCCTCTGGAGCCTGTGGGTGGTGAAAAACCACCCAATGGGCCTACTGGAAGTCCAGAGGCTTCAGTGAGGCCTGCGTGCATGTGCGGGAAGGGGAGTGCGGGTTTTTTTTGCACACATGCATGGGGGGGAGGGCATTGCATTATGGGGGGGGGGCATGCTGGCGTTTGGCACCTGAGCAGAGAAACATTCACCATCACATCTATAATGTATGCACAGTTCACTGACTTGAGTTTTTGTGGGAAAGCAATCTAATGTGACTATGATCCGTACAATCGGCAATGCATCTTCTGGGTTTTCATCATTTTCTTCTAAAGTGGTTTGAAATTGGAAAGGGATAGAGAAGGCAGTCTGATTATTCTACCAGTGACAGAGCTGGGGGGGAAAACTTCAAACGGAGGGAAAAACAAGGTAATATGAAGCAAAATGTCTTTTGCACATGCAAATTCTTATAAACGTAGATCTACGAATGCAGGATTCAAACTCAGCTGAAAAGAAGAAGGGGCCTAACATCTAAACAGAGAACTTTAATAAGGATAAACTCTGTTTTTTTAAAAATATTATTTTCCTCGCTCATATTTTTCAATAAGGAGAAACAGGAGATAAATCTAGAAGGAGTAGTGTAGAAGCCTGGCAGTAATCTTGAAGTTTATGTAGACAAAGGAGGTTAAAACACAAGTAAAGTGAAGGGCAAGTATTTATTATTGCTTGATATTATCTTGTTTTCTTGAAAATGAGACCTCCCTGGATAATAAGCCCAATCGGGCTTTTGAGCGCTTGCACTAAAATAAGCCCTTCCCAGAAAATATTACACATACAGCAGCGGCCATGAGGTGACCACGCTCACCTCCTCCTGCACCTCAAAAATAATAAGACCTCCCCGAAAATAAGGCCAAGCGCTTATTTCAGGGGTCAAAAGAAAATAAGACCTTATCTTATTTTTGGGGAAACACAGTAATTCTGTATAGTGTGAGAATAGGGACATTGCATGACAAAAAGGGGCTACCACATTGTAAGAATTGTTGAGTTTTGTCCTGGTTAATTGAAACATCTTTATTTTGGTGCAACAGGAAACCTTGTATGGTCTGTTCTCTAAAAACATTTTTAAAATCCCCCTTTTCAGTATTTAGTTTTTCTTAATCCCTTCCAGCTGGGTGTTTGATAAAAGGTGTTGTAATTCTCTGCTCACTAACGATGTACATAAAGTTTATTTATATAGAGAACTTAACTTCTGTTACGCCCCCTCTTGTTTTTAATTACCTCTCTATAAGCTACGTTTGGTTTGTGGTGTTGATAGAGCAAATTAGCTCCACAGGTCCATGAAAATTATGCTATAGATCAGTGTTGGCAAACCAAAATGGGAGCGCACATGTGGGGCGCGCCAAAACCCGGAAGAGCAGCTCCCTGGTGTGCATGCACACGCCAGGAAGCTGACCTTCCAGTTTCCAATGTGCGCGTGCACGCCGGTCACCTCGTTTCCTGGTACGCATGCATATGGGACGACCAGCTGGCTGGCATGCTTGTGTGCGCCAGAAACTGGAAGCTCAGCTTCCTGGCACAAGCATGCCAGCCAGGGAGCTACTCTTCCGATTTCCAGCACTACTGCACGTGCGAAGACCAGCTGGGCATGTAAAACGGGAAGAGCAATGGGTGACGGCTGGCGTACCCAGAGAGATGGCTTTGCGTGCCACTTCCGGCACATGCGCCATAGGTTTGCCATCACGGCTATAGATGCTTTCAGAGGAGTAATGGCGGATATTTTACAGTGTGGTGAAATAGGTTAATACTGAAATAGACATTCTTCTTTTGCTTTAATAGATTACTAGAAATTGTGTAAGGAATAGTTCTTTTGACTTCTTTGTTCTTTTGTTAGGAAATATGAATATATGTCTGCATGCCATATTAAGAACAGATTAACAGATTAGGAAGGACCTTGCAGGTCATCTAGTCCAACCCCCTGCCCAAGCAGGAGACCCTACATCCGCCTCTACCTAGGATTGAACTCACAACCTCCTGATTGGGAGGCGAGAGCTCCACCTCTAGGCCACAGAAGCAGATATTATTGTGAGAATAGAAGAATGCCTATTCTGGTATTGCATATTGGATAGAAAGCAGATATCTGGGACTTTCTTAAAGGAAAAGTGACTTGTGATATCAAACATCAGAATCTATGTATCATTTATGCTTTTAAAGCATGACATATCTAAATATACTAGTGACCTATGCATACATATAGGAATAATCGTTATCTGGAATGCTGCTTTATACATATCTTAGGTCAATAATTCAATAAAAACGATGCACAATAATTCCAAAATACACAATGTAAGCATTTGTCAAGCTTCTCTCTGCACAATGATGGTTAGTAGCTATTCCTGCAAAGCAGAGGGGAAAATCTTTTGTAAAAGAACCACAAAGATAAAGTCAGTCTGGCCACAATTATCTCTGTTCTAGAAACATCTTGTGTAAGCTATCTTAAGTCTCTTTAAACAAATAGATAACCATCACTCACTGCTCTGATAAACACGGGGGAAAAAAGTACTAACTAGACAGTCTTTTAAAATTCTTACCACTGTAGAAAGAGACATTGGCCAAAGAAAAGAGTAAACAAAGGAGAGGAAGAAACTCAATTCATTTGACTCAATCATAATCAAGGACCAAATTCATTTTTAAAAAGCAAGGAGATGAAACTGATGAAAATAAGCTATGAAACAATCCCACTACAAATACATTGTTGGAAGAAATGTCCATCTGGGTTCAGTTCCAAGTGGGGAAAAAGACACTGGAAACATGGAGGTTGTTTGGAAAGATGGTTTAATGATGGACAGGACCACATGGCCTGAGGTCCTGGGGGAAAAGTTGATCACATGCTTCCAGATGTTGGGTGAAGAAGAAGAAGAAGCTTCCTGGCTTTTTTATACTCTGTTTGGCCCCCACCTCTCTGTTTCCTGTTCCTGTGTAAGAAATTTATTCTGATTGGTTGTCAGACTCCCATGGGGCCATGCAGGGGCAACTCTCTAGGCTGTGTTTTGAGTCCAAGTTTGGTTGAGCCTTGCTTCTTCCCAGGTGCCCTGCGGTGAGATGGGTAAAGGGCTAAAACTATAATGCCTTAATCCCATCACCCTGGAGCTAAAGGGGGGGATCTTTGTTATGTAGAATAAACTGGTTCAGGCATTTTAATGGCCCATTGATAAAGGTGGGGGCTATTAAGAGTGAGCCTGTTTGCTGCCTAAAAACATGGATTCAGATTAAGTGTTAATAGATGTAAATTGTAATACTTGGGTTATTTCTGATAGCTGCAACTGGACCTTTGCTATTTAATAGGGAGGAAGGAAGTTTTAGAGATGGTTTTATAGAAAGATAGGGAAGATATTGAATGAAAAGATGTTTGGCTTTAATGTAAGACATAATGATAATGATAAAATCTCAATCTTGATTGAATTCGTTGGAGATAAAGGGGATGCATTTTCCATTTCTATTTTTCTTCTGTTTCTCCCCTTCCTGTACATTTTTATAATACGTTTTACTTGTAGAAAATAAACCCTAGTAAAAATTGCTTAAAAAGATGTCTAGCTTTTTTTAAGAGCCCTTGAAAAAATTGAGCAAATAAAATATGACAAGTTTCTATAAATTGAAATGAGGATCCTTTGTTGCTCTTACCGTATTCTCAACGAGAATAAATTCAATTTTTGTACTAAATCTGCCAAAAAATGACCTCATAGGAAGGATGATGGGACTTACAACAGTTTGCCTTGGTTCTCAGGGCTGCTCAAACAACTGGATGGATTAATATACAAGGAAACAATTCTGTGTATCCTTTAGTCTTCGGCAGTGAGCCATGAATACTTAATATCCATGGCGATTCACACTTTGGTGTAGGAAATAATGAGTTAGTGAATCCTAACAGAAAGGGCAGTGTGTTCCTCCCACATATCAGTATTCAGTGTTTATCTCTAATATCTCTAAAACAGAAGTGCATGTTTAGAAAAATCAGTACTGGAGGGGAATGGATAATTTAATTGCCATTTCTTTGGAAACTCAGAAATAAAGATATAGCTGCTAATCAATCAATCAATCAGAATAAAGCTGGAAGGGACTTTGGAGGTCTTCTAGTCCAACCCCTTGATCAATCAGGAGATTCTATACCAGTGATGGCTAACCTTTTTGTTGCTGCGAATAATGCAATGTGCATGCAACCACCCCTGCCTCCTGCATGCACTGCTTCTCCCACGCTCCCCCACCCCCATGTATGCATGCGCTATCCGCCGTGCTCCTCCTGTGCATGCCTGCACGACCCCCACATGTGCATCCCACGCATGCAACACGTTTCCCGCATGCTCCCTGCCCCCATGCATGCGCGGCAGAGACCCCAAAACCAGCTGGCCGGTGGGAGGCACGTGTGCATGCTCAGTGGAGCTGAGATGGTATGACGGCTTGTGTGGCCACAGAGAGGGCTCTGCATGCCACCTGGGGCATGCGTGCAATAGGTTCGCCATCAAGGCCCTATGCCATTTTATAAGTATAATCTTTACTGCCATTTTACTTAAATGCAACAAAATTGGTTTTAGCCTCACTGGTGCAAAATTATAGCAGAAACGAAAAAAGAGAGAAAAGAAAAAAGAAACAAACTAGGGTGTGCATGGAGTGATTGTGGTTGTATTTAAAAGTCTGACAGCCCAAGGATAGAAACTATCTTTAAACCTGTTGGTTCGGCTGGCTATACTTTGATATCTTCTGCCCGATGGTAGAAGTGCAAAGAGACACTGAGCAGGGTGTGAATTATCTCGTAAGACTCTTCCTTACTTTGCTAAAGCAGCGAGATCTTGCGATGTCATCCAGTGGTGTCAGAGGGCAACCAGTGGTTTTTTGTGCCGAATTGATCACTCTCTGTAGTGCCTTCCTGTCCGCAGCTGTTAAACCAGCATACCATACTGTAATGCAATATGTGAGGACACTTTCTATGGTGGACCGATAGAAAGAGATCATCAGCCATTGTTCCACCTGATTTTTTTCGCAGGACTCTAAGGAAATGAAGTCTCTGTTGGGCCTTTCCAATCACCAGAGACGTGTTGTTTTCTGCTTGGTGGCTGTCCAGACTTTTCTTGAAAACCTTCAGTGATGAAGCACTTACAACTTCTGAAGGCAACCTCTGTTCCACTGGTTAAGTGTCTCTCTGCTCGTTTTCCCCGTGACAGCCTTCAGCAGCCCTCTGCCAGCGAAAATGGAGCTCGTGACACCCCCCCAAGCTGCGTTTTCACTGGCAGAGGGCTGCGGGATGCCATGACAGCCAAAAATGGAGCCTCAACAAGTGACATCGAGCTGGCCATGCCCCCTGGCATGGCCCCTGGTCGTCACCACTCCCCCTACCCCCGAGGTCAAACACAACTCGGATGCGGCTCTCAATGAAATTGAGTTTGACACCCCTGACTTAAAGGGTAAACATTTCATTTCAATAGTTTCTTAGTTAACTAAAAAGCAAGTGCAATGGAATGACGACCATCTTCAAAGCGCACCATGGCTCGGGACCTAGTTATATGCGAGACCGTCTCCTGCCCCATACATCCCTTAGACCGATACGCTCCCACAGAGAGGGCATTCTCAGGGTGCCGTCGGCCGGACAATGCCGGCTGGCGACACCCAGGGGAAGGGCCTTCTCTGTGGCAGGCCCTACCCTGTGGAACGACCTACCCCCTGAACTCCGCACCATCACCGACCTCCGCCTCTTCCGCCAGTGTTTAAAAACGCACCTATTTCACCAAGCCGGCCTAAGATAGCCTCTACTGCGATTAATTTTAGATAGTTTTAATTGGGGGACTTTAATTGGTTTTAGTGCAGGTTGCCATTTAATAGATTTTAAATTTATATGTTTTGTATTATCTTTGTATGTTGTTTTTAAATTCCTGTGCGCCGCCCTGGGTCCTTTTGGGGAAGGGCGGGATATAAATTGAATAAAATAAAAATAAAATAAATAAAATCTTCAGTGAAAAAAATCTGAACGGATCCATTGAAATAGTGAGCCATTCCTTGCTTGGAGTGTTTCAGGAAAACACGTTTGCTTTTTTATATACTTTTTTCAGCGTTACTATTACAGAGTTTTCCCCCATCTGCCTTTGCTCTCTGGAATATCTACTGGAAATTTAATTAATCTTGCCGGCTCACTAATTTAGAGCTAAAATGAAGCCCTTGTGTATTTATTTACCCCCCTCCCTTTCCATTCCTATTTTTTAATGAGCCTGCACCAATTGCATTTCTAAGAATGGGGAAAGGCCGTGGTGGGATTCTAAATGGTGACTGATGCCTTTGTGATCAGTAAAGAAGCTTCCAATCAACCTGGGAGATTGTGTTATTGTTTTGTGTTCCTTTCCGATTCTGACTTTTGAGTTGAAGCCACCCGCCAAATGGGTCAAATTGGGAAGGTAGCAATATCTGCAGGGAATCACACTGAGAAAATATAAAAGCATTACTACCGTATTTTTTGGACCGCACCTTTTTCCCTTTAAAAAAGAGGCTGAAAATCTGAGTGCGTCTTATACATTCAATAGAGCATTTTTTGCCTCCCGAAACCCCTTCCCCCAAATGGCTGTGCATTGCTTGTAGGAAGCTTACAGAGAGCTCCTGGGGGCTGGGGAGGGCAGACATGAGCAAAAAGCGGGATGGCTTTTACTCAATTTTGCCTCCCCCAGCCCCTAGGAGCTCTCTGTAAGCTTCCTAATGGCCTTTTTTTTTTTTTTGACAAAAAACGGGCCAGTTTTCTCGAAAAACAGCCCGGTTTTTTGCTTATTTTTGCCCCCTCCTGGAATACTCTACAAGCTTCCTAAGGGCTATTCATGACCTTTTGGGGGGCGGGGGAAAGCTACCGTTTTCATGAAAAATGGGCTGTTTTGGAAAGTTTTGCAGTGTGCAAAACCTTTTTTTTAAATTTGCCTCTTCAAAATCTTGGTGTGTCTTATTCTCTGGTGCATCTTATACTTCAAAAATACGGTAATTACAAAACAATCAAAGCACCAGTCCGCAGACTTGCTGCCTTTGCAACATATAAATGATTTAAAAAAAAAACCATAATAACTATTTCAATTAGTATGTGACTTTTTAAAGGGATTCTCCTGCTCTTAACAGAACAGAGTTGGAAGGGACCTTGGAAGTCATCTAGTCCAACCCCCTGCTCACGCAGGAGACCTATACTAGGAATTCGAACCGCCAAACTGCCAACTTTTCTGATCAAAAGCTCAGCATCTTAGCCACTGAGCCACTTAGCCAGGCAGGTGGTCTAATAGTCTTGAGCATGTTTAGGGATGACAATATAACATAGTGGGCTAACAGATGTGCCAAGAGCTTGCTTAGAGCCTAGTATTTTCCACCTAAAAATGTTAATTTTTTCCTTCATACAACTCAACACATCATAATTCTTTCCATTTCTTTCCATAGCAATAGCCCTCAGACCAGGGATCCCCAAACTTGGCAACTTTAAGACTTGTGGACTTGAAATCCACAAGTCTTAAAGTTGCCAAGTTTGAAGACTTCTGCCTTAGACTTCTAGCTCTTAGGCTCCTCATTTCACAACCTTGGAAGAATGGAAGGCTGAGTCAACCTTGAACCGGTCAGGATTGAACTTCAGCGGTGGGCAGAGTCAGTTTGTGACACTGCATTTTAATTTCAATTAAAATTAAATGTTAATTAAAAAATAAGTACAATTTTAAGAAATTTTAATGCTCACGACCTGGCCATAGGAGGTCACCTACTTTTGTTGTTAGTTGTGAAGTCGTGTTTGACCCATTGCGACCCCATGGACAACATTCCTCCAGGCCTTCCTGTCCTCTACCATCCTCTGGAGTCCATTTAAGCTCATGCCAATTGTTTTGGTGACTCCATCCAGCCACCTCATTCTCTGTCGTCCCCGTCTTCTTTTGCCTTCCAGCGTTCCCAGCATGAGGCTCTTCTCCAGTGAGTCCTTCCTTCTCATTAGGTGGCCAATGTATTTGAGTTTCATCTTCAGGATCTGCCCTTCTAAAGAGCAGTCAGGGTTGAGCAGTGGTGGGATCCAAATAATTTAACAATCGTCTCGCCAGGGTCAGGTTCGCTGTCGTGGGAGGCATGGCCCAACCTGACTCTGGGCAAACTGGTTGTGAAATTACTCCACCCTGCCACACTATTAAAGTGTGATATGAGATATGGTCTACTGAGTTCCTACAGCAGTCTGTAAAAATGCCAATTCACCTAAGGCTTTTGAAGCAAGCAAGGTTGGATCAATATAGGTTAGGGATATGTTCTCAATTAGAACAGATGGAGAGGTCCTGAAATAGAGAAATGGCATCAGAAATCTTAAGGAATAGGCTTAAATAAGGGCTAAATGAATCCCAGACTTACTTATGATACACTTATCTTCGGCATCGTAGCCATAGCTTACTCTATTAAAGCAATGTTCTATTTTGGTCTGTGTGAATTATAAACTCACATCCTGGACTGGATTTGCACAGCATTAGGTTGCGATTTTATTAGCCATTTTATGACTTGGTGAGCTATGATATTCCAAATGGCTGTATCCACACACTCAGCTTCATTAGGCCAAGGAAAGACCTAGGAAGCTAATCTTGATTAATCTTTATGTGATTTAGCCTGATGGTTAGTTTACAGATCAATACACTGTGTGAATTCAAAATGAATTAATTCAGTATTAGGTTAAATATATTGTGTAAATACACCATATATTTAGCCATTAAGCCCTATGAGCAAAGAGTAAAGAGTTCAAGGAAACAGGGGTGAAGCAGCTCACAAGTTCAGCTATTACTGGAAATTGTTAGCAATTACTTTTAATTGTAGAAGCAATTTGAAATATACTGTAGGAAGTTAGCACCCACCCTTCTCCTAGAAAAATGAAATATCCTGGGAAATATTGAAAAGGCAGAATATTATATTTCCCTGGATCAGAAAGGGAGAAATGTTTTTAGGCAGGAAGCAGACTCACTCTTAATAGCCCCCACCTTTTAATGGGCCATTAAAATGCCTGAGCCAGTCTATTCTACATAACAAAGATCCCTCCCCTTCAGCTCCAGGGTGATGGGATTAAGGCATGATAGTATTAGCCCTTTAGCCATCTCATCACAGGGCACCTGGGAAAAAGCAATGCTCAACCATAGTTCGACTCAAAGGACAACCTAAAAAGTTGTCCCTGAATGGACTCATGGGACTCTGACAACCAATCAGAATACATTTCTTACATAGGAACAGGAAACAGAGAGGTGGGACCGAACAGAGAGTATAAAAAACCCAGCAAGCTCCTTCTGTTTTTTCTTTTCTTCTTCACCCAACATCTGGAAGCATGTGATCACCTTTTCCCCCAGGACCTCAAGCCATGTGGTCCTGTCCATCATTAAACCATCTTTCCAAGCAGCCTCCATGTCTCTAGTGTCTTTCCCCCCACTTGGAACTGAACCCCAGAAGGACATTTCTTCCAACAATACTATCTCTATATATGGATTTAATCTGTTTTAGTGTTATCATATATTTTGTTTTTATAAACTGCTTTCTGTCTGCCCAGATGAAAAAAAAAGACATATAGGTAGAGTAAACAATAAAAGTAATACAAATTATTCAGAATTGTAGACATTCTGGGACACTGGATTTTCATAATTGAAAGGTTGGGAAATTCTTGTTGATTGAGAGTGTATTGCCTGGCCATTTAGTAAATTGCAATAATGAATTATTCTTCATTGAATACATTCATTCTGGATTGGAGGGGGGAAAACCCCCCAAATCTTTGCTTTTTCCCAATGTAGTATATATAACTCAATTAAACATATTTCTCTCTCTTTCTTCTCTCTCATTACCCCTTCATTTTAGATTCCCTTTATCTTTCTATAGTGATTAGATACTACGTTGTGGCACTCCTGGGAGTAATTTGGATGAGCAAAAAGCATTACTAATAGGGAAAAATTGCTGCCTCCAGCGAATATGTTCTGTTATTATTCAAAATGCCACCTTACAAGAATGTGATTAATTTCAAATCAGAATTTCCCTTTTTTTTAATGACACACTCATGTAATGGTGAACATGGGTCATTTGTTCTCCTGGCCCAAAATTTCTGATGGGCAGTGAGGTGTTTTCTTTTTGCCATCCAATTGCGTGGCAAATACTATTAATTATAATCCGACTTGTTTGTTTCAGCTAAGTGTTGTGCGTGTTTTGATGGCAATGCAATGAGATGGGTATAACGGCAGGTCTCCAGCCTGGGATGTCAAACTCAAATAAGCGATGGAGATGAATTGCTAAATTAGCAGATGTCCCAGAGTTAATGGTGTGTGTGTGCGTGAGTGTGCATGTAGGCATTTATTTATTTCATTCTTGAAATGTCAGTGAACTGGATTCAGACTAAGTCATACATCATTTACTTTGTTTTCATTTTAACTATGGATCATCTGTGCCATTTAAACCTGGGCTAATCGCTAATTTACAGATAAGTCATCATTAATCCTCTTAAGAAATTGTTCACGGAAGAACAGTTTCCAAAATAGTTCTCCTCTTCCAAATAAAGGCTGCAGCTCCCAAAGCAGGATTTTGGCTTCTTTGGACCTTTAGAATAGCTTCATTAAAATAATTATGTTTTTAGAGAAACAAGACTGATTGATCTCGCAAGTCTACTCTGAGATAGGATCCAGCAGCTGTCATCCATATTTGAAGTACCGTATTTTTCGGAGTATAAGACACACCTTTTTCCCCTCAAAAAAGAGGGTGAAAATCTGGGTGCGTCTTATACACCGAATACGGCATTTTTTTGCCTACTGAAACCCCAACCCTGTTGCAAAAATGGACAAACAGAGAGTTTGGGAGGCTTGTAAAGTGCTCCTGGGGGCTGGGGAGGGCAAAAAAGAGCAGAAAATGGGCCATTAGTGCCCCCCCCCAGTCCCCAAGAGCACTCCACAAGTGTCCCAAAGCCTCTACGTGTCCCCCCCCCTTTTTTTTGTTGTTGTTGCAAAAAACACGTGCAGAAGCTTTGGGAGGCCTGCAGAGTGCAAAACCTTTTTTTAAAAATTTATCTCTTCAAAATCATATGCCGGTGCATCTTATAGTCCAAAAAATACGGTAATCGATAAGGCTTTTGAAATGCAATAGAAGCTTTATTATGTGAATCCAGCCACCATGTATTATAGAATATAGATCATGGCTAATGTTTTATGAAACCAGCCATTTTAGGCATAGTTCAGAGATAAACATGGCTTAGTCTGGGGCAGGGGTCAGCAACTCGCGGCTCTGGAACCGCATGTGGCTTTCATCCCTCTGATGCAGCTTCCTGTCGCCAGTCAGCTCCACAATTGATAGGGCTTTTGGTTAGGACAGGAAGAGGAAAAAGGATGCCGTGCTAGGAGGAGACTATGGTGGTGGTGGTGGTGGGGAACCAGACTTCCGGTCAGCTCCAGAATTGAATGGGGGGCTTCTGGCTAGAACTTTTGTGGCTCTTTGAGAGTTTAAGGTTGCCGACCCCTGGTCTGGGGTATGAACCAAGTCACAAATAATCACTCTCCAGAATCGTATGTGTATTACAGTATAGTGATAGTGTATATTATTATATATTACTATTTATACATTTATTTACCACAACAATTTCAGACTTCAAGATAATTTCCCATTAAAAGCCGAAAAAAATAAATAAAGTTAAATCTTCTTGATTCTGATAGAACCACTGTTGTTCCAGACAATTCTGATATTTTCCCCCCTGATCTGCTATTGCAAACATCACTGATTTGTGAGTTTTAATTGCAGCTAAGCACTAATATTTAAATTTTATACCTTTGCATTGCAAAACAAATTTATGATGCAGAACGCTAAGGCTTAAATTGAAGGCAATTATCTTTAAGATACAATCACAATACCCCAATTGTCCATGCATAGATCTATTAAAATTGTCCTTCACTTATTGTGCTTTGGAATGAATTTTTGATTAGAGTTGCCCCCTCCCCCTCCCCTCTTTAATGCAAACAGACCATTGATTGCAAATCAAAATAAAGTCTTTGCTGGTAAGTGCCTCAAGGGCAGGACAAAACACGAGGGCATATTTGGACATGGGATAATTACTTCTCCGTAGAGATTTTTTGTGCAGCTGTGGACCACTAGGTGGCAGCAGAGGCTTTTTAAAGGAGGGCGGGAAAAATCCAGCTGTTATAACAAGAATCCAAAGCTTTCAATTAAAACATAAATTATGAGTTTACTTACTGTCTATTAATAACTGGGATAATACTTAAGGACCATTTGTAGCAGAGAAATCTCTAATTGGAACAACAAGAAAAAAAAGGGGAGAAGAAAAAACCTCTAGAATTTGAAAAAAGAGAAAAAGAAGAGATAAGGGTTTTCTAGTATAAGTCCAAGAAGATAATAATAATAATAATAATAATAATAATAATAATAATAATAATAATAATAATAATAATAATAATAATAATAATAATAATAATAATAATTATTATTATTATTTATTACATTTATAAACCGCCCCCTTTTTAAGGAAAATTAAAAAACCATATAAAAACATACAATACACTCAAAGTTAAAAGCGAATTAAACTACCCTGTACTAAAAATTTAAGAACATTAAAATTACTACCCATTAAAACCCAATAAAGATACACACACACACACACACACACACACACACACATATATGTATATGGATGGATATAGATATAGATATAGATATACACAGACAGACAGACAGAAACACACACATATACGTCTATGTACATGGATGGATGGATAAAGATATATAGATATATACACATACACACACACAGACAGACAGAAAGACACACACACACACGTATGTATGTATGTATGTATGTATGTATGTATGTATGTATGTATGTATGTATGTATGTATGTATAAAGATATATATCCAAGGGAAGCAGTTCTGCTCCCTCCCATATTTGGGGCATACCAGGGTGTTGTGACACAATATATACTTATTCCCCTGGCTCAGCCAATCAAGGAGGAGAATCTGGCCTAGTGGCAATTACAACTGCTTCACATGTAATACTTCCCAGGTTCAAATCCCAGTAAGGGTATGGCTAGCTGATGAGAGCTAAATAGCTTGAAATAGATCTATACTATACACACACACACACACACACTGACACACAGACATATGTGCAGAGTGCAGAGAAGAGCAACCAAGATGATTAGGAGACTGGAGACTAAAACATATGAAGAACGGTTGCAGGAGCTGGGTGTGTCTAGTTTGATGAAGAGAAGGACCAGGGGAGACATGATAGCAGTGTTCCGATATCTCAGAGGGTGCCACAGAGAAGAGGGAGCCAAACTATTCTCCAAGGCACCTGAGGGCAGGACAAGAAGCAATGGGTGGAAACTAATCAAGGAGAGAAGCAACTTATAACTAAGGAGAAATTTCCTGACAGTTAGAACAATTAACCTCTGGAACAGCTTGCCTCCAGAAATTGTGAATGCCCCAACCCTGGAAGTCTTTAAGAAGATGTTAGATAGCCATTTGTCTGAAATGGTATAAGGCTCCTGCCCATGCAGGGGGTTGGACTAGAAGACCTACAAGGTCCCTTCCAACTCTGCTATTGTATTGTATATGTATATGTATATGTATATGTATATGTATATGTATATGTATATGTATGGATAAAGATATAGATATACACACATATGTGGATGGATGGATGGATGGATAGATATAGATATATCAAATGTAATAAATAATAATAATAATAATAATAATAATAATAATAATAATAATAATAATAATAATAATAATAATAGATACAGATACACACACACACACACAATTCTCTTTGTCTCAATGCATCCTTACTCCAATCAACTCTGGGACGTTCACAGCAACCCAATAACACAAAAGACAACAACAACAATAAAATGTAGGGAATGAACAAAGCATTACAAAATAACAAGATTGCAGCCTTACCACAAAGCAATCAGAAAGCCCGACAGGTGATATGCTGTTTAATCCAGGGAATCTTGTACAGGTAGTCCTTGATTTACAACAGTTTGGTAAGTGACCGTTCAAAGTTACAATGGCATCGAAAAAAGTGACTTCTGACAGTTTCTCATAGTTATGACCTTTGTAGCATCTCCATGGTCATGTGATCAAAGTCAACTGGTTCATAGTTATGACCTTTGCTGCGTCCTAGGATCATGTGATCACCTTTTGTGATCTTCTGACAAGCAATCATCTTCTATTAACGAACCCATAATCCCTTGCAGGGTGGAGTCTGGGCAACTGAATGGAGCTAGCAGAGTGTTTACTGCCCGGATGCCCTTCCTGTTGCCAATGCAAAGTTTTGTTCAGCAGATATATTCTCATTGTGCCCAGAGAGGGGTCTAGGACTATTCACCTCCTGCCTTTAGCCGCGCCTATTTCGCCCCCAGGTTTCCGCCCCCAGCATTAACCTCTGTGATCTCGCCTCTGCTGTTAGGACCCTAGTTGTTTGTGCCGGCCAATGGGACCCTCCCTCTTTAGTCCCACACCCGTCCTCACGGGCTTTTGGCAGAAACACTGTTCACGCTTGGCGTTTGGGCTCAGGTGACAGTTCACCACCAGCCAATGAGAGGAAGGGAAGGGAGAAAGAGAGAGAGGGGGGTTGGTGATGCTTCCCTCCCACTTCATCCAGAAAAGCTAAACCCACTCCCCTCCCTCTCCTCCTTTCCCCCCACCCCGAATGCCGCTTGTTTTACGCAGGGTGTGTGCGTGCACCGAGGAAGAGCAGAGCGGGGCGGTGGGGGCGGTCTTGCCAGTCCTGCTCCCCCTTCTCTTTCCCCTTCACACTTACCCTGCACCTCCCAAACAACGAGGCAGCCAGAATTTGGCCTGCGAGAAGGATTTAGGTTGATCCTGCTTATCAGAAAGTCCTGGGGCTCTGTGTTTGTGCTCATCTCCATTTCAAAGCTGAAGAGCCAGCGCTGTCCGAAGCCGTCTCTGTGGTCATGTGGTTGGCATGACTAAATGCCGAAGGGGCGCAGAACGCTGTTACCTTCCCACCAAAGGTGATTCCTATTTTTCTACTTGCATTTTTACATGCTTTCGAACTGCTAGGTTGGCAGAAGCTGGGACAAGTAACAGGAGCTCACTCCGTTACGTGGCGCTAGGGATTTGAACCACTGAACGGCCGACCTTTCTGATCGACAAGCTCAGCGTCTTAGCCACTGAGCCACCACATCCCTTGAGAGTAGCCAGATAACCCTTAAATTTAGGGTAGGGCTGCTGCTGCTTCTTTTAAAAAAAAAAAAACATTTTATCTACTAATGAATCCAAAAATCGAAGTTTCTTGGTTATTGTGTGGGTATTACGCCTCATGGAAAACAAATGCTGTATTCCACAGTAATAGCTGCAGATTATCTGTCAGGCATGGAGCTGGCCGAGGTATATCTCAGATGGTTTGTTGCCTCAGGACTTGGACAATTTGCTGTCACAAAAGGAAGCATGAATTCTACTTTGAATTCCACAAGAGAATATCAGGCCGTGTAACAAGTATCAATTCCAAATACACAAATAAAACTATAAGAGAATGGAGGAAGAACAAATGAAGTGTTTTGGAACTGTTTTGCCAGGTCAAACTTAAGAAATTAACACCATAGAAATGTTGTGACTGAAACTAAAAGAAGCAGCTTATACTACAGAAATGAAGCAGTTTGTCATAGAGGAATGGGCTAGAATTAGAATGGAATAGAATAACAGAGTTGGAAGGAACCCTGGAGGTCTTCTAGTCCAACTCCTTGCTTAGGCAGGAAATTCTACACCACTTCAGACAAGTGGTTATCCAATCTCTTCTAAAAACTTCCAGTATTGCAAAGGATGACCAGCTGGGACCGCTCCAAGTGTTCCAGTGTCAGCTAATCCTCAAACAGTTTGGAAAACTGCACAATTTCCTGGGTGCTGGGTTCTTGGCCGCTATGTCGAACCTACACACGACAATAAATGAGGATTCCAGAATTAAAGGTAAAGGTTCCCCTCGCACATCTGTGCTAGTCGTTCCCCATTCTAGGGTGCGATGCTCATCTCCGTTTCAAAGCCGAAGAGCCAGCGCTGTCCAAAGACGTCTCCATGGTCATTTGGCCAGCATGGCTAAACGCCAAAGGCGCACAGAACGCTGTTACCTTCCCACCAAAGGTGGTCCTTTTTTTTCTACTTGCATTTTTTACGTGCTTTTGAACTGCTAGGTTGGCAGAAGCTGGGACAAGTAACGGGAGCTCACTCTGTTATGCGGTGCTAGGGACTCGAAATGCCAACCTTGCTGATCAACAAGCTAAACATCTTAGCCACTGAGCCACCGATGCTCATCTCCCCTTTGTTCCCCATGCTGAGGCTTAAATTTATAGTACCTGTTTTTTTAAAATTCATTTACAGTAGAAACCCACAGAATTTTTTTCTGTTGCAATACATTTCATAAAAGTCTCAGTGAATTTTAAAATGTCTTAAGGCAGAGGTCTCATTCTCGCGGCCCGCGGGCCAATTGCAGCCCGCAGGACGGTATCTTGTGACCCCTACCGTGATATGAAAGTATAATATTAGTATTAATATTAGTATTAATATTAATATAAGAAATCCCTTATGCGGCCCAGCCCCACCCAGACTCTGCCTCCAGCGGCCCCCAGGTAAATTGAGTTTGAGACCCCTGTCTTAAGGGCTTGTAAAGATTATGGGCAGAGGTGGTATTCAGCCGGTTCTCTCTGGTTTGGGCAAACCGGCAGCGGCAGCTGCGGGAGGTTTTGCCCACCCGCCCCGATGTAATGTGCGAGCACTACGAGCGCTCACATTTGCGAACCGGTAGGGATGGTAAGTGAATCCCACTGCTCATTATGTGCCAGTTTATATTTTGCTCTTTATTCAAGTTATATTTGATAAGGGAAACCCAACAGTCAAGTCAACCAGTAAGTTATATGAAAGGTAAATGAAAATAGCAGTTTATTTCTGTTCGATTATACAATACAATAGCAGAGTTGGAAGGGACCTTGTAGGTCTTCTAGTCCAACCCCCTGCATGGGCAGGAACCTTATACCATTTCAGACAAATGGCTGTCTAACATCTTTTTAAAGACTTCCAGGGTTGGGGCATTCACAACTGCTGGAGGCAAGCTGTTCCAGAGGTTAATTGTTCTTACTGTTAGGAAATTTCTCCTTAGTTCTAAGTTGCTTCTCTCCTTGGTTAGTTTCCACCCATTGCTCCTTGTCCTGCCCCCAGGTGCCTTGGAGAAAAGTTTGACTCCCTCTTCTTTGTGGCACCCTCTGAGATATCGGAACACTGCTATCATGTCTCCCCTGGTCCTTCTCTTCATCAAACTAGACATACCCAGCTCCTGCAGCCGTTCTTCATATGTCTTAGTCTCCAGTCCTCTAATCATCTTGGTTGCTCTTCTTTGCATTCTTTCCAGAGTCTCTATATTTTAATCACTTCAAAGATCAGAATACAATGCTACCAGTAGTGGCTGTCCGGGTGCTTTCTGTACCAATGAAAAACACCTTTTTATCATTTTAAATTCTTTGCTATTTAGATTAGTTCAGGAACTACGCATTGCCCAAACCATACGGATCATTTTGATGTTTTTTGAGTCTTTCTGATAGGATGATCATACTAAAAATACATATACTGCATAAATAGCAAAGAATTTAAAATTTTAAAAAGGTGTTTTTCATTGGTACAGAAAGCACCCGGACAGCCACTGCTGGTAGCATTGTATTCTGATCTTTGAAGTGATTAAAATATATAAAATAACTCAGAGACCATTTAATAATATGATAAAGAAAGCATTAAAAGAGTAGTGTCATCTTGTACTCTAGTAGTTCTACAGCAGTCATTATATTCAGTCTATTCTTACTTACTGTAATAGCTGGACAGTCCAATTTAATTTAATTTATTTCAATTTCAATGAGCTGAAAGTTGTGCATTAGTCCCTTTTTGCTATTGTAGTGCAATTTCAGCAAAGGACAGTTTGTATCTGTGGTCTTTCTAAACACAGTGTCCACAAGGGAATTAGAAACTGGACTTTTCAGGTAACTGCAGATACAAGGGCAACTGGATGTAGGATACTAATGGAGTTGGTATTTTTCAAGTTTCAGGACAAATTTCACACAGCCCACCTCAAAAACTGGAAACAAACACGGAACTAATTTCCCATGATCTATTCCAGAGTTCTAAACCTAGAACAATGGTCTGAAGTGATGAGGTACTGGTTACCATCTTCAAAGTGCTCCATGGCACGGGACCTAGTTATCTGCGGGATCGCATCCTACCCTACACATCCCTTCGGCCGATTCGCTCCCATAGAGGGACTTCTCCGGGTGCTCTCCACTAGGCAATGCCAGCGGGTGACGCCCAGGGGAAGGGCCTTCTCTGTGGTGGGACCTACCCTCTGGAACAACCTACCCCCCGAACCTAGATCTATCACGGACCTCCACTCCTTCCGCCAGCAACTAAAAACCTACCTTTTCCAATAGGCCGGCCTGGCCTAACCTACTGTACCTAGCCTTAGTTTTAGTAGAGAAATTTGTATATTGGGTTTTACGGATTAGTTTTAATGGGGAGATTTTAGCACGGTGTTAATTTAATATAGTTTTAAGTATTTATGTATTTATTTGTGATATATTGTGTTTTTATATTTCCTGTGCACCACCCCGAGTCCCTTCGGGGAGAGGGGGCGGTTAATAAGTCGAATTAAAGTAAAGTAAAGCAAGTAAAGAGGAGGTAGATTCCGGTGAAAGTTTTGTAAGAGCTCTGTGTTGGAAGAATGAGTTACCGTATTTTTCAGAGTATAAAACGCACCTTTTTCCCTCAGAAAAGAGGCTGAAAATCTGGGTGCATCTTATACACTGAATACAGCATTTTGGGCCTACCGAAACCCCGCCCCCTTTGCAGAAATGGATGTGCAGAGGGTTTAGGAGGCTTGCAAAGTGCTCCTGAGGGCTGGGGAGGGCAAAAAAGAGCAAAAAACAGGCTATTTTGCCCCCCCAGTCCCCAGGAGCACTCTAAGAGCCTCCCAAAGCTCTGCACCCCCCTTAAAAAAAACCAAAAAAACAAGGCCTGCAGAGGGTTTGGGAGGCCTGCAGAGTGCAAAACCTTTTTTTTTTTAATGTACCTCTTCAAAATCATGGTGTGTCTTATACTCTGGTGTGTCTTATAGTCCGAAAAATACGGTACTTACGGTACTCCATAGTTACATTGCCTTCTCTTTTCCGTCTCTTACCTTGCTGTACAGGCGGTCCTTGACTTATGGCTTCAGTTGGCTCCAGAATTTCTGCCGCTAAGCAAGGGGATTATTAGGTGAACCACATCTTATTTTACAATTGTTTTTTTTTTTGCCACCGTTCTTAAACAAATCACTGCAGGGTGTTGAGTGAATTGTGCCCTTGTTAAACAAATCCAGCTTTTCTCATTGACTTTGCTTTTGGGAAGTCGGCTGGGAAGATCGCAAATGGGGATCACATGATCTTGGGATCCTGCAATTCTCCTTAATATGTGACAGTTGTCCAGTGCCTGAATTTTGATCCCATGACCATGGGGAT